>OU612043.1:79001948-79601948 GCA_914767935.1 Coremacera marginata
GTTTTGTTTTGTTTTGTTTTGTTTTGTTTTGTTTTGTTTTGTTTTGTTTTGTTTTGTTTTGTTTTGTTTTGTTTTGTTTTGTTTTGTTTTGTTTTGTTTTGTTTTGTTTTGTTTTGTTTTGTTTTGTTTTGTTTTGTTTTGTTTTGTTTTGTTTTGTTTTGTTTTGTTTTGTTTTGTTTTGTTTTGTTTTGTTTTGTTTTGTTTTGTTTTGTTTTGTTTTGTTTTGTTTTGTTTTGTTTTGTTTTGTTTTGTTTTGTTTTGTTTTGTTTTGTTTTGTTTTGTTTTGTTTTGTTTTGTTTTGTTTTGTTTTGTTTTGTTTTGTTTTGTTTTGTTTTGTTTTGTTTTGTTTTGTTTTGTTTTGTTTTGTTTTGTTTTGTTTTGTTTTGTTTTGTTTTGTTTTGTTTTGTTTTGTTTTGTTTTGTTTTGTTTTGTTTTGTTTTGTTTTGTTTTGTTTTGTTTTGTTTTGTTTTGTTTTGTTTTGTTTTGTTTTGTTTTGTTTTGTTTTGTTTTGTTTTGTTTTGTTTTGTTTTGTTTTGTTTTGTTTTGTTTTGTTTTGTTTTGTTTTGTTTTGTTTTGTTTTGTTTTGTTTTGTTTTGTTTGTTTTGTTTGTTTTGTTTTGCAACGTTACGCAAATTATTGCTTTCTCTAACGATTTACCGTTATCTGTCAAAAATTATGGAAAATTTTGTCAGCGGCTTGGGCAAGGTTTCCAGGTATGTGGTAATAACCTTCGTGATAATTTTTAATTGCCCTTGGGTATTTTTTTTTTTTAGAATTCCCATGTATTTTTTAATTCAGCGGGCTATATTTAATTAGCCTGCGAATTCAGAGTGGTATTTTTTTTATTGACGTCGGGATATGGGAATTTTTTTCTTCAAATGATTTTTCACATTTATTAAGCAAAAACTTCATATGAAAAATTTTATGTCGTAAGTTACGTATGTTAAATCCCTTTAATTTTTGTTATTTTTGTGGTATCTTTTAATGCGTATGGGATTTTTGGTGGTGTTTTTAAAAAGCGTGATCGTGGGATTTTGTAAGTAGCAGAAAAATTGGATTTTTGAGGGCCACCCAATTTTCCTATATATATATTTTGTTTATCATGGAATTCCAAAATTTTTCAAAAGACGATCAGATATATTTTCAAAAATTATTGAAGTCATTTTAAATGATAAATCTTCGTTTCTTTATTTTTTATGATTTGTTTCTGTGTTCGATATGTCAGAAAAGGGCACTTTAAGGATTTTTGAAAAAAAAAGTCAAGTTTCAACAGCTATAACTCTTTGATCCGATTTTTGGTTTTTATAATTTTTTGCACAAAATAGCTCAAAACTATGTTTAGTTCATATTTCGTGGGTATTTTTGGATGTTTGGGAATATGTTCTGTAAAAATTCTCAAGCTCGGAATTTATCAAAAAGATACACTAGCAAACATGTATAAAGACCAAGTTATAACATAATTACACCAGTTTTTGTATCTGCATGAGATATAGTTTTAGAAAATATTTCCATGACATTTCACTGAATTTTTTTTAAATTTGTATTTTTGCGATTTTTTTTAATACAACAATAAAAATATTAGAGATTTTTCTAAAATTTAAAAATCTCAACTCTGGTAATTTGAATCCGATTTTCATGTTTGATAACTCATTTTAAAGAAAAATTTATTGAAAAATTAAGTGCATACCAGTTTTTAGAAAATTTTAGTTTAAAAATATGTAATTCGGAGTTTTTTGAAAAAAGAACACTACTTTCCCATATAAATCAAATTTTCAATACAATCATCGCTACAGGCAAGTTTAAATATCAATATTTTTTTCTGAAAATTTCAGTTTTTTTTTACATATAAAGGAATTATCGAGGACCGTGCATATTTTGAATTTGTAATAAAAAGTTTGTTCCATACTAAGGGTCACTCTAAGCACCATCTAACACAGTTAAATACATTTTCTTCAGTATTTCCTTCAGTAGTAAAACCATTAATTTCAGTTTTATATGGCCAAAGTTTTTGAATATGATCTGCTAAATCTATTTCTACTTCGTCGATTAATGCAGGGTTTTCCTTCATAAAAATAAGCTTAATCGATCTACAAAAAAGCACTGATAATGGAGTTTTATTTATCAATATTTCTCTTTGACTTTCCATCTCAGTTATTTTAAAAGGAACAAGAGGAACAATAAACAAAAATTCATCTGTGTTATGCTCATTCAAAAACTTTTGTTTGTAAACACTACGACCTGAACTTTCATCAGAACCGTATTTCCATTCAAGCACACAACTTGTATTTTTATTGACATCAATAGTTTTATATATATGCCTGAAGCAGTATAATGTAATAAGTCCTGTAATCACACTTCAACTGATATCTCAGATGTTGTAATTAGTTTTGGAATCAGTTCGCTTTAACATTTTAACATTCTATGTTCGGGAAAACATTGTGAGTGGACGCTGTTTACAACCGAACGCAAGAGTCTATATTTCCTTACCGATAAGCTTGAATCACAACAAAGGCCAAGTGCTCGAATTGTTGTAAGACACTTACTAGCTGTTGGTTAAACAATTTTTTTTTTATTAACAAATTTGTTGCACTTTTATTTCTTAAGGTGACTTTTCATTTATCAAATTCTGAACTTTTCTGAGAATCTGAGCTTTTGAGCTGTCTACCACCTTTGCTTATAGTGCTAGCTCTACTACGTGAATCTTCTTCATTCGAAGCATGCCTTATGCCCCTGCTCGTACTTGGTCTCTAAAAATGGTTTCTTAAGGAGGTATTCCTGGTTGGAAAAAATTTTTGTTCGATTTTTTTTTCATATTTTTATAGCTTGGATATTTGAGAATATCGTCCTAAAAGGGTTTTTTGAAATTCGAACTACTTTAGGAGATATGGTCTTTTTTGTCCAGCAATGTTTTAGCAAATTCAATTTGCTTAATTTGGCTACTTTTTGAATGCAACAGTTTGAAGCAACCACCGAATTTCGTTCAACATGTTCTTTAGTAGGTAATAACTTGTTTGTATACGCATTTTAAAAATAAATGAATACACATTTTAGAGCTTAGGTATTCGAATGTTGGCAGCGTTAAGTTCACTTTGGTAGCGCATACAGTTTTGATAAAAATTGTTTGTGCTAAAAACAATAAATAGAAAAAGTAATAGAAATAAAAATAAAAGAAACACTGGTAGCAATCGAAAAACTCGTCCCTTGAAACGCCAGTTTCGTATTAACCAACACGAAAAAGATGAGGACACACACTATTGAGATTGTCAATTATATTGCAACTGTCATATTTAACGAAGTTTTAACAGTTTTGAAAAGTACAGTTTTGATAAAAATTTTTGTTTGTGCTAAAGACAATGGATAGAAAAAGTAATAGAAATAAAAATAAAAGAAACACTGGTAGCAATCGAAAAACTCGTCCCTTGAAACGCCAGTTTCGTGGTAACCAACACGAAAGAGATAAGGACACGCACTATTGAGATTGCCAATTATATTGCAACAGTCATATTTAACGAAGATTTTTTGCCAATACTTCAAATAATGAACCTAATGGGCATCCCGATTGGCAACGTTACATATGATTTCGCCATGTCTCGGAACGAAGAACGTTTGAAAAGATCCGAAGCCAGAGCTCAGGCCTCATCAAAAGAAGGTAAAACTGCCAGAAGAACACAAAGAGCCGCTGAGTCCTAATTTTTTGAAGGAGAGGAAGGAGTTCTTTATGGGGCTAGCATTGCAGATTGATATATGTAAGTATTTCACAAAAAAAAAATGATTTATTGCCTAAAATTTTCTTTGAGTTTTTCCAAAATCACGTTTTTGATCTTCGAAGTCAATTTTCTCCAGTTCTACTAAACTCAGTTTGATGAAACCAAGTTCAATCGACGCAGAATTGTCGAATTTTTAAAACTGCATGCTCAAATTTTTCATTTCAATTTTTTTTTGTGCAAAAAAAATAACTTCAAACTTACACGCGTTTATCTCGAAACCACGTTTTTCGAGCTTGCGGCCCAGATTGCGCCCGTAGTTCTAAACCGATTTTGATGAAGTAAAGTGCAATCGACGCAAAATTGTTGCCATTCTAACCGTTACCTCAATCACAATTTTAAACAATTTTTTACTATTTTTTTTTACACTAAACTAAAAAAAAAAAACCCAAAATCGGTTTTTCATTTTTCAATGACCTCCATTTTGTAAAAAATAATCGAAAAATTATAATTGCAGTAGGACTTAGAATAACATCTGTACTGAATTTAACGCCGTTTACTTTTTCCATTTCAGATGATCCGAAGTCGAGTTATCCGGGCCGCAAACAGCATACTTTTTTTTCGACGCCCAACTTTGAAGGCCGACAACTTTTTGAAAAGCCCTCGTACAAACGAAAAAAAACTTTTTATTTAATTTAATATGTTCTTAATACAATAAAAAATACAGAATTGAAATAACTCTTAGCGTTCTCAAATGAGACGTTTTCCAAAGAGGGTCCAAAAACAGCCTCCCAACCAGGAATACTCCCTTAAATTATTTCTTATAGATTATTTCCTAATAAAAATATTCTACTTCATCCAACTTCTTAGTTTCACAAATAAGATGGGACTCAAGCCAATTTTGATGCATTGATAAAAAGTAATCTTTTCTATTAGCAGCATTATATTCATTCTAAAATTTTAGAACAAGAAATTCCACTTCTTTAACAGTAACATTGCTTAAGCAAGGAACTGAATAATAGTTTTTTAAAAAAACTTCGATGTCTTCCTTTTGCTTACTATATGATCAAATTTTTTTTTTTATTTGTACAAAATTCGAAAACAAGTTTTTTTTTAATTGGTGGAACAATAGCTAAAAATAATTTTCATTAGCACACTTCACCTTTAAAAAACTAGCACTCACTTTTACAATTGTTTTAATAGAAAAAACTATTCAAATAGAAATCTTTATAAATTTTGCTACACTTTGCTATATACATAACAAATTGAATTGAACAAAATTGAACTTTGTTTTGGTTTTTAGTAACAGTATTTATCATAGTGGCGACCGTGGCGTAGTGGGTATAGTGTGTGGCCCATACGCCAGAGAACCCTGGTTCAATTCCCAACTGACACAGGAAGTTTTTCAATGCAGACAATGGCAAACCTCAGAGAGTAAAAACTGCCATGAAGAGCATCTTGAGAACATAAGCCGTTTGGAGTTGGCATAAAACTAGTAGGTCCAGTTCTCGATTATTTGTGTTCAAACATTTCACAACACGCACAACACAATTGATCATGAGAAGTTCGGTCAAAGTCCTTTCAAGGGCTGAAATGGCCATTTCGTTTTTTTTTTCTTATAATATGTTTTTGACAATCACACAGAAGAAAACATTTAAAAAATTGTATCCTAAAACTATGTAATATTTTATATATAAATGAAATTTTGCATTAAAACTTCAATATACTTCAAAACTTCGATAAGTAGCAATGAAGTACCTTCGACAAAATTTGAAGTTCTTAAACTTAACATATTATTTGTATGGATTTTACATAGAATTTACCATGTGGTCACTTTGTATGGGCGGTAGGCGTGGTTTTCATTCGAATTAGATACAACTTAAAGTGAGAGTGCACAACTAAAATAAAATTATATGAGCAAAATTGTAAGTCCGATTTTACCGATATCATATGGTCACTTTGCATGGTAGGTAAGCGTGGTTTTACTTCGGTTTTGATATAACTTAAACTGAGAGTGCAAAACTCAGGTTATATGTGGAGAATATCAAGTCATTCAATTAAATTTTGTAGAATTTAAAGCGAATTAACCGTTTTTATGTGATCATTTAAGGCAATTTTCTTCAAAAAAGTGCTATAAGTAATTATTGAATTTTGTAGATATAACACAAGAGTGTAAGTCTATTCGTTTGTCACCAATTTGTGTTGACCATATAATCACTATACGGAAGTTTAAGCAAAATCGAAGATTATGTTTTTTTGCAATTCACACTTAAAGTTAGGAAACATTTCCAGTTTTGCTGACTTTACTAGATATCAAAAACATCGACACATGTTTTTAAATGCACAACTGCTTATAAACTATTCAACGGAATTAAACAAACTTTACAGATTTGGAAACCTTTTTTTTTCAAATTTTTTTAAAAATATATAACATGACCTGCATCAATGAAAACAAATATTCGAAAATACTCACCAAACATTCGCATAATTCACTCATTCATTTGCATATTTCGTTTTAGACATTTTTCTGCGAAAAGTGGTATAAGATATTATTGAATTTCATACATATTACGCAAAAGTGTAAATCTATATTTTTGTCATCTATTTCTATTGAATGTATTGTTATACAGAAGTTTAAGCAAAATCGAAGACTACGTTCTTTTGCTTCTCGCCGCTAAGCTTTATCAATTTTTGTAAAGTTCTTTTTCTTAAGGAAGCTTGCTTGTAACTGACCTTGAAGCCAAATTAATTCTTCAATGTTCTCAAAAATATTCTTTTTGGAAAAAAAAGACTCCAAATTTTTCAGAAATGTGTAAATATTTGTAAATTGGAGATAATAACAGCTAAACTTAAGGTATTCAATTGCATAAAATTTAAATTTTAAATTTTAAGAATAAAACTTCAAGTTTCCGTGCATGGTGTTCATTCAAATTTTAGCATATTTCCAAAATGCTTATTTTTATCGATCTATGTATTAGTTTTTAAGAAGCTTGGAACTTTTTTCCTCGTGGCTGCTAATGTTACACTGTGCAGCGTCAATATAACACAATGAATGTATAGCATTCATACCGTGATTTGCATGCAGCATTGCTGCTACGGCAGTTCATTTTGCGTACATGCCACCCTAAGACATACCTATAGAAAAAAGATAAAGGGTGGTTAAGTTTTAAGGGCCGATGTTGATTTTAAATAAAACACAAATTATTTAGGAAATTATTGTCATTTCTATTTATTATGATAATATTGGTATGGTTCAATTATGTATGGAACAAAATATCGGCCAAATGGCCGCCGCGACCTCAGCGGCACACCTCCATCCGGCATAAGTGAGGTTCTATGCCGTTAATGTGCCGAATTATCTCATCCTTTAGCTATTGAATTGTTGCTGGCTTATCGACGTACACCTTTTCTTTCAAATAACCCCAAAGAAAGAATTCCAACGGTGTCAAATCACATGATCTTGGCGGCCAATTGACATCGCCACCACGTGAGATAACATGGCCATTGAATTTGTCGCGCAAAAGAGTCATTGTTTCGTTAGCTGTGTGGCAAGTGGCACCGTCCTGTTGAAACCACATATCGTCCACATCCATATCTTCCAATTCGGGCCATAAAAAATTCGTTATCATCTCACGGTAGCGAACACCATTCACAGTAGCTGCATGACCGGCCTCATTTTGGAAAAAATACGGCCCGATGGTGCCGCCAGCCCATAAGCCGCACCAAACAGTCACTCTTTATGGGTGCATTGGTTTTTCGACAATCACTCTTGGATTATCATTCGCTCACAGACTACTATATACCAGACAATGCATCACTCACTCAATGCAGAATTTGCAGAAGCTCGGTGATATGGCCATAAGCACATGGCGAATTGGGACGGACAAGTAAGTGCGAAGCAGCGAAGTGATGCACAGACTACTATATACCAGACAATGCATCACTCACTCAATGCAGAATTTGCAGAAGCTCGGTGATATGGCCATAAGCACATGGCGAATTGGGACGGACAAGTAAGTGCGAAGCAGCGAAGTGATGTTGCTAGCGTTGGCTGCAAATGGTTGATAGAGCACAATATCTCTCTCTCTGTGTATCTGTCAACAATGTTGTCGAGAAGCCTTTTTATATATACTTTTCCTAGGAATTCCAAGCCGACGGCTGGCTTGTTTGTTTACTTTTTTTTTTGCTGGTTTTTGTTTTTGTCGTTGGCTTGGTTTTTTTTTGCTGCTTTTTGCTATTTGCTTGGGTGGATTTTGTCGATCGTCAAAAATGATATTTTTACGATTTTGTCTATTTTGAAGTTATAGATATGTAAATCGCTGTAACTTCTTTATTTCTGATTTGATTTAAATCCACCCAAGGACAAAATGTTGGCAAATTGTACCATATTTAAAATGACAAAATTTCTAAATTTTTTATTTATTTTGTACTAAATTTATTCATTTATTTCCTATTTCTTTGTTCTATTTACTATGTTGAAACTATACTATAATAGAAATAAAATAAAAAAAAAAATAAAAATAAAAAAGTATATGCCAGAAAACGGCAGTTTAAGGATTTTTGGAAAAAAAGTCAAGTTGCAACAGCTGTAACTATTATATCCGATTTTCGGTTTTCTTAATTTTTTGCACAAAATAGCTCAAAACTGTTCTTAGTGGATATCTTGTTTGCATTTTTAAAAATTTTCGTTTTTGGATTTTTGAGAATTTTTTTTGTAAAAGAAGCCTTTTTTTTATATACTTTTCTTTGGAATTCTAAGCCGACGGCTGATTTCCTTGTTTAGTTTTTTTTTTTGCTGCTGTTTGTTTACTATTTGTTGGGGTGGATTTCGTGGATAGTCAGAAATGGATATTTTTGGCAATATGTGAAGGATAAACTTATAAACTAAGCAATTCAGTTGCTGCAGCTATTCGTCAATGCATCGACAGAAATCTTTTTTCAAATGATGTGAATAGGGCGAATGCTGAAGCAACTATGCATTTTGTTCAGAGTTGCAATAATGGATTTGATTATTGTGATGGCAGAAATTTTTCCGAGAAAAACCCAAATAGGCGTCCAGTCACTAGAGGCTGCAACAAGATTCAACAAATGAACGAATTCATTTCTTACCTTGATACCTTGCAGCTCCCAAGCACAAGCAGAGGTAGAAACAAATCCATCAAAGGTCTTAGTTGTACGTTAAAAGCGATGATTGCACTGGTAGATGATCTCTTCCAAGATCCAAATGTGAAATTTGTGATGCTTGGAAGATTAAATCAAGACAGTGTTGAAAATTTCTTTGCCGTGCTTAGATCGCAACTAGGCAACAACAACGAGCCATCCGTGAGAGAAGTACAATACCTCTCTGCAAGGGTTTTGTCAATGAAGCTCATGACACATAAGTTTCAGGTTCCCAATTCAAATTGTGAGAACGACAATGATCTTATGCTGGAATGGAACTTCAGTCCATCCGATGAAGGTTCACCTCCTATTTCACCAATGGGTCCGTCCGTGTATATAGAAGATATAACAGAAGAATTAGAGGAAACTTCTGAGCCCATTTCCTTAAGCCCGTTGGAAACAGCAGTGGGTCGATATTTTGTAGGGTACGGTATAAGGGCTAAATTTGAAAAAAAATTTAGGTGCGAAAGTTGCCAAGAAGATCTGCTGAAACTGGAAAAATGTTCCTTTGACTCAGAGTCTTTCATTGGCATCAAAAATTTTAGTGACAGTCGGCTTCTTTTAAAAAATCCGTCCGATGACTTCTTTGAAATTTGCAAACAACATTTTTCGATATACAAGGGTATATTCGATACAAGTTGTCACGAGGCTGGTTTGAAGAAGCGCATCATCAAGTCCTGTATTGCACACTCAAATCGTTCGACTCCAGCGTGGTTCGACAAAAATGGTAGTTGTTTTGAGCACAGGCAAATTATCCTAGATTTTCTAATAACTGTTATGATTCGCAAGAACTCAAAATGGTTAAAAGAGAAACTATTGGCTGAAGAATTAAAGAACAAGAAAGTCCGATCGGATGAAAAAGCCAATGCAAAGATGCGAAGGCTTACGAAACCGTAAACTGTCCGTTTGTCCGTCTGAAAGTCTGTCTGATAGTCTTTCTGTCAATTCGTCGTTAAAATTTTTAAAAGAATCCGTCTGTCACTTTGTCCGTTTGTCCTTTTCTCTTTTTGTCCGTCAGTCTGTCCGAATAAATACCTTGCCGGAAATCTGAGTTGTTGCCTAAGTTCATCTGTCCGATGTCCATAGCCTGTATTTGTTATTTTGAAGAATATTTTTGATATCGCCGTAATTGAATCCATTGGTCGACCTCTCAGCACTGTACAATTTGCCACTGAATGGACCTAATATTTTCAGAAGCAATTTCTTCCTTATGCTTTTTTTACTACTAAACCAAACACAAAGAACACCTGCGCACAAAACCTGCAGTGCAAAGTTGATTGTTACTATTTTTTTTTAAATTTCTTTGGCTTACCATTACAACAATTTTGGTGAAATAATTATTATATAAATAATGTATTATTATATAATTTATTATATAATTAATTTATTATTATATAATTATTGTAACACCGCCGTTGCCGGTCCCAAGCCCGGATGTGAAAGTGTGGAGGGTTGCGTGAGGTTGGTAGCCTCACCGTAAAATAACCCTTACCCAAGAAACTAAAATCTCCGCTCTATGCTCTGGAGATATTTATTCATCAAAATTATTTTCGTTGTTTTTATCAAGGAATAAAAAAAAATGTATCATATCTATATAAACCATCTTTACCTGCAGTGCACAGTGCTTGTGTTTGTTTTCGTTTTTGAAAGCATTGGGCCGCTCTTAAAAATTCTTGGGCTTCTTGAAATTGTTAAAACAAAATGTTGTTTCAAAAAAATTAAATTAAAACCGTCAAACTTGTTAGACGTATAATATTACATTTCAAAAATTTATACATATATGTCGAAATGAAAATGTTAAAAAATGTTTAATATAAAAAAATTAGATTCCATAAATAGAACTTGCTTTTTCTATACTACTTCTATAAACTATACTATTACTACTACTATAAAAATATAAAATTTAATTTTCTTTCTTTCATTTGAAATAAGAATTAAAACATTTTTCATATAAGAAAACTGTCTATTTCAAAACATTTTAATTGTAATAGAAATAAAAAATTGCAATAAAAAAAAAAACTGTCGAAAATATAAACTCACTGTTGAAAAAAATTATTTGTCAAAACATAAAATTTTATGTTTCCAATATGAATAGAAATTAAAAAATTTCAACACAATAAATTAATAATAAAAAATATTAATTGTCAAAATATTAAATTTAATTTTTCCATTTGAATAGGAAATTGTTTCATTTAAAAAAAATAAAAATTTACAAACAAAAATTCTATCTTTTTCTTTTCTTTTGCAAGGTTTCAGAACCGAACTGTTCACATGTATATTTTAGTGGCATCAAAGTAAGTACAGCAAAACAATAAAAGGTAGTTGGTCTAGCTGCATATGTCCCTGGTTGGCAACTAGACCAATTGAATTTATGAAATGCTATATTTATGATATATTTGAAGAAGAAAAATGTTTGTATTATTTTCAGCAGATAAAATTTTATAGATCAGAAATTGGTTCGAAATCGAAGGGAACAATTTTTGAAGATGGGAAAAATTAGCATCATTTCTTTAGCAGGTAAAAATCTTAAATCCAAAAATTATTTCTTTAATTAAAAATAGCAGATTTTTTTAAAAAATATCGGTGAAAAAATTATTGAACAACAAAAATTGTTCATTTCTTTAGCGGGTAAAAATTGAAAGATCAAAAAATGAATGAATAAATTTAGTAAAAAAATTAAAAATTTATTCAGCTACAAGATGGTAAAATTTGCTAAAATTTTGTCCTTGGGTGGATTTAAATCAAATCAGAAATGAAGAAGTTACAGCGATTTTCCTATAAGTTTATCCTTCACATATTGCCAAAAATATCCATTTCTGACTATCCACGAAATCCACCCCAACAAATAGTAAACAAACAGCAGCAAAAAAAAAAACTAAACAAGGAAATCAGCCGTCGGCTTAGAATTCCAAAGAAAAGTATATAAAAAAAAGGCTTCTTTTACAAAAAAAATTCTCAAAAATCCAAAAACGAAAATTTTTAAAAATGCAAACAAGATATCCACTAAGAACAGTTTTGAGCTATTTTGTGCAAAAAATTAAGAAAACCGAAAATCGGATATAATAGTTACAGCTGTTGCAACTTGACTTTTTTTCCAAAAATCCTTAAACTGCCGTTTTCTGGCATATACTTTTTTATTTTTATTTTTTTTTTTATTTTATTTCTATTATAGTATAGTTTCAACATAGTAAATAGAACAAAGAAATAGGAAATAAATGAATAAATTTAGTACAAAATAAATAAAAAATTTAGAAATTTTGTCATTTTAAATATGGTACAATTTGCCAACATTTTGTCCTTGGGTGGATTTAAATCAAATCAGAAATAAAGAAGTTACAGCGATTTACATATCTATAACTTCAAAATAGACAAAATCGTAAAAATATCATTTTTGACGATCGACAAAATCCACCCAAGCAAATAGCAAAAAGCAGCAAAAAAAACCAAGCCAACGACAAAAACAAAAACCAGCAAAAAAAAAAGTAAACAAACAAGCCAGCCGTCGGCTTGGAATTCCTAGGAAAAGTATATATAAAAAGGCTTCTCGACAACATTGTTGACAGATACACAGAGAGAGAGATATTGTGCTCTATCAACCATTTGCAGCCAACGCTAGCAACATCACTTCGCTGCTTCGCACTTACTTGTCCGTCCCAATTCGCCATGTGCTTATGGCCATATCACCGAGCTTCTGCAAATTCTGCATTGAGTGAGTGATGCATTGTCTGGTATATAGTAGTCTGTGCTTATGGCCATATCACCGAGCTTCTGCAAATTCTGCATTGAGTGAGTGATGCATTGTCTGGTATATAGTAGTCTGTGCGACGAGTTGAGATGGACGGCTCTTCAGCCACACTATCGCGAACAGCAGCAATATTTTCTGCAGTATGAGCTGTACGAGCATGCACTGATATTTTCACATCTCTTACTGACCCGGTTTGTTCAAATTTTTGCACGATTTTTCCGATTGTACGCACATTTGGACGATTAAATTGACCGAAAAAAATTACGAAGTGCACAATATGCATTTTGATTTGAACGCCCATTTTCATAATAAGCGTGAATAACTTTAACGCGTTGTTCGATTGTGTATCTTTCAATAGTTCAAATTGAGTTAGTCTGAAATTGAAAAATGTCAAATGAAATGCAGAAAAAAAACTTGACGTTTAGGTGTGGTTCACATTCAACATCGGCCCTTAAAATTATAAGTGGGTATGGAGGCGAGAATGTCTGCTGAACTTCAAAGGTATGTTGCAGGCAGGCATACAGCAGGGCTCGTTTTACAACTGAGATGTTCCATAAACACACACAAAAACTTACGAATTTAGTAAGCAATTCATTCAATGGTAAACAAGCAAATTTGTGTTATCGTGTTTTAATTTTTGCGCATTTCTCGGTATATTTGTTAATGAGCAAGATGCATTAAAGTGCATGTGTTATACGCTCTTGTTAATTTGTCTATATATGTGTATTCATATACACATACCAAAGTGTTTCTACGTGCTCTTGACCCAGTGATATAATTTATCTACGAGTAAGAGTTAATAAATTTTTTCTTTCATTACAAGTGCCAGCTGTACCTACCTAGTAATTAATGAATTACTAGCTTTTATCTGCCACTTCGCTTGTGTAAGTTAAATTTATTAATACTTAGGGCTAGTTTTTCAATACGAGTCTAAACTTTAGTTCAAATAAACCGAGTTTAACTTACCCAAATTGGACGTTAAAACTCGGTTTAACTAGATATTTTAGCATTCGTTGAATTTAAATTGACTTAAATTATTATATAATGTGTTTCTATTTTGCCTAATCCAAGGTTATACGTCCAATTGTGGTGAGTTATACTCGGTTTAATTTAACTAAAATTTAAACTCGAACTGAAAAACTGGCTCTTAATGTGTTAAAAAAGTATTAGAGCGAACTTTGTTGATTTTAACTTTCTTAATTTAATTCTGAGACTAAGGCGCCCGCAACACGATCAATATTTATTGTGATACTTGGATCGCAATCCAAATTCATGTATTGATGCATCGCGCTTGAATGCTAGACGTTCAATATTTATTGCGTCAGTATTCATACAATTTTTGTTAAGAATGGTTCGTTGTCGCAAGATGCTGCATTAAAAACCAAAAAAATCCTGTGTAGCTATCTTGTTTGCTATGGCATTAAAGAGAAAAGTAAAAAGAAAGAAGTGGTGTATAAAATGGTTGCTAGAACGTGAAAAATACACCCATTTAAATTTAATGAACGCGATTCTCATTTATAAAGAAATGGAGGACTATGAGAACTATTTCCGAATGTCTAATGACAATTTCGAAAATATTTTCAAATTAGTGACCCCATTTTTGCTAAAGCATAAAGATACTGTCATGCGAAAAGCAATTTCGCCAAAAGAGAAATTAGCCTTGACCTTGCATTATTAACCGACTACAAAAAGGAGGAGATTCTCAAGTTCGTCGATTTCTCTGTTTTTTATACCCCAACGCGTACTGCGTAAGGAGTATATTAAGGAGGCGTGGCAGGTATAGAAAAGTTTATATATTTTTGATCAGCAACACCTTCTGAGTCTATTTCCATCTGTCCGTATGTCTGTTTGTCGACACGATTACAGCCGTAATTTTTAAGGTATCGCAATGAAATTCAAAATGTAAGCTTATTTTTTAAAAATGAAGATCAAGTTCGAAAATGAGCCAAATCGGATGAAAACCACGCCAACCACCCATACAGAGTGACTTCATTTTTATAGTAAAAACTCTTTAAAATCCCCAAAAATAAAAGAAATGACTTCCAATTTTGCACGTAAGCTTTGATCTTTTATATAAATGACTATAAAATTTGGAAAAATCGGATGAAAACCACGCCTACCTCCCATACAAAGTGGCAATATTATACTCATATTTTTTGTTTTTTGTTGCATTTTTTATGAACTTTTGCGTTAAAAAGGTGTTGGGGTTGATTCCACTCCGTGTAACCGGAATCGATAAAAAAAGAGAAATTTTATTTAAATTTGAGGAATTTGGGTTTTTTAAAAGCAGTGTTGCCAACTTTTGAATTCTAAAATCCACCAAAAAGCCGAAAAAATGCGCTTTTTCCTCAAAAATGCACCAGATTTTAAGACTTTCAAAAATTGATACAACACCAATTCTACACGAAGCAATATATTGAAAATATTGCATTCGTTTGTGGAAAGTTACAAATACCAAATTATATTAAAAATTAAAATTTTTAAAAATATTTTCACAGGTTTCACTTAAGAAACTTAAATGAAACGAACCTTAAGTCTAAAATGACATATGCTTTCGTATATTTGTAAATTAAATTTTACTCTGAATTGGTTATTGTTTAAATTTTTTAAAAGTTTGTTCTTTCCCAAGTTTGAGCAAACCTTAAACCTTAAAAAAAACCAAATTTTTATAAGTTTTCATTTTTAAGCGGCAGAAAATATTGAAATTGATGATTAAAATACCACTTTCGATTTATACTGAAAAATGTATGCTTTTTAGAAAACAAAAAATAGTACTTAAGTGTATGTTTTTAAGCTAATGCTTGGTTTTCACTACGTCATTTTTAAGGCGATATAACTCTTAGTCACCTGAAATATCATCTTAATAAAACTATTTCACACTTTCAGTATAGCTCAATTCGATTATTCAGTTGTTTTTTATTTTCCCACATTTTGAATTAAATTGGCAACAAGTGAGAACAGAAAATGACATAGTGGAAACCAAGCATAAGGCACATTTGGTGCAACCGAAATTAATAAAAAAGCACCAAAAAATACACCAGGCACGAAACCTCATTTTTCTTGCGTCGAAATTTTCAAAATGCACCAAACCTGGTGGAAAAAGCACCAACTTGGCAACAGTGTTAAAAAGTGGCAATACTGGGCTGGGCATTCTAACCCAGACGCATTTTGTTTTGTCTTGTTAGTATTGGTGCGTACTCAAATCGCGCACACTAAACTCATACAATATGTAGCGCAAAGCGACATATATTTTCAGAGCATCAATGTCAGCGAACGACTGAATTCTAGTGAGCTTTGTGTACATGTGAAAATTAACGCTCAGAGAGTACTCAGTTATAGGGCAGCTGGGATGATATTGGCTGAGTTGTAAAAGGGCCAAAATTTATACAAAAAAGGTAATTTTTGACAAGAATGGGGCCTTAAGTGGTAATCAGTGTTGCCGTTTTTGTTATTTATAGCCAAAATTGGCTATTTTCTTTTCCGGGATAAATTTTTGGCTATTTGGTGATTTTATTTTTCATTTGGCTATTTTTTTATTCGGATAATTTTTTTTATTTCGGCGAAAATACATTTTTTGTCCTAACCTAAATGATTTAAAGTTTTTTCGCGATGGTGAATTTTCCCTTCATGTGAACACGACATACCAATCGTGCAGTATAACGCAATTAGGATATGCTCAAAATTGCAACTAATACTGAGTTTCCATGGCGAGTTAACCTGGTGTTTATTCGAGGTTAACTCGCCATAGAAACGTGAGTTGAGTTGAGTTTCGTTAAATCCACTTAAACTCCACGAAACTTGTAAGATTTAACTGGGTTCTATCCGTCAAAGTGAATTGCATTCATTTATAATACGAAAAAATGGCGAGTGGAATACTCAAATGTCAAAAAGAAATTGACCGCATTCAGCGGAGTCAACAGTTGTCAACATTTGTGTAAAAATTCGCTTAATGGTTCAATATGGGAGCGCTCACTAAAACTGATCAGGTAGCGGACGCCATTTAATCGAGCGAAAAATTTCTACATGAATATAATTGTTGATTGCTTTAACCCTTAACTGGTACACCTCAAAAAATGTAGTTACAAGTTTATGTTTTTTTCAAAGAACACCTTAAATAACAACACGACAGATCAATGCGAAAGCATGCACACACCTGGGGCCCTATTCTCTAACTGGGGAAAAAGCAGTATACACTAAATATTGTGTACACATACAGTTTTCGATTCACTAGCTTTGGAAATGAGTTTTTAGCTTCTAAAAAGTGTACACAATCAATAAATTTTGTTCACTGAGATTTTTTGTGTGAATATTTAATTTTTGTTTTCAAATTGTTATGATATACCCGGCGTAATTTGGGATTGTATTTTTAAGAATTTTGTCGTCAGTCAAGGAATAAATTATTTTTTTCATACAAGCAAACATTATTTTTCTATAGTGATGTTTATTTATTTTTACGATTGAATTATTTTCTTAAAAATTTAAATTGACAAGCCAAAAAATTTTATTTAGTAATTTTATTTTTTATTCAGCATGTCCATAGTAGAATAAGGGAAGGTAGTATTAATCGAGCTGAACAGCTGTTCAGCTGTATATTATGTCAAAATGAGGTGATTACATTAAACGATGTTGTTTTTCTGAAATAAAAAAGGGATTTTCCTGAAAAGGGGAAAAATAATTAAAGCGGCATATTTTAAATATTTAGTTTAATAGTTATTTTTTCAGATTTTTAAAAACAAAAAAGTGGAGGGATTTCAACAAAACCTATGGCACAATAAATGTACAATTACACTGTGGAACAAATTCAGGTTAGCAAAAGTTAGGTCGATTCTGAGAGTGAGGGGTGAAAATAGAGGCTAAATTAGAAGACCCGTATCGAGGCGTTTGTTTATGTCAGTTCGAATTTTTTTTTTTAATCGACCTTCGAACTTTGCAGTCAAATGCCGACTTTCAGCATATTGTTTATATGGTTTTTTGGCTATAACGTCGGCTAATTGATATTTTTTCAATCTGTAAAAGCCAAATGATTGCTAGAGACCTGTGCAACAACTAAAATTTTTTAAAATATTGATTTATAAAATTTTTGTGGTGCTTATGAAGCAAAATGTTGGGAAAATTATTTTTTTTCATGCTGTTTGAAAATATTTTCCACAAAACTAAGTCTTTTTTGCTTTCTGTTTGATCTATAATAGCTTCTCAGTTTCTTCAATAAATTTCATTTGAAAAGAAAATGGTCTTAGTCGATAATTTGCGTTAAAAATCCCAAAACCATTAAATATATAGCGATTTAGGTAGAAGTAATTAAAAAGAGAAGTTCCAAGAATTAGGAATTAGTAAAACAATTTTTGTGTTTTCAACCACCGCACAGGTAGCGATTTGTTTTTATTTCGTACAAGCGAACTAATTTCAAAAATAAAGATTCAGTTAAGACTCGAAACTCAGCCGAAGCTGATGTCTTTTAATTTTCGCTCGGTCGTGATAAAATTCGCTATTTATTTTTTTGGAATTTATTTCATTTTGTGAGTGATTTAAGTTAAGTGCATCGGTTTCATAATAATAACAAAGAAGACATTGTATAATATATTTTGTATTAAAAATGTCGGAACCAAAATGTAAAATGGACTATTTTGTAATGTTCGTGGACGTTTCATAGCAAGCGATGAAAAATGTGGCAATGCGAGTAATTTTTTTTTTGGAAGCCTATAAACAATATTTCTCGCAAGAGTTTATCACTGACGTAAACTATGCCCCTAAAAAAGTTTGCTTAATTGCTATTCAACTCTTATGCAATGGAAAAGTGAAAATAAGAAGGCTTTTTGGTATGCCAATGATGTGGTTAGACAACAGCCCGCATCAAGAAGAAAATTGCTATGGATGTATGAACTACCATAAAACTTTGAAAAGCAAAGAATAAAACTTATGTAGCAGTGCCAAGTGCCCAATTACCATTACCGCACTTAGAATTTGTTCCAGTACCAACATACCGAAGTATTGATCTTCAAACAGATATCAGTACTACAACCGCCGCTGCTACATCCATGCATTTCTTCTCAGAATACGACCCTGGTGAAGGTACATCCTATGAAACATCAAAGGACCCAATCCTAGTTACAGAAAACCAATTGGATGGAATTGTTGCAAATTTGTGTTTGACTCAGAAAAAAATCAGAACTAATGGCTTCATTTTTGAAAGGAAATAATTTGCTGGCGAAAGGTACCAAAGTAACAGCATATCGATCACGCAAAAAAGAGTTAGAAAAGATCTTCAATGTGAATGATGCAAAAAATTTCGCTAATTGCAACGATATTGAATAGTTAGTGGAGACGATAGGGTTAACCTATAAAAAAGATGATTGGCGTTTATTCATCGATAGTTCACTAATCAGCTTAAAAGTTGTGCTTTTGCACAAGACAAGTAGAATGCCTTCTGTTCCGATTGCGTATAGCACTGACGTTAGTGAAAATTTCGATAATTTGAAACACATTCTGGAAGTATTCAAATATAACGAACACCCGCCACTGGTGTTCGTTTGCTGCGACCTCAAAATAGTTTCATTGATAACAGGCTTAACAGCATCTGGCCGTCCAAAATATCCGTGTTTTTGTGCAATTGGGATTCACGATACGAAGGTATTAAAGGAAGAAACCAGTACAAACAGCATAACTGGAATAGTCTCATTGGACGGAAATGGCCGAAACACAATAGACTACACGAAAGTCTTCTTCCTGAAATGAAAATTGTTGCTGTTGCTCCACATTAAACTTGGCATTGCTAAAAATTTTTTGAAATTTATTGCAAAAAGACCAGCAGTATTCAACCGCTTAAAAGACATTTTCCCAAGACTAAGTAACGCCAAAATTCAGGAAGGGGTTGTTAATGGTCCCGACATACGGAGTCTAATAAGTCGTCAAGATTTTCATTCGGTTTTTTACCGTCAACTATATAACTGCATAACTACAAAATGGCGGACGCAGCTCCAGCCCGTGGTGGATTCCGTGGAGGATTTGGCTCTCGTGGAGGACGTGGTGGTCGTGGTCGCGGACGTGGCCGTGGACGCGGTCGTGGACGTGGTGGTAAGGAAGACTCCAAGAAGTGGATTCCAGTGACTAAATTGGGACGTTTGGTGCGCGAAGGCAAGATTAACTCTCTAGAGGAAATCTATCTCTACTCTCTGCCCATCAAAGAGTTCGAAATCATTGATTTCTTCTTGGGCTCAGCTTTGAAAGATGAGGTTTTAAAGATTATGCCGGTACAGAAACAAACACGTGCTGGTCAACGTACACGCTTCAAGGCTTTCGTTGCCATCGGCGACAACAATGGCCATATTGGTTTGGGTGTTAAGTGCAGAAAAGAAGTTGCTACCGCAATTCGTGGTGCCATTATTTTGGCAAAATTATCGGTTGTGCCTGTACGTCGTGGCTACTGGGGAAACAAGATTGGTAAACCTCATACAGTGCCCTGTAAGGTCACTGGAAAGTGCGGTTCCGTATCTGTGCGTCTGATTCCTGCACCCCGTGGTACTGGTATTGTTTCTGCACCAGTACCCAAGAAGCTCTTGACAATGGCTGGTATTGAAGATTGCTATACATCTGCCCGTGGCTCCACCGGTACCTTGGGTAATTTCGCCAAGGCCACCTATGCAGCTATTGCTAAAACTTACGCATACTTGACTCCAGATTTGTGGAAGGAGATGCCTTTGGGTGCTAGTCCCTACCAAGAGTTTGCAGATTTCTTGGCTGAAAAGCCAGGCAGCGCTGTGCGTCATCATGTTGAGGCTTAAGTTGTTTGCTTTTTATAAAGCATTTAAAATTTGAACCTTATGAAAATAAAAAAAAAGAACTAAAGATTTTGGCCAAGTTCTGACAGACCGAGAATTAAATGCATGTCTCGCATTGAAAGTGTCATTAAAGGACTTTTGGGTAAAGAACGCAAAGACAACTACAGGCAATCTGTTGCAAACATGTTGGCAGCTTTCGATGAAATTGGGGTTAATATGTCGTACAAAATTCATCTCTTGTATCAGCATCTTGATCAACTCGCTCAACAGTAGCCAACTGAATCTGATGAGCAAGGCGAACGTTATCACCAAACTGCGCATCCATTTGAAATAAGGCAACTTTAGAGGGTGCATATTTTGAATTCCTAGATTTTTCTAATATCTTTGTTAGAGTGCACAATTTAAACATGTTATCGATTGAAAACTATTTTCCTTTCAGGTACAGAGGAAAGAAATCTCCAGATGCAATACTCGCTTAAATTTGTTGGTGGTATAAAAACACCTTTGAAGAAGAGGAAGACGAGGAGAAAGAGAAAGAAGGGGAAGACAAAGATGAAGTTCCAGAATATCTGTTGGACGAAATTATCCACCTTTCTGATGATGATGACTATGACCAAGATATTAGAGAGAGCAGTGATGTTGACCTAAGCCTGCTTGCTAAACGGCAACTGGCCAAATCAATTATTTAATTTATTTCATTTTTTTACTTAAAACTTTCCATAACTAACATTTCAAAATTATATTTTTTCTATAATTTTATAATTTCTTTTTCAATGTTTCTTCAGAACCAACACTGAACAAAATTGGTACATAAAAAATGAGAAGTAAATTAATATTTAACTGGAAAACGCAAGTTTTTTGAAGAAACTGAGAAGCATATTTTAGATCAAACAGAAAGCAAAAAAGGTTTAGTTTTGTGGAAAATATTTTCAAAAAGCATGGAAAAAATAATTTTTCCAACATTCTGCTTCATAAGCACCACAAAAATTTTCTAAATCAATTTTAATTGTTGCACAGGTCTCTAGCAATCATTTGGCTTTTACAGATTGAAAAAATATCAATTAGTCGACGAGTTATAGCCAAAAAACTATATAAACAATAGGCTAAAAATCGGCATTTGACTGCAAAGTTCGAAGGTCGATTAAAAAAAAAATTCGAACTAACATAAATAAACGCCGCTATACGTGTCTTCTAATTTAGCCTCTATTTTCACCCCTCACTCTCAGAATCGACCTAACTTTTGCTAACCTGAATTTGTTTCACAGTGTTATTTATATCAAAAACTCAAATATTAACACTATTTTTAAATTTATTAAAACAACCGAATGTTGCAAAATGTGACAACCTTTTAATAGGATAAGTATGTACTTATTTCGGAAAAGTTATAAATACATGAAATTTATTAAAACTTTAGAAAATTACTAAGTTTTTATATGTATATCATTTTACCTGATTTTTCAATCAAAATTAAAACGATCATTTTAGAGGCGGAATTTTAAGAGTTTTTTATTTCCTAAAATTTTTTGCTTCAGTTTTTGATTAGTCTTTTATATAATTTTTTATCCTTAAATGCATTCTGCATCTTACCTCTGTTGGTAAATCTATACATCGCACAAAATCATTAGCAATGTTTGATAATTTTGATAAACAACAATATTTTTGCCGTTAGCATTGTTGAAACATCGCTCCAATTCCACTATTTTGCCAAGAAATCCAGCAGAGGGTTTTTTCAAGCTGCCTTGGGAAATTTGATCAACAAAAGTGAATGAGCAATCTGTAGTTATATGTTGTTCCAACTTTAACCGCCTTATGATGTAGCCAGCTACATATTCAAGTGCATCCTCGTGAAGAATATCGATTTCCTCGTCGTCCTTATGCGCACTGCTCAGTTCTTGTGGAAATTCGTCCTCTTCATATATATTGCCGCCGGCATCAATGATTTTAAGAACATTCTCCGTTTCTGCATTATCAAAATCTGCGCCAAACGAGGGCGGTGAGATCTCGACCCAATCTGTTCTGTCTTCCTGAACATTTCCAGTTGAGTTTAAATACTCTGTTCTTCGTGCTGTATGGTGAAAAAAAAATCATTTCGTGAATCAATACAATCAGACAAACTAATAAACAAATAACATTTCTTAAATATAACCTGACTGTGGAAACACACCAGATTATCTCAAACTAAATCTTAGCAATATGAAGAAGTTATTTAAAAATGAAAAGAAATACCTAATAGATATTTTCGAAGCCTATACTTGTACTCTTTAGGGCTAGGGTGATCATGAAGGCCTCCTTTACTCCGCATCGCAACAAAAAAATGTTCTAAAATATCTTGATTCAGCCTGCTAGTCAGTAAAAACTTCATGTCGTACATGAGGTATTCGTATAGTAAAAGAAGAGACGTGTTGCTTGTAATAATTCTTTTTTGAAACGGAGCTAAGGTTGCTTTTTGTGGAATAATTGCCTTTTCCATTATTTTGGTCACACTGTTCAAAATTTTTTTTTGTGACTCTAGATACTTTCCAAATGGCATTTTACTTGGTACATTTGATGGAGTGCTCAGCTTTGAGTTATGTAGATCGAACCAATTATTTATTAAATCAATAAAATCTGCAGTTGGACAAGGGTTATAAAGATCTTTTCCTACAGAGAAACATCTTATTGCGCTGGCGGTTGTGTGAGAAAACTGCTGTGCCGCGAGCTTTACTTTTTGCCTGCCTTTTATAGAAAAATGTATTGAGGTTTGAATATTTGTAACATTTCAGAAGTAATTAACCCTCTAACGCCTGCTGTCCATATTTTTTGTTACAATTCACATGAAGTCACTTAAAACCAATAAAATATCGCAGGGTTAACATTATAATATATAATGGGTAATATACTTTACCTGCACTTTTTACTGATAAGTGCTCATCTGTTATTTCATATGCAATTGATACGTCAGACACGGATGCCTGTTGCATCATTTCCTTTATTGTTTGTGGCGTTATAAGTGTGTTGTCAAACAAAAAACATGAATCAAGGAAATGGTTCCTATAACCAGTTTTAAGAGATGAGGAACGTCTGCAAACACGTATATTTCTTCGTTTTCATTTGTTGGGTTTTGAAACCAGGTTCGATCTTTAATAGGTTACAAAATAACAAACGAACTCAATTATTTTTTATATCTTACTCATATTTACACCAAGTTCTCTCCAAAGAGATTAATTCGAAGGACCCATGTCAGAGACGATGGCAACAATGGGGAATCCAGCGTCAGAAACTGCTTGAACAATTTGAAATAGCAGCGATTTCGTCATTTTACAGTCGTATCCATAATATACCGGCTGTTTCCAAGAGGCCTTCAGTCCTCGTACCATTGCCATTTGAACAGTATTACATGGCGCCCAGACCATGTCTTTTGACGGATCATATTCACATACGGAAGATATGGCCATCTCGTCAAAAGACAGGACACATATCCGGTCATCGACAGCCAAACTGTGTCCGAATTTCATCGACTCAATAGAAAAACTAAGAAGGCCTTCCTCAAATTTCAGTTTTTGGCCCACTTGGCAAGGGTGTCCACATATGGAAGGGGGAAGCCTTTTTTGTACAGGTGCCTGTAAGCTCTCGACCCTGCTGCTTGCAACATAATAGCACTCGAAATATCCTCCCAGCACCATCCCATGACTATATCGGGATTACTATGTTTTAAAGGTTTATTTAAAAATCAATGTAATATGTCAAGAATTTGTGGTTTCAGAAATTTTCATGATTTTTGGGTAAAGAAGATAGGAAGATCTATTTTATATTACCTCATGTTTTTAATTTGGCCTTTTGCAAAAATTTTCTTTATATATTCTAAAATGGTTTCACTCTCTTTTTTTTCTTTTTTAAAAGCGTTCTTCCTGTAATTCTGCCACTTTCTTTCGAAGCTTCTTAATTTCGAGAATTTCAAAACTCTTCATAAATTCATCGCTACAATATTATTACAAAACAATCATAATCATAAATCCATCACAAAACAATCATAAATCATACAATACACACAAAAAGGATAGACTTGTCAATTACTATAAAAATCTATAAATTGATCAAGGTCTGTGCGACATTGCACCCCTATGTAAGATCAGTTCGTGCTTTGAATAAAAAGTATATAAATAATTTTAATATTCACTTGGTTTGGATGCAGCTATCAACAACTCCCACTTCATCATTATCTACGCCTGATACTGAGCTATTTTCGGCTGTGCTATTTAAAAATACCGAAGGTACCGCTCCTGGCATAAACCATGCGCGTTTAGCTTGGGGATCCCCTGGTGAATTTATGAAGTCACATTTCTTAAAATGCTTTTCGCAGACCTTGGAATGGTCGCCTAACGTGACGCCACAGCTTTCAATTCATCGTTGTAGCCTGAAACGATCTTTTGGAGCTACGAACAACTTCACATCTTTGTTTTTATTTTTGTAGCATACTCGACACACAGCACAAACTGTATGGCTTTTGTTAATTTTTTCCATTTCGTTTATTTTAATTTGAACATAAAACACAAATTTACACAACGCGCAAAGAACGAATTACTTTCACAATAAGAAAATTGACATAAAAACCAACGGTGCAGCTGTAATTTCTTATTGGAAAGTATTGCACAGTTTATGCTTTCTTATAATGTGGCCCATACACTCAGCAAAGCTAGAAGTGTAACCTGAAAGTTTTTGACGTTTATCAGAATGAAGTCGCAGCGTGTCTTGAAGTAACGCAACTCATTGACGGTTGAAACCCAGGTTACGCCAATATTAAAATCATTTAATATTTTGGTCGCAGGCAAGGCTGGTTTCTGCAACCATCGCAGTGTGTGGCAAAATTTATGAAAATATCACTTACAGGTTACATTTCCAGCTTTGTTTTGGTCGCAACGTGTATAGGCAGCATAAGAATATATCTATTATTAATACATACCATTTTGATATTTGCTAGCTAAGAATAATTATATTTGGAAATATATAATAATACTAGCTGAATACCCGGCTCAACTCGGGAGTTAATATAAATAATTTTCGAATTCATTCGTCAATTTAAAAAATACTTTTCACAAACTTTAGAAGGAATTTTGTGTAAATCTTTCAAACCGGTAACTTCGGCAAAATGAATAAAATGTAGCTTCAACATCTGAAAATTATGAGAAAAAGTTGGGGAAATCGTGATTTGTGTGTGCGTGACGCCGACCGCTTGCAAAAATATATTTTCAAGTTTTATATTGTATTCGATAGATTGGACATTTCTTTTAAAAAATCAGCAAAAACGAATTTTTGGCAATTCGCGAGGATACTGGACAAAAATTAAATAAGCATTGAAAATATAAATTTCAATGTCAAAACAACTCCAACTTAGGACGCAACTGACTTGCGCATATTTTGATGCGTACTAAATAGAATTCGGCATCAGCTGTCCTGATATGCGAAAAAAAGCAGTTTGGATATAAATACACATAAAGAAAAAATAAGATATTTATCACCCATTGCGCTTTGCTGCGTCTTACCGTCTTTTGTAGTACAGCGCTCTCTGGTGTTCAAGATATAACAAAATACAAAGCACCAAAAGACTCACCGCACCCGAAAACCACTTATAAAAATCATACTTATCGGATGATTTGTTATGAGTTTTTTGGGGTATTTGTACAACAGCGCCCTCTGGATTTCGAGATAGAATAAAAAATAACGCCAAAGCCCTTTCCATACTCGATAATCAAATCCTATATATCCGATATACAAATTTTTATCTAAATCGGATGAGCGGTTTTTGAGTGTTTCACGATTTCTTAAGTCATTTGTACTACAGCTCTATCTGGTGTTTAAGATAGCGCAGAAAAAAAGTCCAAGATACCCACCGTATCCGAAAACTCCAATGTAAAAATTTTCACGCAAATTGAATGTACAGCTAGGAGTTTTTTGAGATTTTTAAAACATTTGTATTGCAGTGTCCTCTGGTGTTCAATATAGAACAAAATAGATAACCCATAAAAACTACCGAAAACCCCTAAATACAAATTTTCATGTAAATCGGATGAACAGTTTCGGAGATAAGCTATAATAACAAAATTCATGGAACCCGATCGCAGCGCCACCTACCGGGTTCAAGTGCGAATCTGAACCAACCAGGGATCCATTTAAACACACACAAAAAATTTCATCAAAATCAGTGTAGCCGTTAAGGAACAGTTTAATGACATACACACGTACAAATTGGACAACAGCGCCCTCTATTCATGACAGACAGACAAAAATTTTAAAAATGCGATTTTCAGGCTCAGCGTCATTCAAAACGTCCATCGCAAAAGGAATTTCAAAAAAATATTTCATGTACAGATTTTTTTTTTTTTACAATTTTATATATATATAGATAGATAGATATAGATATAGATGAGTATATATAGTACGAATGAATACCCAGAGCATTGGTAAATATTAAAATAATATTCGTACAATACACGAATTCATTTGAATAATGCACGAATGAATAAAAAGAGTATTAGAAAATATTACAATAATATTCGTACAATATACGAGATGCACTGTACAATGTACGAATAATAGTAGGAGCATGCGTAAATGTAACGATATTATTCGCACAATATACGAATGGTTTTTTACGAATACGAATAAAATATTCGTAATATGTACCAATGTTCGTACATTCTACGAATCCTATTCGTGGAGTAAAATCACGAATAAAATTCGTAGAATGGACGCAGTTATTAGAAATATTTACATACAAAATTTTTTGAGTGTACTGTTTTTGTTAATTTTCAGCTAGAATTCCATAAAAATTGGTGATGAAATTTTGAAATGATGTAAGGAATGTTTCGTGCATGAAGCTGTCCACCTTAAAATTCCATTGTTAAACCTGTAGAATTACTTTGGGATACTATTTAAAGTAAAACCGGTTAAAAAATTTAGACATTCTTTTGGAGGGTGTGCAGGAGTTTTCATACTTCCTCCATTATAGTACATACCAAATTTTTTTAAGGAGTTTCCCTGTAGATGTGAATCAATAAAACAAAATAGTGGTTATTCTGCATAATTCTAACATATTAGTTTTATAAGTACGTGAGTTTTTGAAAAATGTTCTTCAGTTTTAATAGATTTTTACAAGAATAGTATTTCTGTAGCTTACCACAATCGTACTTGCGTAGGCTTATGTAGATTAAATATAGCTTAAAAAATCAATTAAAAACCATTTTATTAAAAATATAAAATTTATGCATCGATGACATACTACTTAGATGATATTTTTTCTTTGCTTAAAATAAATCGAAAGGGCTTCAGGGCTAACGAAATCAAAAAGGGCTCAAAAAAGCTCTAAAAGCCCCCAAATATAATCTCAGTAGAGCAGCTAGCGCTGCTTTTTGGCGAAACCAAAGCAGAGATGCCAACTACACGGATATTTCTACGGATATTTAAAACTTGCACAGATAAACGGATAAAAATGGCAAAATAAGGTAAATCTACATATTTTCAAGAATTTCGCACGGAATTTTCGTAGATTTTGCTGGTTTTTCCACTAAATTTTATATCAAAAATGAAATGAAAAAAAAATTATATGAATCTTGCAAATAATAAAAAAGTGCAGCCCTGAAAGTTGCACACGTAAACAATGTTATTGAATGAATTGAAGCTAAGTAATAAAATTGCGATCTCGCACCATTTCCTATAAAGGTGTTCAGCTCCTTGCGTACGCTGATGATATTGATATTGTCGAAAAGGAATCAACCAAAGTGGGTTTGACGATAAATGAGGGTAAAACAAAGTATATGCTGTCTACAAACAAGGGAGCGAGGCGTTTAGACTCCCACGTTTCATCCGGCAGCTATAACTTTGAAGTAGTCAAGGAGTTTGTATACCTTGGCACCGCCATTAATACTAACAACGAAATCAGCCTGGAGATAAAGCGAAGAACAATAATTGCTAATAGGTGCTACTACGAGCTCAGTAAGTAACTAAGTTCCAGAGCCCTCTCTCGATCAACAAAACTAACACTCTACAAGACGCTGGTTCTACCTGTGCTGCTTTATGGCGCTGAGGCATGGGTAGTTTCGCAAACTGACGCAGCCGCTCTGGGGGTGTTCGAGAGAAAAGTTCTTCGCAAAATCTTCGGTCCTGTTCGAGTCGGCGATGACTATCGCATCCGAATGAACCACGAGCTGTATGAGCTCTACGATGAAATTGACGTTGTTCGGCGTATAACTGTGCAGCGACTACGCTGGCTATCGTATGAACGACGAAACTCCAGCGAAAAAGGTGCTCGAGGCGAGGGTCGCTGGTCAACGACGACGAGGGAGACCATGCCTCCGATGGATGGACCAGGCTGAGAGAGCCCTAACCGCACTTGGTGTATCCGATTGGAGGCGCGAGTTACGAACCCCTCCAACGCCTACGCTACTGCAACACCACAGAAACCGCCAAGAACGACACCGACAACATAAGTTGCCAGAAGTATTTTAAGTAGGTCACATATGTGCATTAATATCACTTTGTATATTTTTTATTATTTGACATTAAGAATTCTCAGAATCATTTCCCAATAATTAAATATTGATTTAGTTTGTATTCAATTAATTTATTATTTCACAACAATGCTTTGCTCAACAACTTAAGACTATTTTTGCTTACAATAACTTTTATGCATTGTGTCACTTTATTGCTCAACAACTTAAGACTTTTTTGCTTACAATAACTTGTATACATTGTGTCACTTTATTACTTTTCTTTTTGTTCACTTTGGTATGCATATTTTAAATATCGATGCTTAGCTGATTTCGATCAGAATCTTGGTTTGACAGAATAAATTATAACGTAAAAGGAAACGGTTGTGTTGTTAATTCTCGTTGAAAGTTACATTAACAAAAAGTATAAAATCACTATTGGAATAAATAATGTTTAAATGAAACTCAGTTGGAATAAACTTCATCTTCCTGCGATTTTGACATCAGAGCATACCTTATTACCAGCCAAGGAGCAGTAGACAACATACATATTCGGAAGCTTCGTTCCATCATACATAAGTCGCGCGCAAAACAGAGGCGCCTGGCGAGAGCTGATAAGGTCTGTCGAAACCCGGACACGGGTTGTTACGGCCACCTAAGTAAGTAAGTAAGTAATAAAATACGTCATTTATATTAGGAGAATAGGTTTCATCATAATTTATTGCTGAACTCATCTAGGGGAACCATTGTTTTTGAGTGTAAATTCTGATGACTCTACAGAATTTATTCTCCTTGAGATTTCATAGAAAATTTTATTTTTGATTTGATATTTAAAAAATAATCTTTGACTTTTTAATTTTTGAAGAAAAAGAAAAACTTGAATAATTAATTGTGTGCTATTTTTTAATTTAAGAACTTAAAAAACTTATGTGTTTTTGTGTTGTTTTTAAATATTTTTACTTTTAGTTTTTTTTATTTTTTTTTTTTACTTTGAGTAACGTTGTTTCTAACTCCTTAAGTTTTCTTAAATTCTATGTTTAATTAAAACTTTGAAAAAAAAACATAACATGCAAATAATTCTTTAAAAAAACTATTTGAGACTTTAATTGAGTGATTTTATTAGCTGTTAGTTTTAAATTGAAGAAAAAATTGTATTAGTTTGCTTACGCATTACGGGGTGACAAAATGAAGATTTTTTCTGCGGCATATCTTTTTGGAGTTTAATTTAGATACATGGGATAAAAACGTTCTAACCCTATAATTTCCATTGCTTAAATTGACTCTGGTTCTCGAGATAAACCGTTATTTTAAAAATGAAGTAGATTTCACCACATATTTTGGAATTACTCAAGAATTATAAGATCGGGTTAAGCTAAAAATTCAAAAATCCGAAACTAAATCACCTGTAAATTACATCTACATTGGTTTTTAACTAGCTCAATAGTTTTGGAAATATTCAAAAAGTTCTTCCGAAAAACAACATCTTTTTATGCAAAATTTTAATTTTATTTTTTGTTTTAAATTCATAAAAAAATCGGAAACTTCAAAATTGCTCTTTTTTTAATATTTTGTCGTAAACACAGATATGTTATACGAGTAAATGCAACAAGTCATATTTCTTAAAAATCTATTGGCAACTTTTGGTTTGATGCATAATTTAGTAAAAGTATCTCATTTTGATAAAAATTTCTAAATGAAAAAAAAAATCAATAACACAGAGAATAATAAAATTACATCATTACAAAAAAACGAGTTAAGACAATCGAAGACGGCAAATGGGCCTCCAATATACAAGCCAAAGGACTGGAGACTTTTTATAGAGAACTCAAAAAAATGTTTGAAGTGTGTGTTACTACATAACGGGAATAAACTCGCTTCGGTTCCAATAGGATTCTCAACTAAACTTATGGAAGACTATGAAAACGTCAAGCTCATTTTAGAGAAAATTTCATATGATCATCATCAATGGTCCGTCTGCGTAGATTTCAAGATGGTAAATTTTTTATTGGGTCAGCAAAGGGGATACACTAAATATTCTTGTTTTCTTTGTCTGGGGAACAGTCGTGCAAAAAATGAACACTGGAACATGAAAGACTGGCCCTCAAGAATAAACGTGACTGTAGGAAAAGTGAACATCCTTCATGAACCTTTGATAAGTCGAGAAAAAATCATCCATCCGCCACTACACATTAAACTTTGGCTTATAAAACAGTTTGTAAAAGCTTCAGATAGGAATGGCGATAGTTTTAAATCTTGTCAAATTGCATTATTTGTGCAGTTATTTGGATAAATTTTTTAACAACCTTGGCAATTATAGTGAAAAACAAGGGGAACGATTCCATCAGGACAGTTAAGTCCGGTTCACAGTGTGATTGAACCTTTCTTTTTGAACAAGGTGGTATATTGCTATATATTAGGGTGGTCCTAATTCAAAATTAGAAAAATAAGGAAATACTAGGGTGTATATTTACTTAAAAGTAAATTCATTATAGTAAATAACAAGGCGAACGATTCTACCAGGACAACAAGATTATGGAGGAGAGATATTAAGGACGGTGGGATAGCCATATAATGGCGGACTGCTAATGGAACTTGCAAAGAAACTGTCCCACCAAAAAAATCATAGAAAATCCCATACACAAAAATTTTCTTAACACGTGGTTTTATAATTATGTAATTTTATTATTCTCTGTGTTATTGATATTCATTTAGAAATTTTTATCAAAATGAGTCACCATCACTTAATTGTGAATCGAGCCAAAACTTGTAAATCAATTTTAATAAAATATGGCTTTTTGTATTTGACACATATCTGTGTTTATAACTAAAGATCAAAAAATAACAACCTGTTTGATTTTTTATGAATTTTAAGACAACAAAAAAATTTTAATTTTACATAAAAAACTGCTTTTTTTCTGAAGAACTTTCTGAATATTTCCGAAACTATTGAGCGAATAAAGACCAAGTAGTCGTAACTAACAGGTGACTTAGTTGCGAATTTTTGAATTTTTAATTTTACCCGATCAAATTATTTGTTCTTGAGTTATTCCAAAATATGTGGTGAAATCTCCTTCATTTTTAAAATAACGGTTTATCTCGAGAACCAGAGTCAATTAAGGTTAAGGTTAAGATCTTCATCAACAAATGTACCAAAATTGACTACCAAACCCCATGCCGCAGAATCAGTGTTGCCTTGTGTTATTTATGCCGCATTTGAGGTTTTTTTATCTCTTCGGGTTGGCACCACTAAACCAAAGCAACCTTCTGCTAGCTGCAAGCAATAACAGCGTCGAAGCCAATCTATGACTTTTTGACGCCTATGACTTTTTTGTTGGAATTGCGAAGATATTTTATTTCTCCGTACATCATATCGACATATCTTTTATTGTTTCGGCAGGAAAGAACAAAAAAGACCTGAATTTGATAAAAATGTTCACTTATGCCAGATTATTGTCCAAGCTTGTATGGACACTCTACAATAAATTATTGTAAAAATAGTAAAAATTTCAATAAAACCGGTGCTGCAGTTGATGAGCTTTCTTGCGGCAACGCAAAAAAAGCCAGTTTTTCATGTTTAATTTTTATATAATAGCAAGATTAACAAACTAATTTCGTTAAAAACTTAACTCAGCACATTTTTGTGATTAACAAAAAACAGTAATGTAAGGGGCATTATTTATCAAAAATTCCAAACTAAAACTATATCCATAAAGATTAATTTAATATTTTGTCAATACTGTGACGAACCTATTTCGTGGAAATAGGCCCCCACAATTGATACGCAAAGTTAGACGTGGATACGCCAGACGTATAGCGCCATTTGATGCTACATCACCGTAGCCGACAGCGCCCAACGAGATCTACCCCACGAGGCATACGCCACTGCATCATGATTTACATGCAACATGTGTACAAGGTACACACGAGTTATACACAACGGCTCGACAGGCCAACATGCATAGGAACATGTTGCCAAGCATCGACACTCAACGACAAATGAGTAATGTACACACTCAATACCATGTCAATGGTATGACGCAGCCAGCAATACATAAGATGTCGACACTCACACAAACTTCAATTATAGTGAAGTCGACCAAGCAGAACTAGCCACGACAATCATGCCGACTGCATGACGCATCAACGAACCCGATGACATCTTGCCAGCCATGCTATACACACACATACATGGTAATACAGCAACTCAAAATTACTATTATTATTATAATTATTCTTATTATATTCTAAGTTTATTCTCTATAAGTTATACGCATACATAGAATTACATGCAATAAGAATTGTATAGAACATAACAGTTATAGCTAAATGGCTACGACGAATGTTACGAATTATTGTTCTCGAAAGATCGGGGCATACATTTAAAATATTATAAAATCATACGATCTAATACCAATTAACATTTGCATACTCACGTATTTACATTCTCTCTAATACATACTTACTTTATTGTTAATACTATAACAAATCCTACTCACTACACATTTTTGTAATAGTATGTATGAAACATCACTGGCAGCAGCCAACACCTAGTTATAAGTTGAAATGAAAAATAAAATTTAGTCTTGGATAGAGCTTCAAACCGAACAGACGTCGTTTTATTTCTGCAGCGCATGGAACAGGTAACAAGACGAGCGAACATTTTTAATTGCTCCTACATCCCTTCCAATTTTGAGTTGTGTTTCTGTCCGTTGGGCCAGATCGGTCCGCTCAGTCTCGCAAACTCACGCTGCTCTACACGAGTATAAATCATCCTAAAAGTGACCCTTGCCTTCGAGGTGCGCTGTTGTCCGTTGGGCCAGATCGGTCCGTTCAACATCATTCTCATCCGTGCTCTCCACGAGAATCCAGTTGTCCCAGAGTGAGTCTCCTTACCTTGAGGGGTGTTGCTGTCCGTTGGGCCAGATCGGTTCGCTCAGCTCCACTCTTACAGCGCTCTTCACGAGTGACACTCTGCATCCGCTTCCCCTCTCATACATCGAGTAGTGTTGCTGTCCGTTGGGCCAGATCGGTCCGTTCAGCAGCGCTCTCACACACACTCTCAACGACTTTCGTTCCTATCCCTCTCGCTCCCTGCTCCTCTCACACGACCGACAAGGACAGACACGCGACGGAGCGCTAGGAATCCGATTAGAGGTCAACACGGTCATACATCGAGTGTATGCCACGGAAAATCATCCGATTTTGAGAAGCACAGGCAAGTGGCCAGAGCCACCATAGGGTAGCGGTGGAATACCGCTGAAGAAGAATATTCCCAACTAACCAAGACGTGCAGCGAAGATTTTGGGCCTGTCACCACCACCAAGGTCACCTCTGTTACACAAATTTTGAGGTTATCCGACCTGTCAGTGACACAGCCCCAGTAAAATCGCCAACCACTCGCCAGCATCGCCGTCCATCTTGAGACGCGCCGAGCCAGGTTCACGAAGCACCCTCTAGCACTAGTCCTCCCGTGAAGGGCCTAGAGGGGAACCGCTGGCCAAACCAACTGCGATATCCGCAACGCACATTTAACAACAACAACAACAAACAGACCTTACCAACAAGGTCGAGCGACCTGGAAAATCCTCCAACCAGGTCGTCTTGTAAGGACCCTGGACAGCCGCTGAGGATACCTCAGCAACTTAGCTGTGACGACCAGGAGGTTCGTTACAAGTGGCGCCCGAGCAGGGACTCTGCGGGACAATATCGCAGTGTCCCATCTACACAACAAACCGAAAAAAAAAATCTACACATCAGAGAGAAAAAAAAAAAAAAAAAAAACGAACACACAACAAAAATATAAGCGAACAAAATCCTACGCACCGAGAATATATACATTACGAAAATATATTCTAATCTTCGAAGAACAGCATTAAATCCGCAGAATATACATATATTCAACAAGAAATATATATATGTATATACACAGAAATTTTCAACGCATCGGAAAATAAACGCAAGCAGCAGAAGTATACATATTTAATAAAAATATATATTTGCAAGAAGAGTCCAAGATACAGACTCCCACTAACAAGCCAATAAGCCAACAAGCAGCGCTCCAACGTAACGCCACGAACCGTCAAGCTAAAAAAAAAAAAAAAAAAAAAAAAATAATAAGCAGAACTCTCGTAGCAATTAAATACCAAAAGCCAAATCGGTAGAGTAACAAAATGTCAGTGGAATGGTGTTTAGGGCCCTCAGTAGCACCCATAGACGGGAACACGCGACTAAGAGACTTGATAGTGAGGTACCATCAGTCCGATCGGTCGACAAACCTAGCGACACGTCCGTCCACGCAACTTTTGCTTAACAGACCACCGTCGCAAAGCCAGACTCGACCAAAAAGAGCCAATAAAACCAAGCTGGTAGAACTTCATCCGGCGCCGCAAGCAACAGCTCAAGTCGGGGTTACTCGAACTCCGAAGACATCTGGAAAATCTGCTCATACGACAGGCAAGTCAACCAACGTAATACCACCAATCACCAGAGTCTCCCAGATGAACACAGAAAGGCCCCCTCTGGGAATGCAAGGCAGAACTCCGAGGATGGGACCCCCGTTCTGCAAAAGATGTGCCCGCAGGGGCCACCAGTCTAATCGATGCCGCAACCCACGCATTTTCTTCTGTTGGTTTTGTGGAAACCGAAACCAACGCACGATCGATTGCTGCCACCGAACTCCGAACGAGAAAACTCATACACCCGAACAACAGCACTTTGCTTACCCTACGAGACCTCTAAGCATGGGTGAGCATCGCATGATAGCTACCGTCGCTGTGGGTGGCGAACTACTAGATGCCACCATCGACACGGGAGCCACACGCAGCTTTGCTAGTGATCTCATAGTTAATGAGATTGGAATGCCACATAACCTACGGTCAATCAACAAGCCAATTCGCTTAGCAGATGGTACGATGAGAACAATAACCGAAGAATTGAAGACATCGATTCGACTCGGCAACACTACCCATGAGGCTACATTACTGGTTCTACCCGACGCAGTCGATCACCTGATATTAGGGCTCGACTTTCTGAAAGAAATAGAGGCCACTTTCATCCTGGGTGGCCACACCCTCACACTAGGGAAAGATATCAGCACACCAACTACAGACCCCGCGGCTGATGACAATGCTGTGCACGAGCAGACAGATCAGCAAACTAACAAAGGAGCAACCGCATCAGGTAAAAGCAACAGAAGGAAGTCCAGACGACCCCACGCATCACGTCGAGTTAAAAGGAAGAATGCAAACGCACGTCACCAAGCCACAAATATCACTAGCAAATTAGGACCTACACCAAATAAAGATACCACAGATATACGGCAAAAGAGGGCACCCAGCGGAAGGTTGCATGTGTCACAACGACAAGTAGAGTCACCAGAATCGCAACCCACTCACGTCGATCCAGTCCCATCAATCACATGCGATTTACAACAAACTTTAGAACCAACGACGGCAGACAACTCAGCACCACACCATGCCACACCGACGACACGGGAGCCAAGGCAACATGCAGATCAACTAAGCCGCACGCAGGAGGCGAAGATAAAAGCATTCTTGGACAGAGAATTGCCGAAATTTGATGGAATGACGGGAGTATCGAATATCACCACGCATAAAATCAATATGCGCGATGATCAACCAATAAAGCAGCGATACTTCCCGAGGAACCCGGCCATGCAGAAAATAATTAACGATGAGGTGGATGAGTTGCTAAGGCAGGGGCATATCGAACCATCGTATAGCCCGCATAGTGCGCCCATCGTCCTAGTGAAGAAGAAGAACGGAACTTGGCGACTGTGCGTCGACTATCGCCAGCTTAACGCCAAATCCATCCCAGACGCATACCCGCTGCCCAGGATTCAACACATCCTCGACCGCCTTCGAAATGCTAGTTTCATAAGTAGCTTGGATTTAAAAAACGGCTACTGGCAGATAGCGGTAGAAAAAAATAGTCGACCTTACACCACCTTCACGGTACCCGGCAGAGGTCTGTTCCAGTGGAGAGTCATGCCATTTGGTCTCCATTCCGCGCCAGCCACTTTCCAGCGTGCACTTGACCAAGTTATCGGACCAGAGATGGAGCCCCACGCCTTCGCTTACCTTGATGACATCGTCGTCACGGGGACGACACTCGAGGAGCACATGGCAAATCTACAAGAAGTGTTTCGGAGGCTCAGGGCTGCCAACCTCCGGATCAACAAGGAAAAGTGCGACTTCTTCAAAAGAAGGCTCAAATACCTTGGACACGTAGTGAGTGACCAAGGAATACACACAGACCCCGACAAAATTTCAGCCATCCAAAGCTTACCAGCTCCCACTAACCTACGCGAAGTAAGACGCTGCCTGGGTATAGCGTCATGGTACCGCAGATTTGTACCAGACTTTGCGAAGATCGTCACCCCCTTGACAGCACTCCTCAAGAAGGGTAAGCATTGGAGATGGACCGACGAGCAACAACAGGCTTTCGAACTTCTGAAAACTCGACTCACCGAGGCACCCATACTCACATGCCCAGACTTCACCAGGAAGTTTACCCTACAGACCGACGCCAGCGACTATGGGATTGGGGCGGTGCTTACCCAGGTCATCGACGAACAGGAGCACGTCATTGCATACGCCAGCCGGCATTTGAACGCCGCAGAAAAAAATTACTCACCGACCGAAAAGGAATGTCTGGCCATCGTTTGGGGAATACGGAAGATGAGGCCCTATCTAGAGGGGTTCCAATTCACGGTCATCACGGACCACCTCTCGCTGAAGTGGCTGAATTCCATCGAGAGCCCGTCCGGCCGAATTGCGAGGTGGGCCCTGGAGTTACAGCAACATAAATTCGATATCCAGTATCGAAAAGGGAAGTTAAACGTGATAGCCGATGCCCTCTCACGCCAGCCACAAGAAGGATGCATGCAAGTGACAATCACCGAAGAGCCGACACCACCCTGCGCCTGGCTTCAAAAGAAGAAGATAGAGGTAGCAGACAACCCTGAGAAATACGCGGACTTTTTGATCGAAGGCGACAAGCTCTATCGCCATATTCCGCGGCAGGTGAGTGATGAGGATAGCGCGCCCTGGAAGTTGTGTGTACCCAAGTCACAACGCCAACAGGTGCTCCAGGAATGTCACGATGCCCCCACCGCCGGACACCTCGGCATCCGAAAGACCATCAACCGAGTAGCCAACCGGTACTACTGGCCAGGTATGTTTCGAGAAGTGAGCCAGTACGTCCGCGGATGTGAGAGTTGCCAAAAATTCAAACCTAACCAACAGATCGCCGCAGGAAAGATGTTGACACAGTTACCCGAAGACCCCTGGAGCATCGTGTGTGCTGACTTCGTAGGACCCCTCCCTAGGTCGAAACACGGGAACAATATGCTACTAGTACTATTCGACAAGTTCTCCAAGTGGACCGAGTTGATACCAATGCGTAAGGCAACAACAGACACCCTCACACAAGCGTTCCGCGAGCGCATCATAAGCCGGTTCGGAGTGCCAAAGATCTTCGTGTCTGATAACGGAACCCAGTTCACAAGCAAGAAGTTCAAGGATTTTCTACAGGAGCTAGGAGTGAAACAGCAATACACGGCACCATACACGCCGCAAGAAAATCCCACCGAAAGATTAAATCGAACGATCAAGACGATGATTGCGCAGTTCACCAACCAAGAACAGCGAAATTGGGACGATTTACTGCCGGAATTTACACTTGCAGTGAACTCAGCGATTCAGGAATCAACCGGGTACAGCCCAGCCTTCATTATACAAGGACGAGAACCACGGCTACCAAATGCTGTGTTCGACCGAGAAACCACAGGCACGGGCTGCGAGCCTCAAACGCCGATGGAAAAGGCAAAGCGGCTACAAGAGATCTTCAAGATAGTACGACAGAATCTTGAACGTGTGTCGCAAGACCAGGCGCGACATTATAATCTTCGTCGACGAGCCTGGAAACCAAGGATCGGCGACATGATCCTCGTGAGACAACACCATCTATCTAAGGCCGTCGATAACTTCGCAGCAAAATTAGCCCAAAAATACGAAGGGCCATACAAAGTCATCAGCTTCCCCTCCCCCGTTATCCTCGAGATCAGGCGACCAGGAGACTCACGCCGCAGAACAGTACACATCAGCGATGTGAAGGAATTTCACCGCATCGACGAGCCAAGCAACGCAGCAACATAATTAATCATTTTTCTTGCGCGGCACCACCCGCGTTAAAAACTGGGATCCGCGGCACCACCCGCGTTAAAAACTGGGATACGCGGCACCATCCGCGTCACCAACTGGGATCCGCGGCACCATCCGCGTCACCAACTGGGATCCGCAGCACCAGCTGCGTCAAAAATTGGGATCCGCGGCACCAACCGAGTCACCAACTGGCACCAGCAGCAACGCCTGCCACACTACACTGCAGCCAGCAGCCATACCTGCCGCTCTAAGCTGCAGTCAGCAGCAGCATCTGCCAATCTAAACTGCAAGCCAGCAGCAACGCCTGCCTCAATAAACTGTAGCCAGCAGCCATACCTGCCGCTCTAAACTGCAGTCAGCAGCCGCATCTGCCAATCTAAACTGCAAACCAGCAGCCGCACCTGCCAATCTAAACTGCAAGCCAGCAGCAACGCCTGCCACTCTAAACTACAGCCCACAGCCAGCGGCTAAATACCAAATCGCAACAAACACGTCAAACTACTACGAGCTCAGTCACTACAAGGAAACCTTAAGACGCAGCACATAATGACTACCAGAAACAGTCATTACGAGTGGCCAACATCGTCACCCAGCATTGCAAAGTCGTTTCAAGTAGTATGCAAGAGGTTGACACATCCAAACACACGCAAACCGATACAAGAGGGTATCATTTTTCTTGCGCGGCACCACCCGCGTTAAAAAACTGGGATCCGCAGTACCAACTGCGTCAACAAAAGGAGTCCGCAGCAGTACCTGCGCAAACAACTACCGCCTTCTCAGCGTAACAATACATAACAACTACCACAGTTTTCCCAGCATCGCCATGAATAGTGCTTTAAATAGTTGCACCAGAAAATTCATGGTAATCATACAAAATAATTACCACAATCGTCGCAGCATCGCCACGAACGGCACAATCATATTTGTGCCAGAAAACACACAACCAGCAACGACAGTTTTCCATCATCATTATTTGCAGCGCAAATAATAGAAAACTCACGTCAACTTACTCACGTCAACAACATATGTCAAAGTTAACAACATATGTCAAACCAATCAACAAACTTGCATCATATGTCCAACGAGACAACGAATCCGCAACATTGGTCAACAAGGCAATAAATCAACAATGAACTGTCCAACAGCTACAGGCCACAAGAAGACAACAGTTCCGGCCTCAGAAGCGTTGAAGAAAACGCTTACAAACACCCGAAACTTCAAACATGCTCGCCTACTCAAGATCAACGAATTTGCACTCAAGAACATCACACAAGTCTCACAACACGACAACTGCACTAAAATGTGAAGCTGGTAACGCCGAGTTCTGCAAACTCCAGGAGCTTCGAAATATAAATTTGAAAACGCAACAACCATTACAGTTTGTGCCAGCAATAACACAACATCGTAAGTGCATCCCCAGCAAATTTATTCCAATCGTCGAATCTACCACGCCATATTATAAGTGCAAGTGAAAATATTAACGCAACAAGTTAATTATAACAGACATTGGTTGCAATAACGTTAATATTTGTGAAAGTGCAAATAAAAGTGAGCAAATCGCCACAGCAGGCGAACTACCAGTGACAAAAATAATTTAACCTCAAATTCGCGGACATTTGTTGTCATAAAACAACAAGCGAAATCTTGAAGTTTGTGCGTCCAAACAGAATGGACAAGTTTGAACAATCCAAAGAAGTGTTTGAGAAGCGGGTCAAGGAGATGATGGCAAAGCAGAGCCAGAGCATTCTACTGGCTGAACCATTACCACAACCGCCAGCAGCTAAAAGACCACGACGGAATGCAAGTAGACACCCACAACCAGCAGCAGGCGTAGAACACGTTAGCGCCATACGTCCAGGACAGCTGGAAATGTCTAGCCGCACCACAAGCGGCGCAAAGCATCAACGTAGCCGACCATCTACCACGTCAAAAAAGTGCGAGAGCCAACACAGCAGCTCACAAACAGCTAGCGGCCTAGCAACACACGAGACAGCCACATCAACGGCCATCGCCATAGCAGCGATAAACCTCTCGAGCGATGATGACGATCTGCAAGAAGGTAACCTCTTCATATACCCACCAGGGCCGGGCGGTATCACAATCACTCTACAAGATTACCACTGCCTCGCTACAGGAAACTTCCTTAACGACCGCATCGTCGAGTTTTATATACATTGGGTTCGGCGCATTCTCGAGCTACGAGGTCGTGCAGATGATTTTTATATCTGCAATCCATTCTTCTACGAACGACTCGTACAAACGAAAGCGGTACCCAACGACACACCATATACGCTTGGACAGCGCCGCCACGCCGGCGTACAGAAGTGGACACGGAAGCAGGACATATTTACGAAGAAATTCGTACTCGTACCAATCAACGAGAAGAAGCATTGGTTCTTAGCAATAATATGTTTTCCTGCTCTCAATGGAAGAAGACATTACGATGCACCTACTCCCACCACAACGACCAACAAGCACCCGATCATGCAACCGATGATTTTGCTGATGGATTCGCTAGCCACAACAGACAGATCTCACGTCTTCAATCCACTTCGCAGCTATCTCGAGCATGAGTTCCACGCCAAGCGACCAGGACAACAGGCCAAGAATTTCTCAGCAAATTACTTGCCAGGCCACCGGGTGAAAGTACCACAACAACACAACCTGACCGACTGTGGGTTATATATGCTCCAGTACATCAAAAGCTTTGTATGCGATCCTTTTGTTGACTATGAACCACCCTTTCAATACGACACATGGTTCACAGAAGCAATCATAGGCAACAAACGTCGCCAGGTCAGTGCCATCATGCAGGAATTAGCAGGAAGGGCCCTGCCAAGCATTCCACTACCCGAACTACTACAAGAAGTCTCCAGCAGCCATACGAGCGTGCAGCAGGCGGTACCCAACCAACCGTCTCCCACACAACAGGCAGTACAAGCCCTCGACACTCACCATCCAGCATCGATCGCAGCAGCAGAGTCGCAACAAGACGAAGCACCCCTCATCCAGCGGGCACAAACCAAACAGGGCGCCTCATTCAAGGATCAGGGTGTTGACAACGTCAGCAGCAGCAATCAAGGCAGCACGAAAGTAGAACGAACCTCAGCGAGTAACCACGATGTAGGTAATGACAGCGACTCTACAGAAGAGTGCCTAGGCTGGTTACTAGAGCCTGAACTCCCAGAGCTCCCGACCACTAGCGATAAGACACTCGCACCAGCAGAGGTAAGCAGCAGTAGTGCCATACCACAAGACAAAATCCGTCAGCCATGCTACGACAGCTGCCACGAATTGGTGATACCCGCCGAACTACAGCAACGCATTGCAGACGCAGAAGCACGGAGAAGGCGGCGGCAGCGAATCAACTTCAAAGTCAACATCGAAGGTACCTGCTACACCGTGCAAATAAGCCGCAGCGGGAATGTGAAGATTTCTTTTCCCCGGCCGACGTAATGGGGGGGTGTGACGAACCTATTTCGTGGAAATAGGGCCCCACAATTAATACGCAAAGTTAGACGTGGATACGCCAGACGTATAGCGCCATTTGATGCTACATCACCGTAGCCGACAGCGCCCAACGAGATCTACCCCACGAGGCATACGCCACTGCATCATGATTTACATGCAACATGTGTACAAGGTACACACGAGTTATACACAACGGCTCGACAGGCCAACATGCATAGGAACATGTTGCCAAGCATCGACACTCAACGACAAATGAGTAATGTACACACTCAATACCATGTCAATGGTATGACGCAGCCAGCAATACATAAGATGTCGACACTCACACAAACTTCAATTATAGTGAAGTCGACCAAGCAGAACTAGCCACGACAATCATGCCGACTGCATGACGCATCAACGAACCCGATGACATCTTGCCAGCCATGCTATACACACACATACATGGTAATACAGCAACTCAAAATTACTATTATTATTATAATTATTCTTATTATATTCTAAGTTTATTCTCTATAAGTTATACGCATACATAGAATTACATGCAATAAGAATTGTATAGAACATAACAGTTATAGCTTAATGGCTACGACGAATGTTACGAATTATTGTTCTCGAAAGATCGGGGCATACATTTAAAATATTATAAAATCATACGATCTAATACCAATTAACATTTGCATACTCACGTATTTACATTCTCTCTAATACATACTTACTTTATTGTTAATACTATAACAAATCCTACTCACTACACATTTTTGTAATAGTATGTATGAAACATAACTGGCAGCAGCCAACACCTAGTTATAAGTTGAAATGAAAAATAAAATTTAGTCTTGGATAGAGCTTCAAACCGAACAGACGTCGTTTTATTTCTGCAGCGCATGGAACAGGTAACAAGACGAGCGAACATTTTTAATTGCTCCTACATCCCTTCCAATTTTGAGTTGTGTTTTTGTCCGTTGGGCCAGATCGGTCCGCTCAGTCTCGCAAACTCACGCTGCTCTACACGAGTATAAATCATCCTAAAAGTGACCCTTGCCTTCGAGGTGCGCTGTTGTCCGTTGGGCCAGATCGGTCCGTTCAACATCATTCTCATCCGTGCTCTCCACGAGAATCCAGTTGTCCCAGAGTGAGTCTCCTTACCTTGAGGGGTGTTGCTGTCCGTTGGGCCAGATCGGTTCGCTCAGCTCCACTCTTACAGCGCTCTTCACGAGTGACACTCTGCATCCGCTTCCCCTCTCATACATCGAGTAGTGTTGCTGTCCGTTGGGCCAGATCGGTCCGTTCAGCAGCGCTCTCACACACACTCTCAACGACTATCGTTCCTATCCCTCTCGCCCCCTGCTCCTCTCACACGACCGACAAGGACAGACACGCGACGGAGCGCTAGGAATCCGATTAGAGGTCAACACGGTCATACATCGAGTGTATGCCACGGAAAATCATCCGATTTTGAGAAGCACAGGCAAGTGGCCAGAGCCACCATAGGGTAGCGGTGGAATACCGCTGAAGAAGAATATTCTCAACTAACCAAGACGTGCAGCGAAGATTTTGGGCCTGTCACCACCACCAAGGTCACCTCTGTTACACAAATTTTGAGGTTATCCGACCTGTCAGTGACACAGCCCCAGTAAAATCGCCAGCCAACCACTCGCCAGCATCGCCGTCCATCTTGAGACGCGCCGAGCCAGGTTCACGAAGCACCCTCTAGCACTAGTCCTCCCGTGAAGGGCCTAGAGGGGAACCGCTGGCCAAACCAACTGCGATATCCGCAACGCAAATTTAACAACAACAACAACAAACAGACCTTACCAACAAGGTCGAGCGACCTGGAAAATCCTCCAACCAGGTCGTCTTGTAAGGACCCTGGACAGCCGCTGAGGATACCTCAGCAACTTAGCTGTGACGACCAGGAGGTTCGTTACAATACTATCTAGTAATGTCGTGTAAAAAAATTTCATAACAAAAATGTTTCGAGGTCACTGCTAGGTCATACAGGGCAAAATGGTTAAAAATTTTTAAAAGTCAATTGTAAAAAAACGTCATCTTTTTTTTCGATTTTCAAAAAGCAAAATACTCCCAAATAATTATATTTTATGTCTAAAAAATTTAATTTTACCATTCAATACACAGTTACCAACCTACACAACTGGCGCTGTAATGTATCAAACAGCGCCATCTGCAAAGTTTGTCAATATTTGAAAAATATTTCTCTTTTAAGAAATTGAATTGTTTATACGAGTACTCGTTTGTAATTCGATTCTTTTTAGAACTAAAACAATCATTATTTACATATTTTATATCATACAGATACCTAAAAAACATGAATATTGTAATAAAAATGCTTGTAGTTCTGAATCCTTTGAATAACCAAGAATGAAATTTTTTAGGCATAAAGTACAAGTATCTAGAAGTATTTTGATTTTTGAAAATCAACGATAACATTTTTCACAATCGATTTTTAAAGAACTTTTTACCCAAGAGGGCAAATCTTTACATGATAGACACTGACAGACACATCTTGACTTGTCGCCGGTAATTGGCCCATAGAATATTTTTTAAAAAATGTTCATAAATTAAGCAATTAAGGAATGCTGACGAAACAATTAAATATTTTTTTTCTAACATTAATATACAATTTTTTTTGCTGAAGTCTTTTTTGCTGCCTCTCTCTTTATGCCTGCTTAAGCCCATGACCACGAGTCATTATTTTTAAATGCAGCGCCATTGAAACCACCACATTTATAAATTTTACGCTAATTCAACATTTTTATCTTCTATTGCCAGACAAAAGCTTAGCTATAAAAGACATCTCAGCATGACCCGCTTAACTCAAGCAATGAGTCGAAAATCAGCATAAGCCTGTATAACAGTATTTTTCTAATTTCGGTTTTTATTTTGTTCATCAGAAAAAAAATCATCATTCAAACAATGACTTAAATTATGAATCCTCATAAAAAGCAAAAATTATCCTTAACATAACACACAATAAGTTGCTTCCTATCTTTTTAGTCACAAACACAGCATGATCTCTACCAAAGTCACCACCCTCTTCAACCACCTGCGAATTTATACATCAATAAGTCTCAAACACTAAGAAATGACGTCAAATAAGCACGCACTTCCGTTTACAAAGTCATCTTCTGCATATTAAACAACAACAAGCAAAAACATTGTGTTATATCCCTGTAGGAAAATCAACTAATTTAAAAGTAGTTGATAAAGTAGTTTTTTGTCAACCACAACTAGTTGAAATTCTGACTTTTTTCCATAGAACGAACTAACTTATTTTGTATGGTGATGTCCGCTAAATAAGTCAATTGACTGTCGTCTGCATATATTTTCAACTACTTGTTAAATTAGTTACATGTAAATTATTTTTTTAATTGCTTTAAAATAACCAATTGAAAACTATTACTGATGGCCAAAAGTTAATAATATTTGATGAAATAACATGGTTAAATATATATAAGCTTGTAATCTAATAAAAATTTTCAATTAAAACATGCCAACATCAGAGTAGTTGCCGCCTTAATATAATTCAAAGTAGTTTATCAAACACTGGTTTTTAAGTAGTATTTCAATTACTTCATATGTTGAAGTGGATGCCGCCTTAATATAATTCAAAGTAGTTCATATACTGGTTTATTTTAAACTAGTTTTTTAATTAGTTGTTTTTAAAACAAGTTAGTTTGTTCCTAAAGGGATTCCATTAAATGTGTATGTGAGTGCGTGCGTGTGTGTATGTGTGTCTGTTTCGCTGTGTGCATTTCTTTTGACGAAACCAACAGGCTATCACATCGCTGTAGTTTTCCTTTGCATACCAACAACAACAACTATAGCGACACGCAATCGACAATTTGATTAATTGAACGCCGCATGTTGTGCCACAGCGATCCAAAGAATCAATCTCTGCCTGTTTCTTTCTTCCACTCCATTATTTCATACGATTTCTTCGGCTGCATACACCAAAAAAAAACGTGTAACATTAAAGAAAATTGTATTCCTATTTTAAAAAATCTTTTAATTTTGCGTCCATCAAGATAACATTTTAATGTAACAAGATATGTGTTGTTAAAATTTTTATAGTTGAGAAATCAACAAGAATGTTAATGATATGTAAACACAATCTTGTCATCTTAAAATGTGTCTTGTCATCTTTAAAATGACGTATCTTTCAATTAACGTTCAGGTTCAATCAGGTTAATCATCAGGTTAAATGAAAATTGTACAATTAAATACAAAGATGGCTCCTCTTCACATTTGATAAAATCAATGTTGATGGAAAAATTCTTGTTATACCCCAACGCATACTGTGTAAGGGGTATATTAACTTTTTCATTCCGTTTGTAACGCCAAGAAGGAGGCGTGGCAGGTATAGAAAAATATGTATATTTTTGATCAGCATCACTTCCTGATTCGATTTCCGTGTGTCCGTCTGTCTGTCCGTCTATCCGTCTGTCCATCTGCCCATCTGTCGACACGATTACAGCCGTAATTTTAAAGCTATCGCGATGGAATTCAAAATATATAAAAAAAACGAAATGGCCAAAAATGGGCCAAATCGGATGAAAACCACACCTACCTCCCGTACAAAGAGGCTTTATTTTAAAAGTAAAATCTTTTAAAGATCTGTTCAAACTAAAGAAATGTCTTGAAATTTTGCATATAGGCTTTGATATATAACATAAATCATCACATGATATTTGGAAAATCAGATGAAACCACGCCAGCTTCCCATGCAAATAGACAGACAGGCACATGCAGAAACAATTCATAATAGTGTAAAAATATTTATGTAATTTTTTCTCGTATTTTATAAAAATTGGTTATTGTTTTTAATGCTTGTTTTTGTTTTATTTTTTAAATGCTTATCTTTTGTCGTCAATAAAAAAATTTTCTCTGCATGGATTCTGTGCCACGCTTATCCAACGCAATTACACACACACCAACAACAGCAGGAACAGCAGGTTGTAAATTTCCTTGAACTGAAGAGTTGGGTGCGCGAAACAAGGCATTGTTAAGAATGAGAATATTTGTTATAAAATCATTATTGAATATTATTATTGCTTTCTTAAACTTAAATTGTGCTAAAAACGCAGTTTTCTTAAAAAATTACAAAAACGGCACAAAAAAACTAAAATCAGTTACGATAAACCAGTGCCAGCCTGTTTTCTCGTACAACCTGTGCTGGTCTGCATGCTGTCACTATGCACACTTTGAGCAGGTTTATATGAAATTGTATGAAGCCAGTTATGTCGTACTGGTGCCTATATGCAAACCTGCCTGTCTGCACGTCTGCATCTGCATTCACTCTGGCCGCAGCCTTAATATATAAACCTGAATGTCATCGTGTATGTCGTGCCTAAAGACTTCGAATATACTTTAATATGGCCGCGGGGGGATATTTTAGCTTTGGTACTCTGCCGAAGCTCCATCCATACTATTTTATTTTTTTTGTATTGGTTTTGACATTAGCAGTCGTTGTGGGTAGTTTCTGTCTGCTACCTTATAATTATATCATGGGTAGCAACAACAAAATTTATTTTTAAATATTTTCGCGAATTTTTACAACAAAAAAAACGTTACAAGAATAACAGACGCCATTCTAATGCCGCGTTTATAGTGCAGGCTTATACATTGGAGCAATAGGGTACTCAAGTTATTCATCTCTTTTGCCAGCGTTTTTGAGTTAATTTTACCACGGCTTGGCAATAAGCCGGCACTATAAACACGGCCATAGCATGCATATTTCTGCTTGCCAATATATTGAATAATATTCACGATTTTGCACATTTTCCAAACTTTACAGAAAACAAATCATTTCTTTAAAATTTGGCTGCGTTCCTTAACGTCTTTATGCAAAGTATCAATGTGTTTTTTGATGTTGCGCATTTTTGGTGAATCTACTAGGTACCAATTAACAAAAAAACACCAATGCTTTCCATAAAGACGTTTAAATAGCAGCTTTTCTTATAAATTTGTTAATATTTTATTTTATCACTCACTCAAATTTTCCACAAACACAAGCAGAACTACCAACTTCTTCCTTCTACAGCTTCAAACATGCTGCAGTTGTGAGTGAAAAAGTCGACACAATAAGAGAGAAAGAACATGCATTGTAATGTAAAGAAAACCCGCTATTATTAAGGACAGTGTTGTAAATAGTAAAACAAAGCATAAATATTTGTTTGACAAACGAGAAAAAAATTTCAATAAAAACAGGAGTTATACAATGATTAACAACATTGTTTTTATTTCAAAGAGCTTTCTTTATTATCACAAAATAAATATGCAATGAATTTAACCAGAAGCATCTCTTTATAATAACAAACATGTTGCAACTCGGAGAAATGGCAAATTCTTATATTAAAGACTTTTTTTTGTTATTAACAAGAGTCAGGTAATATTAACGAAAATTTTTACAAGAAATTTAACCAACCTTTTTAATAATACAACAATATTTTTTTAAGTGTAGTTTTTTTTTATCTTCTTTTTCTTGAGAGAATAAATATTACGTGCCTGTCTATTGAAATAACGTGATGCTCTTGAGTTGGCATTTGTAGCGGAAATTAATGTCAATAGCGGGCATTTCCGGTTTAGAAAGGTGTGCGCAACATTTGTTTTCGGCACAATTGGCTCATAATGAGACAGTTTAATGGCCATGCTCGCAAATGATGGTTATTCTTTTTTGCATCTAAATAGCTGTGAAAAAGTTGACAGTGGGATTGGGACAAAATTGCTTAAATTCAAGAGTTCTCTTTAAGGTGACACAGAGTTAAGCATGAAAGTCAAAAAATAATATTTTTATTCCATTTATGTCAAAAAATTTTGTAAGAGTTTGAGATTATAGAGAAAAAATCATAAAAATATTTAAAACCTTTCAAATTTTTTATATAGTAGGCTAGCAAAATTACACTGTGCAACATTTTCGAATTCATCGAATGTAAACACCTATTTGAATGGTGTTCCTTAGAGTACTCGTAAGTGATGAAAGTAATAAAGCCCGCAAAGAGGAAACAAATTGGTTAATGCAACAAAAAAAAGTGCCCAACCACATTTTTTAAGTTGCAGGAACCTCAAATTTGTAGTTGTTTGGCCATTATTTTCGATTATCGTGAAAGTATTTCATGTTTTTAGAACTAACTATCGGAAGTCGTAACCAAATCATATGCTTCTAACTGAATATCGTAGCATGCAACCGACCACTTGCTTACAATGAAAATAATTGATTATCACAACAGACATTTACAATTGAATGTAATTTTTTTATCAATTTAGCCTCAGTATGTACCGATCCCTTCATGCCAAAAATGCCAAAGTGAAAATAAATAAATCGTTAAATGGCCGACACGCACGGCCAGATTAATCTTAATTAATTTATTTTATTAACATTCCCTCCTTCATTGCAACCAAATGGTTAAAAAGCAGTCTGCCTTCATTCCAGTAGTAGTTCAAAAACTGACTTTTTTTCATAAAGCGAACTAGTATTTTCAAAATGGCGATGATTTGGCCAGGATGGGAAAGATCAATTGTCCGTTTTGTTTATGGACAGGTACTGAAAAGTTTAATATTCACGTACAGAAATAAATCGCAGTTTTTTTTACTTTCGTGACACAGTTGGTTATCAAGAGGATTTATTATTTTAATTTGATGACTTAAGTAGTACCCAGGCTCAATCCTCATAGCCCAGACGACAGATTTTGCCGTTTTTTTTTTTTTTTTTGTTAATTATATTTTTATTTATAAATATTTAAAAGAAAATATTTGTCGAAAAACCTGTGTCGGCATTTTCCCCTTTCCGCACTTGCATCGAACCGCGTACAATTCGGATGCAAGTTGAACATGCTACCATCGTACCATTGCCTCCCTTGCATCAAAGCGAACAAAATACGCACAAGCCCGAAAGCAAGCATAGTATACATCTTCCAACTTATTCCATAGGATTGATGACAAACAAAAATGTATTGTTTATACAAAATAATCATTAATCGATTATATGTCGGGCTTTATTTATATAATTATTTTTAAATTTTACTTAAAAAACAAACAAAAAATGCCGGTATGATTGAAAATATTTTAAATTTAAAAAAAGGAACAAACTTTCAACCGCAACAAGGACCACACTTAACCCTCGCGTTGTGGCTAGAAGCCTTGACCTTATGCCATCGCGCGTACTTGTTTTGGTTTATTTTACCGTGCCTACACAGCTTAAAATGTTGAAGCGTTTTTCTTTACAAGACTTGCATCGTATTTTATGATACATTTGTCAAAATATTTAATGCTAAGTGATGCTGACATGTATATATATAGAGGAAACTCCAACATTAGCTGGATTTTTTTCATAAGAGTTAAGGATCATAACTGAATTTGCAAGCAAAGCAAAACAACACATGATCCATCAAGTGAGCTGAATCATATCAATTGATCCAATTCTATGTTTTTAAGTGTTGTGGCCACAACTGTAAAAGAAGGCAACCTTGACCTTTTGATGATGGCTAGATAGATGACGCTGCTTATTTTATCTTTCAGCTTAAAAAGAACATCAGCTGTTCATCTGAATGCAGAAAATAGCGAAATCTGTCTGTGAGTAAAAAGTATCGCAAAAATTGATTTGAAGCGTTTTTTTCATCAATAGCCGCGTTTTTTCCAACATCCAAATCGGATTTGGATTACGATTTAGAGTGCACAAAATCAGTTTCACGCCTAGATGGCGTTGTGAACATATGAAGAGCTGGATTTTGTTTGTTTTGTTTTGCACGCAAATCGGAACAAGTAAATTTTTGGCAAACTATTTTAGTAACATGACCTTCTGATATTTTAATTTCGACCAAAGTACTGTAGGTAGATGAACTTGTAACCAGTAAGTTGTGCGTTCAAATACCGCAACATGCGAATTTTTTTTTAATTTCGATATAAACGTGAGTTAAAAACTATATTTGAACTATATGAAAAATAGCGTATTTATATGGACATTCACAGATCTAAAAATAAAACACATTTTAGATTCAAAGTTGCATTCGTTAATATTGCAGCATGTGCTGTTTCCAAATCAGTCAATGAAAGGCTTACTTCGAAAAACGATTAAAAACTGCACTGGAGTCATATACGGAACAAACAGCATCTCATATCTCAAAAATTGATAAGTGTGTATCAACGAAATAAAACAAAACAAAGCAGAAAAAAGGAAACAGGAATATATATAAGATATTTTCTGGAAAATTTCAGCCATCTTGTGATAGATATGATGGCAAATATTTCAACTTATCGATTTTAATTAATTGAAATAATAGTTAGTTCTTGCAGCTGGCCCTGCACTGTAGTTGTTTCTTTCAGCTAAAAATCATATGTATTAAACTATGCATCCTACAATAGTGTTTAATACGTCGTCAGAAAGAAAAAAATAACACCTTTCAAACGGTTTATTACACTGCAATCTCAATCTACAAATTTAGGGAAAATTAAGGGAGCTACATGTGAAAACATATCGAATTTTTTTCATTTTTTTGAGACTGCGCCGTACTTTGAACGAAAATTAATAAGCAATATTTGTATAAAACTATTTGCATAACTTTTGGTATGCAGTGTCAAAACACATTTAAAATGCGTCTTCAGTATTTTAGTTTATTCAAATCGAGTAAAATTTGATTGAGTTATTCAACTTTATAGGAAAAAATCCCGTTGCCGATATTTTAGATTCATTATTTGTATTAACCTCCGCGTAAGTTCAATTTGGCAGTTTTGTTTGAATTTGTTACTAACAATGAAATTAACATTCTGTAAACAGAATACCAAACACGAGTGAAATGAGAACGGTTTCACCAAGATATCGCTACTATAGAAAAGCGTTTTGATGGTAAAAATAAAATCAAAATAATAACAAATTACTGCTGGTTACTTAAACGAGAAACCGATGATGATCAGTTAAAAAGAAAAAGATCGATTAAATATTTTTGAGTAGCATTTCCAAGAACGGTGTACTAAAATTTCAACAAATGCCTTTAAACTGTCACAAAACATACTTAAAAAATTATATAAATAAATTGAAGTTGCTTGATATGTTTTATTTAATTTTTTAGTACTTAGAGACATTCTCATTCTAAAAAACAAAATTCTTTAAAAATTTACTATAAAGTGCAACCATACTCTTTTATTTGTGGGCGGTAAAAGGGGGAATGGCAAAGATTTTATGCCGCAAACCATCTCGTACTCGAAAACAATCTGAATTCTTAATGATTTCTTAAAAGTGGGCGTAAGTTGCTGATGATAAGCACACAAACTCACCACCCAAAAGTAAGCATACAAATTAAACTACCAAATTTTAGTCTCATGCAATCGAAACTGTAGAAAATATTGCATTTTTATTAATTTGTGGCCGGTAAAAGGGGGTCTGATTATGACTAAATATGCAAAAACCTAATCTAGGATGGATGGATGGATTTGTATAAACGTCAAACAAACAAACACACAAATGAACAAACGAACAGAAAATGACTTTTAGTAATATAGATTATATTATTATATATTATTAACCGATTTAAAAAAAAAACACAAGTTTTACTCGTGAAAATGTGATATTTTTAAGTAATAAAACAAATTAAGAGGGTTTCCAGCAAAATAGTGTTCAAAAACATCACCAAAGTCAAAAAATTGTAAAAAAAAAAAACAAAAAAAAATATGGTTTACCTAGCAAATACTACTATTTAGAAAATGAAACCTGTTAAGTCGTGTATGGCGTGTTTAAAGACTTAAATTTCTTCTTTTCAAACCAGTGGAAAATCCGTGGATATTGACGAAGTTATGGGCGTATAAGTGAGCGCATGTGCGAAAACCCCGTTTTTTACCATTATTCAAAATTTCGATGTGCACCAAAAAATTCTAGTATGCCACAAAATCTATTTAACTATACCTACAACCTACGCTATGTCCCATACCAGAAGTTTGGTTTTGATTTTTTTTTTTGTCACAGTGTGTCATCATTTCACCTTCCAATTGCAAGGAATTTTTTTTAACTATATTCATAAACAACCTCCGCTGTATGCTTTTCTTTAGTAGATAATTTATTTAATATTTTAGTAGATAATGTTTAAATTGCTGCAAAAGAATTAGCTACAGCACCAAAAATTGAGCGTGTGTAAGCAGTAATAGTACAGATCATGCTTTCTTTCACAGTATCAGAATTGTCGAAACCAATGCAATAGTTTTCCGAAGTGAGAATTAACTAAGAGCTGGCAAAGCTTTTTGTGCAATCTACTAACCCTAGAAAGTAACCCTATTTGAAGAGAGAGTACAAAACACGCAAAAAGCATACGTCGATATGACGTAGGTTATCTTTCCAGGGTTAATAGCTAGCTATACATGCTAAGACTCCATTCAAGCATAAATCCTCAGTGGAAGCAAAAAAAAATTAAAACTCTTAAATAGCAATTTTTATCGTTTTTATACAACTCGCGCGGCGAATTGCTGTGTTGTTGTTTTCATAAGAACCATTACGTTTACTTTTACCCTCCATTGGTCTAGCTCGCCATATTGTTGTATACGCAGCTATAAAAGTTTCACTTCAAAAATTATAAAAATGCTCTTTGGAGTTTTTAGCATGCAGATAGGAATGGCAAGATTAATCGAATGACTTACATTAATCGAGTATTTCTTTTCAATAATCGATTTAATTGTCTCGAATATTCTGTTCCGATTAATCGAGCAATTAAACGATTAATTGCAATTGATTAATTTCGAAATTACTTTTTTTCAGCACATGATTACACAAGGAATCTTCGGAAATTGAATTTAAGCTTATGGCCGCTTCATAAATTTTTGGTTCATAACAAAAGACCAAAGAAGATGATTCATTATCCATGATGATTAATTTCCCCAAGACGACCTGAGCTTTTATTTGAATTGTCAAGTATAGAAATGAAACGGAACATCGTTGAAGCATGGTAAGAAATGAAAGCGTCTTATCCGAAACTTTACTTGCTGTTTAACAAATATTCGCATTGGATTGGTCCATCAGTACCTAAATAACATCTCTATCCTAAAGCTGGTGCAAAAGCTTTGGAAAGCCGAAGCAGACTGACAACCAAAAAACTTTCTAAGCTACTTTTTCTACAGGTTCATTTAAAGTAAAAATGTTAACTAAATTCATATACAGGGTGTCCCGCAACTGAGTGCAACTATTTACGGAGGTGAAAGGTTATGTCAAGCTGAGCAAAAAATCGTATTGGTCTATTTTCACATTATTGGGATCTACAGGGTTATTAATAGGGTGCGGATTCTTATGCAAAAGCAAATTTTATGTGGGTATCTCTAGAATAAAATTAACTAAATACCTTTACAAATCATTGAATTTGTTTTAAAATGGCATTTAAATGTATTTGCATATTTTTGGATATTTTGGCATTTTCGCCAATATTGGCATATTTTCAGTTATTTGCATATTTTTATTAATTTTTTAAGATGTCCCTATTTTTTCAAAGATGTAGTCAACGATTTTGATGATTCAGATGCATTTTCTATTAAAAATACTAAAGTATTCTTAAATTTACCCTCTCTTAAAATTCAACTAGCTTATATTAACACAAACTATGGATTTCTTAGTGAATTTATCACTAAATTAGAAGGAAGGATCATTTTAAGAACTGAAATTAGTTTTATTGATGATATTGTTAAAAAAATATATTAATTAAGACAAGAGTGATTTTAAAAAATTAATGAAATTTCATATAGTTTTGATCTCGGTGAGAATTTTGAAAGTGAATATACTACAGATGAATTATCTTTTTAACCGACTTCAAAACGGATTAGGTTCTCAAGTTCGTCGGTTTCTCTGTTTTTTTTTTTATTTTTTTTTTTTTTTAAATGTATGTACATCGATAACTCCTAAGCCATATGCCTGATTGCCATAATTTTTGGTAAGCAATACTAGATACTACTGTATCTCGAAATGATATTGACACTAGGGTACTGCAATTTAGTAGGCACAATTATTAAAAATTACCGTCAAGAAAATGGGTGTTATTCGACAAATGGGCGTGGCAATATTAGAAAAACGCTGTATCTCGAATAATATTGACACTAGTGTACTGAAATTTAGTGCAGGGTTAGACATAGTTATTAAAAATAACAGTCAAAAAATTGGCTTTATTTGACAAATGGGCGTGGCAATATTAGAAAAACAGTGTATCTTGAATAATTTTGAGACTAGAGTACTGAAATTTTGTATAAGGGTAGGCATTATTATATAAAATTATGGTCAATAAAATGGGCGTTATTCCACAAATAGGCGTGGCAATATTAGAAGAACACAGTATTTCGAATAATATTGACACTAGAGTACTGTTATTTAGTGTAGGGATAGACACAGTTAATAAAATTAGAGTGAAGAAAATGGGAGTTATTTGACAAATGGGAGTGGCAATATTAGAAAAAGAGTATATCTCGAATAATATTGATACTATGGTTCTGCAATTTGGTATAGGGGTAGGCATTATTAGTACAAATTACGGTCGATAAAGTGGGCGGTATTCTACTACTGAGCTTGGCAATATAAGAAAAACAGTGTATCTCGAATAATATTGACACTAGGGCACTGAAATTTATTGTAGTACAGGGGTAGGCAGAATTATTAAAAATTACGGCAATACTAGATAAGCACTATCTCAGTTAATATTGACGCTGAGATACTGAAATGAAGTACAGGGGTAGGCACAATTATTACAAATAACGGTCAAGAAAGTGGGCGCTTATTCAACAAAGGATTTATTAACATTTTTTTTATTATCATAAATATATTAATTTCTTTATGAATACATAAGCTTTGCAGTTGGCGCTTCTGATTAAAAGTATGATTATATTAGCGCCGACCTTAAAAGCTTTTGTATTCATAAAGAAATTAATATATATAAAATAATAAAACTAATTACAAAAAAATTAAAATAATAAGTTTTCCAATGCAATATGTTTAAATAAATTACCAAATATGACCAAGAAATTAAAAGGAAAAGTTATTTTAAAATTATTTTTTACTTTGTAGTGATTTTGTAGTCGGTTTTTTTTTAAAAAAGTTTTTTTTAAATATAGTCCGATTACGTCCGTCGATGTAGAGCCATAATTTTCGCTCTGCAAAAACTTTTCGAGGCGAAATCGTTAAAATTTTAGTTTTGAAAATTAAAAGAAAGATTTTCTTGTAAACGCTAACAATGCAACTTCTACAGATATATGACTGAATTAAGGGCCTCCGAGAGTTTTTCGAAGAAAAAAAAGACACCCATTTTAAAAATTTTTTTTTTAAGCTATATTTCATATCAGACCAAAATTTTTTCTTACATTATTTAAGCATAACTATTGAAGATTTATACCTGAAATTTTGAACTAAACAAAAATTTTTTTGATTAAGTAAAGATCTCTTGGGTGTTTAATCGTTCAATTTTTTTTTTTTTTTTTTTGATACATACTTTTTGATTTATAACCTAAAACGACCTCAGTTTTGTTAACAAAAATTTTAAATTTTCGTTTTACGCCCGCCATTCTGTTAAAAATTAATATTTTTTCAAAACCAACGATTAAACGCTCTTAAGAGAATTCTAACAAACCGAAAAAAAAATTTTTTTTTAGATCAACCAGTTTCCAGATATCTTGTTCACTTTTCTAAATTTTTAAAATATCTAAATTAACACTTTTGCAAATTATCGACGAATATTTTTGGACCAAAAGGGATAAATCCTCAATAGTTATACTTTAATAATGCAAAAAAAAATTTGGTCTAAAATAAAACAGAGCTTCCAAAAAAGTTTTAAAAGGGTTTCTTTTTTACTTCGAAAAACTCCAGGAGGCCCTTAAGAGCATATAACTTAAATATTTTATTATAGAATTTTTATTTTTTGCCTTAAAATGTCATTGGCCGATTTACAATTAAATTTACAAATTTTTGTTACAAGAAGTATGAGTCTTGAATTCATTGATTTATCTTTTTTTTATTTATTGAGTATTATTGAGTAAGGCTACCGACAAAGCCAATGCTTTCAATAATTTTTCGCTAAAATAGGCAGGGATGTGGTTTCTAATGAAGGAGCCGTTAACCGTTCTATACAACAGGCCCATAGACAAGGGAGGGGTTTTGGGTGTTCAAATCCCCTCCCCCCCCTTAGGGTCCAGAAAGTATAAAAAAATAAAATATAATCATTAATATGGCATTTTTTATATGCGCATACTTAATGCGCCTACGTTTCTCTTGAGTAACAGTATAAACTGCAACAGCAACACGCTTAAGATATCGAATATAATTCGATACATTCAATTGAGCCTTGTCCATCACCAGCGACTTAAGAATCTATTGCGTTGGAAAGTATTAAATGAAAGTGAGGAAAAATTTTACCTTTTACAATTGTTTTAATTGTGGTTTTCTAAAATGTAAACCATTTGTGTTAAGTATTTTCTATTGATTATTTTATTGTGCTAAAATACTAAAACGATTCCACTTAATTAGCTGCTGAAACCGTCATTAAAAAAGGTCAGATAGGAGGAAAGTAAATCTTTGTTTTTAAGGAATTTTTTTTCTTTTATCAATTTCCGTCCTTATTATGGAATATCGACTTCTTGATATTCTTTAATACTTTGATCCAAAGTTACAAAATTAAATACGAGTAATTATAAAAAGAAGATGATACCGCCGAAGTCGAAGCGACATTAGAACTACTTTGCTCATGTACCAACCGAGTGCAGCGCTTCCAGAATGGTGTAGTGGTCAAAGTGTGCGGTTTCCATTCTATATTATAATTATTTGATGGTTACAATTTTAGCTATTCATGTAATATTGTATTTCGTTTGCATTGCAGAAAGCGTTCAAGAATCTTTAAAACCTGAAAAGTGTCCAGAACTGCTTTGTAACCGGCAGTTGCAGGAGGTGGTAGTATTGACAGTAATGTTAAAAGCGGTCGTATACGTAGTGTTATTAAGAATATTTCACTTTTCATGTTAATAATTCTAAATTTGTGCGTTTTGTGTGTATGATTGAAGAAGTTGTTCCAGAAACAGAAATTTCATTTGATACATCGAAACTGCCTTCGTCTTCGGCAGTACATAAAGGTGCAAGCAAAGATATTTGCAATTTCATTTCATTTCAAATTTTTAAAACATTAAAAATACCTCCCATCTTTTAATTTTCCTATCAGTGGTTCCCGTTATATACGATTTAAGCAGTCTTGGTTGAACCGTTGGCATTAGTTAGCTTACTCCAAATTGACGGAGCTTATTGTAAGTTTTGCGTTTTTTTCAGCACTGACGCGGGAACTCAACCTCTTGGGACAGCACAAATTTTTAAAAACAAAATTTTTAAACCTTTTGAATGTTGTCGATAAAGTCAATTCAATTTAAAAATTTTGCTAAGTGATCTGTTAAAATTTCGGAGTTGGTTACGGATTTACTTATAAAAAAAATGTTAATCTTCTTATCGTGGTAATTGTTCTAGTAGTAAACAAGGGGCTTATAGTTCAACCTTGCTTTATAGAAAATATTAACCCGATAGCCGCTTACGAAGACGCTTGCGAAAATAAGGTTTGAAAGGAATTTGCATTGTAGGTCCCATTTCTAATGGTTTGGAAAACTTTTACAAAATTACTGTTTGTATAACTTTCCTTGGTGAAAGAATTTACAATTAAATAAACAATAATTAAACAATATGCAAGAAATTTTCCTTGCCCTGGTAACACAACAATAGGAATAAATTAAATCAGAATTCAGCAGCGGATGCTGGTGCAACTATTAGGAAAGTGTGGTGATAGGTGAAGGAGTGCAATTGATATTTGAAATATATTTCTAGAAGTTCTATGGGCGAGTACCGCTTAAATGATTGTGTATCCTTAAGAATACATAGGGATAGCAAAGTCACAGAGGATGTATTGTCAGAATTGGCAAAAAAAAAAGAGAAAACTTAATACAAACATAAAAAAATAAATAAAAGTAAGTTTTATTAAAAATTCATTAAAGTGTTATACTACATTCCTTTGATTCATCGATATCAAAAAATATCGATATATTTTTTATAAAACCCCACCCCCGACTTTATACAAACAGTTTTTTTTAACCAATTTCGTCTTTTGAGTTGTACAAAATTGTTATGTCTCTTAATAACTCTAGTTCATGTTCTGCTGGGTGCTTTTCTAATGTGTTTATTAAAAAAAATTGTATTTAATATTGATGTCCTTTGCCGTATCTTTCACAAAAGTATTAAACTTGGAATATTCCCCGATAGTCTGAAAAATGCAGTAGTTATCCCATTATTTAAAAAGGTGATGAATCTATGTTAAATAACTACAGACCAATCTCATTGCTGCCTGTATTTTCAAAAGTTTTTTAAAAATATCTGAAATAGAGAATGCTCAGGTTCTTAACTAAATCTAAGTTTTTTAGCAATTGTCAGTATGGTTTCAGAAATGGTCTATCCACTGAGGATGCACTTTTAAATTAGTGCGCAAATATTTATAGTGGTTTAAATATTAAAAATGTCTGTGCAACTCGCTTTATGGACATCACAAAAGGACATATTTATAGTGGTTTAAATAATAAAAATGTCTGTGCAACTCCCTTTATGGGCATCACAAAAGCCTTTGATACTGTTGATCATGCAATACTACTCAATAAAATTTGGAGATGTGGTTTCAGGGGTTCTACGTTCTGCTGGTTTAATTCATATTTATTAAATAGAAAGAAAAGATTAACAATAGATGGAGAGCTTAGTAGCTTTGTTAATATAAATATAGGAGTTCCCCAGGGCTCGGTTGTGGGGCCATTCTTTTTCTTATTAATATAAACTCAACTTTTGATCAGCCTTTTTTGAGTAGAACTATAGCTTTTGTGGACGATATGGCTTGTACTTTCACCAGTGATTCTGCCCGAAGCATACATTGTGATATAAATCACGGCTTAGAACTTTGAAGGCATCGGTTCTGATCGCACAAATTAGTTTTTCGTGGTTAAACCAAAATAATGTATTTAATAGTTTTACCTTTGGATGCAAAAAAATACTTAATTGATAATGGTATATGTAATTTTTCGTGCCACTCACATACATTTTACGATTCTTGTAATTGCTCCCACCTGACACAGAAGTTTTTTCAATTGAATTAATTTTTCTGTTCGGACGTCACCTCTCTGCAGACAATGGTAAACCTCAGAAAGTAAAAACTGCCATGAAAAGCTTCTTGAGAACATAAGCCGTTCGGAGTCGGCATAAAACTTGTAGGCCCAGTTCTCTATTATTTGTGTTCAAACATTTCAGAAACACACACAACACAACTGATTATAAGAAGCTCGGTCAAAGTCGTTTCAAGGGCTGAGATGGCCATTTCGTTTTTGTTTAAGTCTTTTGCCTTCGGTGTCCAAGATATGTGAGTCGCTCATGGCGGAGCAGATATCCCATCACTTAAGTTTATTTATCCTCATGTCTCCTCATCAGTCTGGTTTTCACCCAGGTCACAGCTGTTCCACTGCTGTAGTCAAAGTACTAGATGACATAAGAGTACCTTTTGACATGGACGACTTGACATTGCTCTGCTTGCTAGATTTCTCCAAAGCGTTTGATACCGTCAGTCACTCTATCCTCTGCAGGGCACTTGCTATAAATTGTCGATTTTCAAAATATGCGGCCCGTCTAATAAGAAACTGCTTGGTTGGTAGGTCTCAAAGAGTTCTTGTGGATAAAAAGTTTACTATGCTAAAAAGCACTACTATCAGAGTACCTCAAGGCTCAGTACTTTGTTATTACTATGTGTGACTTTCCTAACAATCACTCGCATGAATTAAGAACACCTCTGCTTCACTGGAGGTTGTTTTATTTCCTATTAGAAATTATACATTTTACAAATATTAATACAAAAGATGATTTAATGAATATGAAGGGATTAACTTACGTTTTGAATGCTTCTTATGACTGTTGAACAGAAAGTGCCGGAAACTTCAAATATTAAATGGCGAAAGATTTGACATTTTAACATAAATTGCATACAAACGTTTTGTTAAGCACGTATCTCAAATGACATGGTATACACAGGGTGTTTTAGATTAAATGTAAAATTTATAAGAATACATTACAAAGTGACGCATCGCTCAGCAACATCCCGGCCTCCGTGAATCCAGAACGGCTAAGATTGACCCGCCAGATCTAACTTCGCAAGCATGCATGCCGGTCTTTTTATGACGCCAGCGCCGTACTTTATCTCTCGAACCTGCTGATCCTTACCAAGGAAAACTCTCACCACGCGTGCCATGGGCCATCTTGATCGATGAATGCTGCTGTCGCAAACTAGTACCACGTCATCTACTTCAAGGGGTTTCACTGAACGACACCACTTTGATCTTCGGCATAGCTCGGGTAGATATTCGGACAACCATTTTTTCCAAAGGCAATACTGGAGTTGTTGTACCTTTCGCCACTGCTTAGTTGTCATCTCTTCGGCATTAGCTGTACCTATAAGAAAGTGATTAGGGGTAAGAGGTTGAGATGTAGGTGTGTCTATGGGTATGTGTGTTAGTGGACGCGAGTTCACCATGTTCTCAGCTTCACACCTGAGGCTATATAGGCAATGTTCTTGCAGGCTTCTACTTTGCAATGAATGTCCAATAGCTCCCTTCATGCTTCTTACCAGGCGTTCCCAGCATCCTCCGGCGTGAGGATTAAGCGGGCAGTTAAACAGCCACTCGATATTTTTGGGAGCTAGAGCGTTACTGATCTTTCCATGGTCAAATTCATTAAGCTGCTTTTCAACTCCCTATCCACTCCTACAAGATTCGTACCGTTATCCGATCGGATTCTCACTGGGATACCTCGCCTATTTATGAAATTGCGAATACACATCAAGCATGTATCAGTTGTGAGATCTCGCGCAATTTCCAGATGAACGGCTCGAATCCGTTTTCGCAGCTCGTTTAACTTTTACTCTTAACTGCTGCACCCAAAATTTACGGCGAACTTCAGCGACAATTGTATTCTCGTTTTGGTGCTTCCATGTGCGGTGATAAAACTCCACTAGCAACTTTGTGACTCGATGACCCCCTCGACAAAATAATTAGCCTGCGCGTATAAAATTGTACTGCCGCTGCACGATCTATTCGTCCTCCGACCCGCATCACTCCATTTGTATCTAGATGCGGTGCGTAGCTCAACAGCTTACTGGATTTATCGATTTTACCGCCTGAGAAAAGAGCGTTGTACTCATCAGTAAATTCAGCCATCTGAACACTGCGGCAAATCATATTTTCCGACATTTGCAATTCCTTTAATCTTAGCTCTTTTTCCCGTCGTTCGCTCGTTGTTTTCAAACAATTATTACGAAAACGTAAAATCCAGGCCTTTACCCTCTTTAAACGCGAATAACAAGAAAATCTTTCGAAAAAACTGTTGTCAGCTTCCATGACTACCATAACAAATTTGTTTACACCAAAAATTTATATAATAGCCACCTAAAATTCTAATTATTGTAACTAAGCCTGGAGATGGCGCTTATTACTTTCGAACATTGTTTTTAGTACAAAGCCATGTACACTTTGTCAGCTTCCTACTGTGAAAGCAAGTTTTTGGGCTTTCTCTTGGTTCCAAGCTGGCAAAGCGGTAAGGTCTTCCTCTATTTCAATTATATTGCTAATAAATTATCCGAAGAAAAAATTAACCTTAAGTGTTTCTAATCCTTTCATTTGATCTTTTATTTCTTTTTCATATATTTATCAAACTCACTGAGTTTAATAAATAATTTATTAATTCCCGTTGTGCAGAGACGATCCACACAATCATTTTGGTCCAATCGAACCGGATAATTTGTGCACAGCTATACTTACCGAGCCACGGCGAGAAACATATCCAATTCAAATTTTAATCAAATTCATCCAAACTTTCCAGACAACAGAAACCATCAAATTATAAGGTGCGTATGCATAATTTCATTTCTAAGTTTGTGCAAGTGAATAAAAATGATAAATGACTCATAAGCCACAATAGAAAAAATCGTGCAACAAAACGGATTAAAAAAAATAATAATAAAATCTTTGTTTCATATAAATCCGAAATATGATAAAAAATATGAATCCTAAAATATGCATAATAACATAAAATAAAATATAAATCACCTAAAAAATATTTGTGCTAAAAGAAAATCATATAATATGTACATAATTTCTCTAAACTGGTTGCATCTTCGGGTAAATTGAGCGTTCGGCAAACGGTTCAAAGTTTTAGCGCGTTAGCAACATTGCTTAAATCGATCTATGCGTCTGTATGTATGTTTGTACTGCGCCTTCTTTCTCTTCGTACACATTGTTGCGATCGTGATCAAGTCTATTAAGTGATTTGTAACTCAACTCTTTTTTAAGTTGCTGCAACTTTCTACGTATTGATAACTTAAGTTTTATACGCTCTCTTTATAAACATATGCCGTGTTAGCAACTTGTTCTATGGTGAATACATCTATATTAATACAGCAAAGTTTTAAGTGACTATTTTGAAACTTGTTGCGAGAAGTTATTTAGCAACATTGCTTAAATCGATCTATGCGTCTGTATGTATGTTTCTACAGCGCCTTCTTTCTCTTCGTACACATTTGTTGAGATCGATGATCAATCCCTTTATACATATTGATACAGTTTATTTTTTTAAACATTTTTTTATACGCTCTTTTAATAAACATATGCCGTGTTTGCAACTTGTTCTATGGTGAATACATCTATATTAATACAGCGAAGTTTTTAAGTAACTATTAAAAACTTGTTGCGAGAAGTTATTTAAAGGGATAAATGTTGTTTGCTGTTGCTTTTATCTGAGGTTATTTTAAAACACAAGCAAGTGAAAGCGAAGACATCACAAGCAAGCCAGAATAAACAAATTCAAGATTTTATTAATTTCACCGATATTAATGAACGTTAATGTAATAACAACAATAGTTCAAGCAAATTTTTTTTTTAACCAAAAAGAAAAAAAAAAAAAAAACTACAGCAACAACAAAAGCAACAATAACAACGCTAATACATGCAACATAAGGGCAACAATATATATTTTTTATTCTAAGACAATTATTTCAACATTTTTAAATTTATGTAGACGTTATTCTACTATTGATTTCTTAAGCTTTTAACAAAACTCTTCCTGGATTACATTTCTTTTTCTTCTCGATAAACCGTCTTGAGTTTGATTATTTATCAATAACTCGGGGCCACAGGTTAATAATTAAGGTAAACAAAATACATAATAAGTAAAGGTAGCCTTTTAAAGCTTTTATTGAAAAAGCTTTAGAACAAAGAAAATTCCTTTTTGTTTTCCAATATTTCTACGATCTCTCGAATTCAAATTCATTTTAATACAAAACGTTCGTTTAACTTTCGATATTTTATCGATAATTCTTTTTCATTTTAATACAAAGCGATCTGCAAACACCACATTTCTGTTCTCTCTTAGAACCATTCTTTATAGGGTCGTTTGTCAGTCATATGTATCATTAATTCAAACCGATCGTTTAACTTTCGATATTTTATCGATAATTCTATTTCATTTTAATACAAAGCGATCTGCAAACACCACATTTCTGTTCTCTTTTAGAACCATTCTTTAGAGGGTCGTTTGTCAGTCATATGTATCATTAATTCAAACCGATCGTTTAACTTTCGATATTTTATCGATAATTCTTTTTCATTTTAATACAAAGCGATCTGCAAACACCACATTTCTGTTCTCTTTTAGAACCATTCTTTATAGGGTCGTTTGTCAGTCATATGTATCATTAATTCAAACCGATCGTTTAACTTTCGATATTTTATCGATAATTCTATTTCATTTTAATACAAAGCGATCTGCAAACACCACATTTCTGTTCTCTTTTAGAACCATTCTTTATAGGGTAGTTTGTCAGTCATTTGTATCATCAATTCAAAACATTCGTTTAACTTTCGATATTTTATCGATAATTCTATTTCATTTTAATACAAAGCGATCTGCAAACACCACATTTCTGTTCTCTTTTAGAACCATTCTTTATAGGGTAGTTTGTCAGTCACTTGTATCATCAATTCAAAACATTCGTTTAACTTTCGTGGTCATTCATTCATGTGGTTAATCATTTCATCTTAAATCGACTTATAAGACCAATATTCCTGTGCTGATTAGAACCATTTCTTTAAAGCCACATTGCATTTAGCCTATTTATAATTCAGTCATCCATTTCTATTCTCGTTCGATTCAAAGTTTTTGTTCTAATAAAATAATTACAATTCCTTAGCTATCTATTGCTGCCATCGTGGTCGTGGTGCTGCCATTGTTCTTAGTTGATATTTCTATCGCTCGTTTCTATCCTTACATTCATAATGGCATCGCTGAATTCCTTTATCCGTTTAACCGATAGCTTTGTTGAATTTGAGGCTGACTTTAGTGAAACCCTAGAGTCAGCAAACTCAACTCACTCACTGGACGTTCACAGGGAGGAAATGAAGTAGATCTGGAATCGGATTAAAACTGTTTATGAGACTTGCCTGAGTGAATTAGCTGCTGCACAAGATGAAGACACGGATTCAGACATAGAATTAGAATCAATGAAAGCTCGATATCGCACCTCTTATCAAATATACGTCCGATGCGCGTCACAAATCGGAGACAGCATCGAAAAGCTGAATAAAGCTTCTCAATCTGCACAGGTCTCCGCTGTGTCTATTCCACGAACTGACGCTATTTCAAATTCAAATTACCATTTCCATCTCCCACCATGTGACACCGAGGTTTTTAACGGTGATTACCTTTCGTGGCCGTCTTTTCGGGACATGTTCACGGCTATATACGTGAACAATTCAAGATTAAGTCCGGTAGAAAAATTATTTCATCTTAACTCGAAGACACGAGGCGAGGCTCGTGACATAGTTAAGAAGAGTCCATTGACCAACGATGGCTTTTCATTGGCGTGGAAAAATTTACAAGATCGATTTGAAAATAAGCGAATCTTAGTTAACGGCCAACTTCGAATTCTTTTCAATTCACCATCCATTTCCACTGAATCTGGAAATGCTATCAAAAATCTTCAACGTGAAGTTAATGGATGCATTTCTACTCTCCAACTGTACAATGTTAATATTGAAAACTGGGATTCAATATTTGTTTTCCTCTGTTCCACTAGATTGCCCGATGGGACTCTAGCTCTTTGGGAACAATCTTTAAAAAATAAGACCGATATTCCAAAATGGTCTGATCTAGACTCATTTCTTACCAGTCGTTATCAAACACTTGAAACTGTTTCGGATTTGAAAGGATCTTCTGATTCAAAAAATAATAGGCATAGACCGCTTTCTAATTCAAGCAATCGGAACTTGAAAAAGGTTAATTCTTATCAAGCTAATGTTTACACCCCTACATGCAAATTATGCCCTAATGAACAGCATACTATTCGATTATGCCCTCGTTTTCTCCAAATGAACATTAATGAAAGAACTGCTTTGGTTAAAAAATACCATCTTTGCATAAACTGTTTCTCAAAATCTCATTTAACTAAGGATTGCAAAAGTCATCATAATTGTTTCACATGTAACAGGCGTCATAATACACTTTTACATAAAGATGTTCCAATTTTTGAACCTACTACGCCTTCAAACTTTAAACCTAGAGAGCAAAACACTCATTCCTTCCAAATACAGTCCACTGAAGCATCTTCCTCATCACGGAACATTAATTCTTGCTTTGCTTCAAATTGCAAAGGGGTGCTCCTAGGTACCGCAATTGTCAAAATATGCCATCTTGGCGTTACTTATTTCGCGAGGGCCTTGATTGACTCAGGTTCAGAGGGAACATTCATCTCAGAAAGACTTTTCAAAATACTAAAGCTACCATCTCGTCCTATATCTGCTCAGATTTCTGGACTAAATAACGCAATTTCAGCGAAAATTCAACAAGAATGTTCGTTTATATTAAGTTCCACATTTGATTCTCGCATTAGCATTGATGCAACTGCTCTCGTAGTATCACAACTTACGGGGAATCTTCCAACTTGTGCTGTAGATCCATCAATATTATCAAGCCTTCCAAATCTGCAATATGCGGACGAAAAGTTCCACAAAAGCTCCCAGGTAGATATTTTAATGGGTGGCGACCTTTTTCCATCCATTCTTCTAGATGGTGTGAAACGCAATATTTGTGGTTCTCTGGTCGCTCAAGAGACAGTTTTTGGGTGGATACTGACAGGTCCTATATCTCATTCTGTTGCTTCGTTTTCTACATGCGTGTCATATTTCAACAAGATTCCTTTAGATCAACAGATCTCACGTTTTTGGGAGGTGGAGGATCTTCCACAAAAACATTTTATGACTGAAAGCGACAGATTTTGCGAAGAAAATTACGCAAATACTACGATTCGCAATAACGAAGGCAGATATATAGTTACGCTTCCATTCAAAGAAGACTTTCCAAAAACGTTAAAACTGGGGCCTTCTCGTTCTATTGCCCATGCACAATTCTTAAGAAATGAGACGCGTTTAAGAAAAAACTCCGTTCTCAAGATCGAATACGACAATGTCTTGAACGAATATAATCAGTTAGGGCATATGAAAGTTGTGTCTCCTCAAAAGTCTACATATTTTCCAAGCCACTATTATATGCCACATCACGCGGTCATAAAGCCTGAAAGCACAACAACAAAAGTCAGGGTTGTGTTTAATGCATCTAGCCCATCTTCAAATGGTACAAGTCTTAATGACGTTCTCTACACAGGACCTGTGTTACAATCCGATTTAACAGTTTTGCTGTTGAAATGGCGCTTATATAAATATGTTTTCAATAGCGATATTAAGCAAATGTATCGCCAAATTCTAGTGGATCCAAACCACACACCATTTCAACGCATTCTATTTCGATCTTCTGCTTTAGATGAAATCCAAGACTTCGAATTGAATACAGTTACCTTCGGGGTCAACTGTGCTCCATATCTTGCAATTCGAACCCTGCTACAACTAGCTGATGATGTCGAGAAATCCTATCCATTAGCTAGCAACATCCTTCGTCATTCCATGTATGTGGATGATACTTTAGCGGGAGCTCACGACATCTCAACAGCAATTCAAGCAAGAAATGAGCTTATTGCCGCACTAGATTCAGCAGGTTTTTCCTTAAGAAAATGGGCCGCAAACTCAGAAAGCCTTTTATTCGACCTTCCCAAATCACATTTGCACAATAAAGATTTCCTTCAATTCGAAGATAGTAGCAGTGCAAAAACCCTCGGGGTGCGGTGGAATGCGCGTTCGGATTACTTTTATTTCTCTGCTAGTCCATTGCAGCAGAAGCCCACTTATACTAAGAGAGAAATCCTCTCGAATATTTCAAAACTTTTTGACCCAGCCGGCTGGTTAGCCCCCTGTATAATTCTAACTAAAATCCTTATGCAAAGAATCTGGCTAGAGAACATTGACTGGGACGATAATATTCCAGTCGAGTGTCTACAAACATGGCAGTCGTTCCTATATCATTATCCTCAAATAGAAAACATTAAAATTCCACGCTGGACTGATTACTCACCTGAGCACGATATTCAGTTCCATGCATTCTGTGATGCATCAGAAAAAGCATATGCTGCTACTATTTATATTCGTGTCGAAAATTCTATTTCCATAACAACTCATTTGCTAGCTGCTAAGACCAGAGTTGCGCCAGTAAAAACCATCTCTTTACCCAGACTTGAGTTATGCGGCGCAGTCTTACTTGCTGAAATGGTTGACACTTTAATTCCTCAATTAAATGTACACAAACCAAAAGTGGTTTTCTGGACCGACTCAACTATCGTCCTGGCATGGCTTGCAAAACAACCGTGTCATTGGACAACATTCGTAGCAAACAGAGTGTCCAAAATAGTTCAAAGCGTTGGCCAATACAACTGGTTTCACGTAAACTCTGAAACAAATCCAGCAGATTTAGCCAGCCGAGGCGTCTTGCCACAACATTTAGCAAATAATGATTTGTGGTGGCACGGTCCACAATGGCTTAAGTCAAACCCATCTAAATGGCCAAGTACAATAAAGAAATGCGAGCTTAATACAACTCTTGAAAAGAAAGCTTCTCAAACGAAATCGTTCTTTGTCTATTTTCATGACTATGTAGATATACTAGAGCGGTTTTCCTCCTTTCCAAAAGCAATGCGAGTCATTGCATACATTTTTCGATTTTTCTATAGTACACACCCAAAACATCGAAAAAATTATTCCAGAGAAAGCTCATCAATTTCAAGTTCTGAGATCATAAATGTAAGAAATAGGTTAATTATCATATGTCAAAAGGTACACAATCCAGAAGAATATCACAATTTAGCTAATAAGCAGCTAATTCCCTCCTCTAGTAGCCTTCTTAACCTAAATCCATACCTTGATGAAATTGGTATTCTAAGAGTCTGTGGAAGACTTGTGTCCTCACCCACCATGTCGTATGATGAACGTCATCCTATCATCTTACCATATAATTGCAAGCTTAGCCGTCTTTTAGTGCAATTTACACATCAAATTTCTTTGCATGGTGGTAATCAATTAGTTTTACGTCTAATCCGATCGTTATTCTGGATTCCAAAAGTCAAAAATCTTATTAAGTCGACAATACATAACTGCAAAACGTGCGTTATTCATAAGAAAAATGTTCAGATTCAGACAATGGGTGCTCTCCCTCCAGAACGAACTACTATCACTCGTCCTTTCACGCATACAGGTCTAGATTTCGCAGGACCGTTTGAAATAAAAAGTTACACAGGTAGAGCCTGCTTAATTACAAAAGGATATGTATGTGTTTTTGTTTGCTTTGCAACCAAAGCAATACATCTCGAAGCGACTTCAGATCTCTCCGCTCAAACATTTCTGGCAGCCTTCAACCGATTTGTTTCCAGACGTGGCTGTCCACTTCATATGTACTCCGATAATGGTACAACTTTTGTTGGAGCATCGAAAATTCTAACGCGAGAATTCCTCAAAAGTTCTCATTCCACTATTATATCTACTTTCAGTTATCAAGGTCTATCATGGCATTTTATTCCGCCAGGCGCACCACACATGGGTGGTTTATGGGAGGCTGGCGTAAAGAGTTTCAAGATTCATTTCCGCAAAATGGCAGGTTCAGTCAAATTCACATTCGAAGAATTTTCCACTCTTCTAACTAGAATTGAAGCATGCCTAAACTCTCGTCCTATTTCACCAATGTCAGAAAATGCTTTAGATGTTTTAGCACTAACTCCTGGGCATTTTCTTATCGGTTGCCCTATTCTATCTCCTGTTGATCCTGAGATCACTGAGCCAGTTATATCGATTATTAATCGATGGCAAAGATTAAAGGCTCTGTATCAAAATTTCTGTACTCGTTGGAAAAACGAGTACTTAAAAGAATTACACAAGCGTAACAAGTGGAAAAAGCCACAAGAGAATATATTAGAAAATGCAATCGTTGTTGTCAAGGGCGAAACTCTTCCTCCAACTGAATGGCGTCTGGGAAGAGTATCTAAGGTCTATTTAGGAAATGATAATAGGGTTCGCGTAGCCGATATTATTACTCAACGTGGTTGTATTACTCGCCCGGTTACCAAACTTGTTGTTCTACCGACACAATAATGCATTATTTTTATATTTTCTCTCTTTTTCTTTATCCTTATTATATTGCAGTTAAAAAAAAATGCCAAATTCAAAAGCCATCGTGGTTAAGTTCAACAAGGAAAAATTGTACAAAAACAGCAATAGAACTCAGAGACGCGTTTACTGTTCCAAAGTATTCCAGTGCAGACTGTGCAGACAGCCTCATCCTCTACGACTCTGCGAGAAGTTTCTTTCCATGAACACTGAAAAACGAATGCGTGCTGTGCTACTGCATAATTATTGCTCCAATTGCTTGGCACATGAGCATTCGCATGGATCCTGCTTAAGTTCCCACGGCTGTCGATATTGCCAGGAGGATCATCATACTTTGCTTCACATGCATCAGCGTTTGCGTAAAGACCCATCCAGTGGTCAAGAAAAAAGTACTCCTGCTCCAAGGAATTCGTCGCATTCGTCGACGATCGTAAACAACTTGTCGCTGTCATCCATCCTATCTCAGAGTTCTATTACTTTGCTTCCAACTGCGATCATAAAGTTGGAATTGAATGGGAGCTTGCACTACGCAAGATCCCTGCTTGATCCGTGTTCAGCAACTAGTCGAATCTCCAGAAAATTGGTGGATCAACTAAATCTAACCACTATGACGCTTGGTGACGAGTCGGTATGTCCAATTACCATTCATGCTCGATTCGATCGCAAGGTGCGGGTACAATCTATGCTTCGAGTAGATCACAGAATCTCTATTCGAACTCCGTCAAATCCGATCGATGAATCCGTAGCACAAAAATTTTCCAACTTAATATTAGCTGACACTAAATTCTATAAAACCGATCCGATAACTGTTGTCCTTGGTGCTGATCTTTATCCTAAGATAATCCAACAAGGATTGATACCAAGTACTAATGGCCTTCCTGTTGCGCAGAATACAGTATTCGGATGGATATTATCTGGGTCATTTACAGTTTAATAATTAATTAAAAAAAAAAAAAAAAGAAAAGAATATAACAAAAACAAAATTAATCATTGCACTACTACCGAAATGAAATTTATGCATCGCTCTTTATGCTTTATATATAAATCTTATGCACTATTGTATACTACTATATATTAATTTCTTTTTCATTTACACTTTTTATCTTTTTTTTATATTCTGAACCTTATTGAATTGAAACATTTGCCTAAATATAACAACCTTAAAATTTTTCTTACTATTCACTTTCTGTAATAAATTTTCATTTATAACGAAACTTAATTGACTTGTTTTGTACCTTTATTATGAATTCACCTACTTGAAAAATTGTACTATCTTTCAATGAAAAAAAAAAATTAAGTAAATTATTTGTAATTTTAATTCAATTTTGCAGCCGTACTGCAAGGCGGGCGGCGATGTTTACACCAAAAATTTATATAATAGCCACCTAAAATTCTAATTATTGTAACTAAGCCTGGAGATGGCGCTTATTACTTTCGAACATTGTTTTTAGTACAAAGCCATGTACACTTTGTCAGCTTCCTACTGTGAAAGCAAGTTTTTGGGCTTTCTCTTGGTTCCAAGCTGGCAAAGCGGTAAGGTCTTCCTCTATTTCAATTATATTGCTAATAAATTAATAAATTAATAAATAATAGACTGCAGCAGCAATTTTGCCATGATTGTATATTCCGCAGCAAAGCCAAATGGATCAAATACCGACATGGTTACTCTGAGTACCTCTCGCTTGGTAGGTATACGGCCTCCATGCAGCATTTCTGCCTTTATTTTACCAAACGACAGTACAAACTTGAAGGAATCATTTTCTATATGCCAGCACAATCCCAGTTCTTTAGAAGCATTCAACCAAATATTCTTATAAAAATTTAAATCGACATTACCCGCTGCAGCAGCATACTTTTTAAAAGTCTCATTTACATGCTGAGAATTCGAAACAATTTTCTGCAAATCGAACCCACCTCTTTTATGGATCCATGCAATTTCCACGCTTGTACGCGCTGCATCGGTTTCATCATCGAAACAATGTACAAAATCATCGACATAATGATTTTTCACAATCGCGGCGACTGCCTCTGGGTATTCAGCAAGAAATTCGTTCGCATTAAGATTCTTAACAAATTGTGCTGACGACGGCGAACAAGTTCTTCCAAGCATCATCGCTGCAATTACATATTCTTCAAGCTGCCCATTTCTCTCCGGCCTCCATGGGAAACGCTGCGAGTCCTGATCTTGTTTACGAATATTAATTTGGTGGAACATTTCCACAATGTCCGCACACACGCCAAAGCGTGTTTGTCTGAATTTCATCAAGACTGTAGTTAGAGGCTCATTCTGATCAGGTCCGCTGAGCAACATTGAATTTAGCGACACACCTTTAACTTCCGCCGCCGCGTCGAAGACTAGACGCAGCTTATCTGGCTTACTAGGGCTGCTAACTCCAAAGTGCGGTAGATACCACGTCCTATCGCTTCTTCTACCAGCCTCGTCTGCGCTCAGTTTCCTTGCGTACCCTTTATTTAAATATTTTTCAATGATTGCGCTATATTTGTGATGATATTTTTCGTCGCTATGGAATTTATTTTCTAAGGCTAAAAACCTTTTGACGGCCATATTCCTACTGTCGGGTAGCGTAACATTGCCTGATTTCCATAGAAGCCCTGTCTCAAAACAGTCTACTCCGCGAATTTTTGTCTGCACTTGAATCTTCTTTGCTCGTTCAATTTCTGGCGAACCCCACAGCTCTCTTCTCCACGAACGTCAAGATTATCATCGACGATGTACCTCTTAACCAAAGTGTCAAGATCGTTACTGCTATCTTCTTGAATAAAAAATGATCGGTGGGGCTATGCTTCCATCTTGAACGCCATTTGGGCCATAGACCACCCAGCCTAAACTGGTTAACGTAGCAGCAGGTCCTTTCCAGCCATCCGATATGACCTTCTTGCTCAATCCCAGATCAGCATTGTCCAAACCGATTAACAGCTCCGGCTTAATACTCCTAAGCCCTTGCAATGGCAGGCCTTTCAAATAGCGATACTTAGTATGCAGTGCATTAATATCTAACGTTTGAGTTGGCAGGCGTAAATCATTGATCGTTCTCACATTTATCAATGAAAACTGCTTGCAGCTTGGCCCAACTCCTGATATCTTTAAATCAACTTTACACAATCGCTCTGTGATGGTATTACTTCCAAACCATTGCAAAGTCAGGTTATTACTTGGACCTTTTAACTCAAGACGCTCAGCTAGATTTCGATTCATCAGTGTTAACGCGGATCCCGCATCAATAAACGCATAGCTATCGATAACTTTCCCATTCGCATATAATTTTACAGGCAGAATTTTGAAAAGAAGTTTGATTGATCCTGGATCCATCACCGTGCCTGAAAATGACTGTTGTGATACACTCGCACAATTTTTATTATTAATATTTTGATGATCGTGTAAAAGTGGATGATACCTTTTGCTGCAAACGTTGACATCACAAATATGATTCGCTGTGCATTTGTTCGAGCGATGTCCACAACTCAAACAATTAAAACAAAGCCTTTGCTGTCTAACCAGTCGCTATTTGCATGCATGCTTTGAAACTGGTTGCATTTTTCGACACCATGCTTTGCTTTGCATACCTTGCAGTCATAGGGCTGCATGTCGCTGACCACTTCGTATGCCAGGAAAAATCGGCCACGCTCATTTCTTCCCGTTATGCGTTTCTGCTAGTTACCACCTCTTATTCCTGCTGCATTCATCAATTCTGCAAGCTCCTGTAACCAATTGCTAAAGTGACGGACCGTAGCTCTAAGTTTTATACTCATTGCATACCGTGCCCAGTCAAGTCTTCTTTCCACCGGAAGTTTAAACATTAATTCTTCCATCAACGTAGGATTGGATAAGTGATACTCACAATCAGCTGCTTCGAGAAATGACGCAAGGTTCTCAACCTTAGTTGCAAAGGATACCAATTGCTCGATATGATTCTCGGGCATGACCGGAAAAGCTCTAATTCGACTTATTTGGCTGTTCACCAGCTGCTCCGGACGTCCGAACCGATTCTGAAGCGTGACCATTATCTTATTGACATTGCTGTATCAATAGGCTTTCAATAACATCTCTGACTTTTCCTTTCAAAGCCTTTTGTAGTCGCATCATATTTTGTTGATTAGTGTATTGATACTCCTGCTTCGTCGCCGAAAATGATTCTTTGAACATGGGCCAGTCTTCATGGCGCCCATCAAATTCGGGTAGATTATGTAATTTTCGCCCGGATCCCACCCCTGTATTTGTTGAGTTTGTTTATATCCTTGCTGAGTTCTCCACATCAAGAATTGTAGGATCTGATGTGGCTGCCGGAGTCATTATAATATGCTGTTGACTGAGCTTACTTATTTCAGTCTGCATCGCAGCCATTTGTTGCATGATTTGATTTAATTTTAGATGAAGTGACGATATTACAGATGTTGGTGTCTCACACACGTTGTCATCCAGATCATTGTTGGTGGTGTCGTCCCCTTCTGACATGTTTCCGTCTATACGATTGTATACGATTGTATACGATTCCTTGGGCGCCTCAGTAGTTCACTCGTTTCAAGATGCTGCTTCTTTCAAATGAGTCTCCAGCAGATGCACGTCGCTCACAACGTTGAGACTCCCGTGAAACTAGCGTTTAGCACACTTGCAATCTAGTGCCAAATTAATGCAACTACTCTGCGCACAACAGATATCTTAAAACGCAGCTATTTGGCAAGAACAAAAAAGGCGCCTCCTCACCCTTGTCGATTTTGCGAGATTATCTCAACGTTCACATTGATTCTCTACAAAGGTTGGTGCCGTCACGTTTTCATAAAAACGAAATAAAAAATTGTGACTTCCCTAACAATCACTCGCATGAATTAAGAACACCTTAGAACACATTAGAAATTATACATTTTACAAATATTAATACAAAAGATGATTTAATGAATATGAAGGGATTAACTTACGTTTTGTATGCTTCAACAGAAAGTGCCGATTCCAATCAACAGAAAGTGCCGGAAACTTCAAATATTAAATGGCGAAAGGTTTGACATTTTGTCATAAATTGCATACAAACGTTTAGTTAACCACGTATCTCAAATGACATGGTATGCACATGGTGTTTTAGATTAAATTTAAAATATATAAGAATACATTACAAAGTGACGCGTCGCTCGGCAACACTATGTTTATATACGATATTTTCAGAAAATGTCACCATGTCACTATGCATGCGTATGCTGATGTCCTCCAATTGTACTTGTCCAAGCCCTTGGGCCTAGTTGAAGATCTATGTGCCAGAACTAATGAGGACTTATGTGTGGTATCCTCATGGGCGGAAGAAAACATGCTATTGTTGAACCCCCTAAAATCATATCATGAGGACTTACCTCCAATTCTTCTGAATAATGTGCAGCTGAAACTGGTTAGAACGGTCATCAATCTTGGTTTTCATAATTCTTGCATAAAAAAAGTATACTATGTGCTTCGTATTCTTCGAATGACATCAAGTTTTGTCCCTGTTGAAACTAGGAAAAAACTAGTATTGCAGCTGTAAATGCCGATAATAACTTACTCTGAAGTCGTGTATTGCAATCTCGATTCACGGTCGTTGCACAAGCTTATGGTCGCCTTTAATAATGTAGCCCGCTATGTATATGGCCTAAGAAGTTCGATCATATCTCCACCTATAGCAAAAAGTTGCTTGGCTGTTGCCTACTTAAATACCTTGAAGCAAGATTGCATCTTTTTATACCGGATTATTTACACTCGAAGTCCTCCGTATCTTTTTTAAAAGGTAAAATTCTGATTCATTAACTCTATTAGATTGTCTTGCATCAGCGTTATAAGGTCGTGGAATTCACTACCTATTAGTGTCAAAACTGTTTCCAGTAAGCAAAAGTTTAAGCATTTAATCTTCGAATACTTTACCTGACTTCCTCTTACTCTTTTATTTTTATTTTTACTGCACTATTATTTTTCTTTTACGTTTTAATTCTGATGTTGTTATTTCCATTGTATGCAAAAGATTTATTCTTATATATGTCAACAATTTTTGTTAAATAAACATAAACATAATTTGTAGACTAGTGTTATGTATGTATTATTATGTATGCATGTATTATTAAGTATATTTCGAAAATTGTAAAGTTCTATATATCTATTGATTAATAAACAAATTAATTTAATAGTAATAATAAAATTAATATGTATGTCTGCATAGAATTACTTTTAAATTAATGAAATTACAATTTACGTTACATTAAAATAAAATACATTTATACATCTATCTATCTATCTATATATATATATATAAAATCTATATATATATAAAATTGTAAAAAAAAAATCTGTACATTGAATATATTTTTGAAATTCTTTTTGCGATGGACGTTTTGAATGACGCTGAGTCCGAAAATCGCATTTTTAAAATTTTTGTCTGTCTGTCTGTCTGTTAAAGCATCACGCGAAAACCACTGGATGGATTTGAATGAAACTTGGGATCTAGGTTCCTTATATCCCCGGTCATAACATAGGCTGCTTTTTTTCCAGTAAAAAAGGTTGGACCCGGTAGGGGGCGCTGCGATCGAATTCCAGGCATTCGTTTTTTCAGCTTATCTCTGAAACCGTTCATCCGATTTGCATGAAAATCTGTACGTAGAGGTTCTCGGATACGCTGAGTTTTTTTGACTTATCTACTCGCTTTCATCTCGAACCCCAGAGGGCGCTGTAGTACTAATATTTTAAAAAACGTCAAAAAACTTCCAAGTCGGTCATACGATTTGCATGAAAGTTGGTATATAGAGGTTTTCGGAAACGGTGAGTTTTTATGATTTATAAACTAGGTTCTATCTTGAACACAAGAGGGCGCTGTAGCACAAATATTTTAAAAATGTCGAAAAAGTCCAAAACCGCTCATCCGATTTGCATGAAATTTTGTATGTAGAGGTTCTCGGACACGCTGAGTTTTTTGACTTATCTACTCTATTCTCTCTCGAACACCAGAGGGCGCTGTAGTACAAATATTTTAAGCAACTCCTAAACCGTGCATCCGAATTGATGAAAATTGGAAAATAGTGGTCTTCTGATACGATGAGTGTTTTGGACTTATTTTTTTTTGTGCTATCTTGAAATCCAGAGGGCGCTTTAGTACAAATCTTAGGAATCTTGAAAAACCCCAAAACTGCTCATCCGATTTGGATGAAAATTTGTACATAGCTATTTTCAAGTACGGCAAGGATTCTGGTGCTATCTTTTTTGCTCTTTCTCGAAACTAAAGGGCGCTGTTGTCCAATTTCTACGTGTGTATATTATTAAACTGTTCCTTAACGGCTTCACTGATTTTGATGAAATTTTTTGTGTGTGTTTGAGTGGATCCCTGGATGGTTCAGATTCGCAATTGGACGCGGTAGGTAGCGCTGCGATCAGGTTCCACAAATTTTGTTATTATAGCTTATCTCCATTACCATTCATCCGATTATCATGAAAATCTGTGTTTAGGAGTTTTTGGGTACGGTAGTTTTTATGTCTTATTTATTTTGTTCTATATTGAACACCAGAGGGCACTGCAGTACAAATGTTTCAAAAATCTCGAAAAACTCCTAGCTGTATATCCGATTTTCGTGAACATTTTTACATAGGAGTTTTCGGGTACGGTGGGTATCTTGGACTTTCTTTTCTGCGCTATCTTAAACACCAGATGGTGCTGCAGTACAAATCACTTAAGAAACGTGAAACACTCAAAAACCGCTCATCCGATTTAAATAAAAATTTGTATATCGGATATATACGATTTGATTATCGAGTATGGAAAGGGCTTTGGCGTTATTTTTTTATTCTCTCTGGAAAACCAGAGGGCGCTGTTGTACAAATACCGCAAAAAACTCAAAATAACTCATCCGATGAGAATGATTTTTATAAGTGGTTTCGGGTGCAGTGAGTCTTTTGGCGCTATGTATTTTGCTATATCTTGAACCTCAGAGGGCGCTGTACTACAAAATACAGTAAGGCGGAGCAAAGCTCGGAGGGTGATAAATATTATAATTTTTTTCTTCTTTATGTGTATTTATATTCCATTTTTTTTCGCAAATCAGGACAGCTGATGCCGAATTCTGTGGTATTTGAGTACGCATGAAGACATGCGCAAGTTAGTTGCGTCGTAAGTTGGCGTTGTTTTGACATTTCAATTTCTATTTTCAATGCCTATTGAATTTTTATCCAGTTTCCTCGCAAATCGCCGAATATTCGTTTTTGCTCTGATTTGTTTTCAAAAATGGGCAATCGGCACGCACACACAAATCATGATTTCCCTAACTTTTTCTCATAATTTTTAGGTGTTGAATCTACATTTTGCTTATTTCGCCGAAGTTACCGGTTTGAAAGATGGACACAAAATTCCTACAATAGTTTGTGAAAAGTTTTTCCAAATCGATGAATGAAATCGAAAATTATTTATATCAACTCCCGAGCTAAGCCGGGTATTCAGCTAGTATTAAATAAAAATGTTCCCCTAATTTTTACTTCCCCCTTTCGTTGAATATTTGCATAGTGTGGCATTATTGGTTTTATTGCTGTGGGTGACAGCTGTTAATTGCTGTGCTTATCAGAGCCCAAAGTTTGTTTACAATTTGCAAAAAAAATTATTTGTGTAGAAAGTGAATTTTCGATAGATAAAAAATTAGTTTGAAGTGTTCTGGTCTTTGACAAAAAATTATCTGTAAGTACATTTATTATTTTAGAGTGTGATGAGAAAATACAAACTTGCATTTCGGAAAAGCTAAGGCTTCCCAAAAACCCCACCCCGTCTAAAGGCGGACTTGCCTGTTGTGGAGTAATTTTTTCCGTTTGCTCGTTTTTGTGTTTTATCACTCTATACCGTTTTTATTGCATGAACTATTATAATTTAACTACAAAGTTATTTATTTCATATGAGGTTTTTCTATTAGAAGTGAGAAAAATGTATTCGTGTAATCAAAAACGCATCAGTTTGTCGTGGATTACCGAAGAAGAGATCGTTGAGTTTATGGAATCTGTGGAAGAAGAAGACAATGATTCTGAATATGAGTTGAGCGAAGGAGAAAGTGAAGATGACGAGTTTTTGATATGCGATGATGACCTTGCACAAATGAGTAACTACATTGAACAATTGGAAAATGCATCCAGCAGCGACTTTTTCACAACAATTAGCAGTTTGGATGCAAACCATGAAGGTACTATAATGAGAAGTGAGCCATAACTTTATGCCTTTTAAATAATTGTAATTTATTTCCTTTTGGCAGAGGCGCCATCTTGCTCCAGCAAAGCATCAACCAGCACACCACTAACATCTACGAATAAACCAAAACGGCCAAAGCGTAATCGTTCTCCATTGCCAGAACTTAACGAAAGCTTACCGTGTTTATCACCAACTGCAGGCGGGTTCACAGATACTGCTACAGATATAAATCCACAATCTTCTTAATTTAAAAACATTTTCTGGAAGAAGAAGCATTTGGAGCTACATCGCAATGAAATTGTTTTTTGCGGAGATAAAAGTTTACCCGAGCGCTTCAAGGAATTGAAAACACCATTTCAATGCTTCATGTACTTCTTCACGGACGAATTTTTTGATAAAATCGCCAAAGAAAGCAATTTTTATGCTCATCAGCAGAATGTTGAAAGCAGTGCGAATATTACATCTGCCAATTTGAAGAAGTATATTGGCATATTGCTATACATGTCTGTCTTTCGGTAACCAAATACGGAAAGCTACTGGTCGAAACACGTATTCGAAGCCATCAGAGCAACCATGCCCTCAAAGCGATTTTTTCAGATTCGCAAGTTCCTTCATTTTAACGACAGCTCTTTGATGAAAAACAAGATGAAGTAGGCTACGACCAGCTTTATAAAGTAAGACCTATTATTGAACATTTCAACGAACGCTTCGACTCAGTTCCGAAAACACCACGATTGTGCATCGACGAGCAAATGTGCTCGACAAAAATGATAACTGCTTTGCGCCAATATATGCCAAATAAGCCACATAAATATGGAATCAAATTGTTTGTTCTATGTGACTCCTACGGATATTCATACAGGTTTGAAGTCTATAAGGGTGCAGGTGACAATACTGTGGTAGAAAATGCACCAAATCTAGGTGCGACATCTAATGTCGTTATACGTTTATCGCAGACCATTCCAAATTTTAAAATCCATATATTATATTTCGATAATTTTTACACTTCTCTGCCAGTATTGGTATATTTGCGGAGCAGAGGTATTTATTCGCTTGGTACAATTCGCGCTAATCGCATACCGCATTGATGCCGACAAAGATGCCAACAAAAAAAAAAAGGCTATTCCGAAGAGTTTGTAGGAAGAGCATACAGAATAGAAATATCAACTGTATTGTGGAAAGATACGAAGTGTGTGCGTTTAGCTTCGACCTATGCAGGTGTTAAGCCATTTATTACCGCTACTGCTGATATTCAACCAATTAAAGCAACTAGATATGATAGAAAGAACAAACATTACGTTGAAATCGAGTGCCCAAACATAATCAAGGAGTACAACTACCACATGGGAGGCGTTGACCTTATGGATGCTAACAAACCATCCATATCATATTCGCTATCATATTCGGATGAAAACAAAGAAGTGGACCTTGCGTCTATTCTATCACTTCATAGATATGGCCACGGTAAACGCGTACCTACTTTACCGTCGCATTCATTCAAGAGATCGTTCGTGCTTAAAGCTTCCTGATTTTCGTGCAGAAGTAGCTGACGTGCTGTTCAACATTGAAAAAAGCAGCAAAAACCAAGTTGGACGACCCTCTAGCGCCTGCTTAAATTACTCGGAGCCAAAAATGAGAAAAACTTACACACCTCCAGTTGACATAAGGTACGATGGCATTGGTCATATTCCCGATCATTTAGATCGAACCGGAAAGCGGATGTGTAAAATGCCTGGTTGTAAAGCAGAAACGCAAATGTTTTGCACCAAATGTAACCTAAATTTATGTTTGTCGGCAAATAAAAAATGTTTTCGGCTTTTTCATACTAAATAATCTTGATAAGTTTTCTTATTTGCAACAACTGTAATAATTTTGTGCCTCTTTTCAATAATAAAAATTAATATAAAGAAAATTCGTGCACTATTTTAAATACACCACAACAGGCAAGTCCGCCTAAAGGCGGGGTACATAATTTTACCTCTAGGGGGCAACCCTTTGATTTTTTTGAACTTTTGACTTCAAAATCATTTTTTTCGATCTCAAATTAGCCTATATGAATTTTTTCATTGAAAACAAAAATTAGCCGGTTAGAGGGTTAAGTTTGCTTTTCAGATTATGCCTTCTAGCTGCCAAGCAACTAGAAAACATACAACCATCGCTCGATCAGGTGAATAACATAAATTGGAAAGCATTTTTTATATTTTGCTTTCTAGCTGCCAAGCAACAAGCAGCGTTCGATCATAGGCCACAAATTTTGACGGGATTGTCAGTAAATCCCTCAGGAGTTCTAAATGAAGAAGGAAATCCATCAGATTTCTTCTTTGTGTTTACGAATCCCCAAAATTTCTTTGGATCTGTCAATATTCTCAGCTTAACATTATCTAAATATTCGTGATATAATGTAGCTGAGCGATTTTCAAATTCCAGAAACAAACGTTTGTAAGTTTCTAGGTCGTTTGAGTCTAAGCTACAGATGTATTTCTTCCATGCCCTATTCCTGTTGTTGCGAAGAGTCTTTAAATCCTTTGTGTACCAAGGGTACGTAGAATTCCTCGCAAATTTGAGACTATAAGGTACGGATTGAGAAAACACAGCAAAGAGTTCCATATAAAAAAAATGTATGGAGTCATCAAGGCAATTTCCATTTATATATTCTAAAATTGCATTAAGTTTACCATTAAGCAACTGATTCAACTTCAAAAAGTCAGCTTTTTTAAAATTGAATTCATAAAGCTTATCTGCTGAATTAGAATTTACTATATTTGCTCTGTCGGATTCGTACCAAATACTCAATGGTGGATGATATTCATCAACAGTAGTTAGAGCATGAAAGGCCCTCTTAACAACAACATTGTTACTGTCTGTAGTTAAGACCAGGTCAAGAAGTCTTTCAAGACTATTATAAATACAACTCACTTGTTGTAAGTCTGAACATATATTATCAACAAATATATGTTCTTGGCGGGTCTTCGAATTAGATGCACAATAGTACGTATCATCGTCAGAAGAATGCCATTTTAAATCAGGTAGATTAAAATCGCCCAGTAATAAAATGTCGTCATTAACGTCAAGTAAATCAATTATGTAATCTATGCACTCCGCAAGGCTTGCATAGACCTCTACACTACTCTTAGGAGGAACATACGCATTAATAACATATACATTAGAGTTACAATGTATAACTTTAACGCAAATTAGTTCAATATTAGAAGAGCAGGGAATGTCAACAATAAAACTGACAAAGCAGTTCCTTACAGCCAAAAGGACACCACCACCGACAGAAGGAATTCAAATTTATTTGTACGCCTGACATGTAGTCTTAAGTACAAAAGTCATCAAAGACCTAGGGTATAATAAGCATCACCCAGTGCCCTACTACCAAAAGCAAGCTTCCAATAGTAGTACCAGTTTAGACTTCCGTAGCGACGTACTTCCATCCATCCACTGGTGTAGACGAGACCTATCCAATCTCTTGCATACTAAGCAGGTATGCCAGCCCGGTCGTACCATTGCGCGACCCCGCCAGTCAATCTAGACCTGTGTAGCATACACACAACCACAACCAGCACGAGTCTCCCCGAAGGGCCAACCCATGATAGTCACCTGGGCAACTCGGTCCCGTCAAAGAAGCTCCACAACATCCCAGCAAGGAGGCAAAAAACTCATTTGGGTTTTTATATTTGGCCGTGTCCAATTAGAGCACTAAATTATTCATGACTGGCAACTTCAATCCAGGCATGAATTTTATATTCACTTACCATGGAAGAAGTGCCTATAACCCTTGTTTAAACAACAAACAATACATCGAATATATGTGCATTCATTTTGTATACACCTCAATTCATTCACCCAATTTTACATCTCTCAGATGTCTCCATGCCGTGGATAGATAGGGTCGTCTTCTTTGACGAGTATGACTATCCCCGTGCTAACAAGTTTTTAGGTCTATTGCTATACCTTCGCAGGCTTTTTTCACAATAATATATACAGTGACCTGCTACCAAGATGGGCGCCACCCCAAGCTCTTGGTTGGCTCTACTTTTACAGTATGGGACGTATCCCATACCAACCCTCCTCCTTTATCCTGGCTTGGGACAGGCAGGCCGAAACCTGGCGGAGTTACCACCACCGACAGAAGAAATATTGTCAGTGTATCTGTCTTTTCTAAAAACTTGAAAACTATTGTCAATCAATTCCAAATCAGTAATGCTTCCGTTCAGCCACGTTTCTGTTAACGCGATAATATCCTCAGAGCAATTTTGAGTTGATAGAAATAAGCTCTGCGTCTTAGAACGTAGTCCCCTTACATTTTGATAGTAAAGGGACAGCCTATTTAGTTTTTTTGAGCCTGGCGGGCGGCTTGAGTCACCCTTTTAGGCTTATTTTTTGGCTTGAACTCAGTAACAAGAATATTATCGGCCCACAAATTAGAGTTAAGAACAGTTGTAAAATCATCGGCTGCAACTGTTAAAATGAAAAAAGCATGGGAAGGCTTATTACCAATTTTTTTGCATGAACAGAATGCATTTGAGTTCACTAACTTGGATTGCCTGACAAACGTCAATATATTTTCTATTGATGTGTCGGGCTGAAGACGTGAAATGAAAACATTTCTGGTCCTCGAAACTGCTCTTAAAGTCAAATGACTGTTAGGCGTAGTTGAAATCGTATTTGGACTACTAGTCAATGGAGGAATAGAAGATGGTGTATAAGAAATCACCGTATTATTATTTTCTGATGGCATTGCTGAGGGCTGCTTTGCCTTGGAAGGTCTGGAGGACGCCTTCTGACGCTTATTTTTGTTTTTGTTTTTCCTCTTTCTTTTAGAGCTTTTAGGGTCTTTTTCTGATGAAACTGACAAAATTCCGGAAGAAGCAGTCATGGACGAAAGAACCGAAATGTTATCCTGAACAGTAATTTCATCAGAAACGCTGGTAGTGGGTGCGGCACTAACTTCGCTAAAAAATGAAACAATTTCTCTGAAGTTATTATTTAATAAGTTAAGGCTTTCCCCAAAAAGTTTAATTTTAGAATAGAGTTCATCCGGGGAAAGGGCCCTGCACGAAGCACAATACCAGCGAAGACCAGATCGGACTGAAATTAAATCGTCAAGGCACGATTTAGAAATACCAGCACAAGAAGCGTGGAACATTCGCTCACATGGGCCAGAACAGCTGAACATAGGGTACAGAATATTCTGGCTTTTGCATTGCTCGTTCAGAGAACAAGCAGCAATATTATCAATGGAAAAATAATCCATTGAAAAAAATTTCAATTACTTTGTGAGCGTTTTTAAATGTAAAATGTGCTTTCAGGGTTGGCGCAGTAAAATGCAGCGTACACAAAGTGTTAAGCACAATAACAACACTAGAGACTCTCACTGCACAACAGATTTGTTTATCTGTGTATCACCGCACAAAGAGGAATAGAAAAAATTAGGCATACAAACACTAGATTGTGTGAAGTACAACAAAAACTGTTCTATATTAATAACATAAATTATGTAATCACTATAAGAACACTAAACAAAATTAATGTCTTTCTTTTAAAAACACATAAATACAATTCTTAATAGTTTTTAATACAAACGATTTAAAAAATTTTAGATTTTTCACTATAATAATTACTATAACAACACACACTAAAAAAAACAACACCGATACCGACAAGTAGACGAGATCAACTGAATCTCGAGTATATGTGCACTCATTCAAACCTTTCGTAGTTTAGCATCTTAGCTTCAAGATGCTTCCATTTTGTGTTTACGTTTTAGCTTAACTTAAAAGTATGGCTTTCAGAATTTCTTAAATCTTGATAATCATTTCTCGTGAAATATGGATTCAATTATTTCACCCTTAGCCCAAATATCTTTACACTCTTTATCAAAATTCGAGAAAAAATAAAAAATTGGAGATCATAAATACTGGTTCAACTTTGATTGAATTATACGTAGGTAAATATTGCTTTATAAACGTTGGCCAGGTGCGTTTGTTCAAAATTAAGTTATTCACACAAAATAAATCTACCATTAAAAAGGGAATGAAAGGTGCTCTTTAATTCATTTGTTTTTAAATATATCAATTATTTACACACTTTGCCATTTTCAAAGACTTTAACACCTGTAACAAAAACAAACGGCGAATGAAAATTGACTCTAAGTGAACAAATACAGAACGTGCGTACATATTTATATGTCTGCAGTTGACAAAAAAAATACGCGATGTTTTTTGCTTGCTTAAGGGGCATTCGCATTCAGAATTTTCAAAATTTTTTTCGTTAATGTGTTCCTTAACATTACATAAACACATAAACAACAAAAACCATTTTAAAAAATTAAAAAAAAAAGGAAAAAGTTAGAGATATATTTACAACAGTCATTCGTGTTAAAAGAAAGTAGTTTCGGATATTAAACTTTTTTTTCCAAACTACATTTTATGAACTCGTACAACAAAAATCTCGTGTTCCACTCGACTTATTTATGAAAATCAGTAAGCCTTGATTTAGTTTTTCAAAAAACTAGACCTTTTAAAATGCACATCACTACCTTTGTTTTCTCTTTTAACACATAGGTAGTTTCTCCGAAAAAATTTGATATAAATAAGACTACAAAAAAATTATTTTTTAAGTCTACTTTCTAGCAAAAAGGCTGAAGACTAGAATCCTTTTCGAATTTTGAACTAATTTCATACAAGAAGCTTACAAAGTGTTGTAAATTAAGTGAGAGTTTCGAGATCGAGAAAAGATGCAAGGAGAAAACTCGCTCAGGCTTCTCATAATCAGAATGAAATTCAGGATTGAATTTCTGAACATAATCTTCAGTTCAGATTTCAAGGCTGAAATTTAATTATAATTTAGGTTTTCTTTTTGCAGACCTGTACTTTAACCTGAAAGTACCCCAAAAAATGAGTACTCTTTTTTTCAGACCAGATGTCATATATTCATTCGAAATAAAATTTGATATTCCGAACAGAAATCATAGATTAATATTAATAGAAATTTATGTAAGTTTCAGGTCTCTAGAGGCGAACACTTATACCTGAATTCAAGCTGATCAGACATTCTATTTTCTGCTAAATATCTAAATGACAAAGCTACAAATCTTAAACAACCATGCAACGACGGATTAATTCATTGAAAAGATACATAAGGTTTGTTTAAATAAATATTTTATGTTAAAGATAATATTTTGAACTACTTAAATATATATTTTCTTCAAAATAATATAAGAAATGCTTCAAGTAAAAAACAGAAAAGAGCACCAACAGCAACGAAGTAACTTAAGTATAAATTAGCTCTTTCAACATTTTTTTTTAATCGAGACCCAGTAAATACAAAGTGAGAATTTCAGTCGATTCATTTTAGCTTAGAGACACACTTTATAATTGAATTCCTTTTGAAGCTGAAGCGAAACAAGCAAGACTGAGTCGATTATATATGAATTGAATATATGAAATCGAGAAAATGCATCGAAAAAATCAGTAAGAAAAATCACAGAAACGAGCTACTGAAAGCGAATGCCCCCTTAATAAAGCGCTGGTAATCAAAGCGGATCAAAATAACAAATAACCTTTGCAAATAGAAGGAGAAATTATTGTATATGAGTGTGTATGCACAAACATATACGTATTAAAAATTTAATAAAATTTATTTCTGAGCTTGTGCTTGGGTTTAAAATAACTCTGCATGTGTGGGTATTAATGAATATATGTATCATTTTTTAAATTTTTTTTTTTTTTCGTTATTGCTTTTTTGCTTATTTATGTTTTTTTACTCATAAGTTTAGGTTAAGGAGCTTAAAATTAGCATAGTAGTAGATTAATAGTATTTATTTATTATGAAACATTATATTACATTAATTTTACAGTAGTAAATCTGCATTCTGTAGCTCAAAGAACTAGTGGCAAAAGCAGAGTAAATACAAATTCAGAATATAGACGATACACAAGATCATACATTCGGTCTTATAAAGGGTGGTTAAATATTAAGGGCCGATGTTGAATGTGAACCACACCTAAACGTCAAGATTTTTTTTGCATTTCATTTGACATTTCTTAATTCTATCTCAATTTGACCCATGGAAAGATACACAATCGAGCAACGCATTAAAGTTATTCAGGCTTATTATGAAAATGGGCGTTCAAATCAAAATGCATATCGTGCACTTCGTGATTTTTTCGGTCAATTTAATCGTCCAAATGTGGGTACAATCCGAAAAATCGTGCAAAAATTTGATCAAACCGGGTCTGTAGGGGATGTGAAAACACCAGTGCATGCTCGTACAGCTCGTACTGCAGAAAATATTGCTGCTGTTCGCGATAGTGTGGCTGAAGAGCCGTAAGCCTCAACTCGTCGTCGTGCTCAACAATTGCACCTCTCACGCTCGTCGTTGATGAGCATTATGCATAAAGACTTGCATTTACGCGCTTACAAGGTGCAATTGACTCAAGAACTAAAGCCTCTTTACCATTTCAAGCGTCGTGAAGCGCTACAAATTCAATGACCGTGTTATCTCACGTGGTGGCGATGTCAATTGGCCGCCAAGATCATGTGATTTGACACCGTTGGACTTCTTTCTTTGGGGTTATTTGAAAGAAAAGGTGTACGTCGATAAGCCAGCAACAATTCAAGAGCTAAAGGATGAGATAATGGATGAGATAATGGATGAGGTCGCGGCGGCCATTTGGCCGATATTTTGTTCCATACATAATTGAACCATACAAATATTATCATAATAAAAATAAATGACAATAATTTCCTAAATAATTTGTGTTTTTTTTTCAAAATCAACATCTGCCCTTAAAATTTAACACTCTTATTAGTTAAATATTTAACTCAGTTTGTTATTATTTGATAAGAGAAAAATAAAAAATGTAACCCAAAAATATATTAAATAAAATACATTTTGAATCCTGTCCTGTCTGTCTGTCTGTTCTGTCGGTTCTGTCTGTTCTATCTGTTCTGTCTGTTCTGTCTGTTTTGTCTGTTCTGTCTGTTTACATGAAAATTTGTATGCAGAGGTTTTCGAATACAATGAGTTTTCATGATTTATCTACTCTGTTCTATCTTGAACTCCAGAGGGCGCTACAGTACGAATATTTTAAAAAGCTTCGAAAAAGTCCAAAACCGTTCATCCGATTTGCATGAAAATTTGTTTGTAGAGGTTTTCGGATGCGGTGAGCTTTTATGACTTATCTACTCGGTTCTATCTTGAACACCAGAGGGCTTTGTAGTACAAATACTATATGTTAAAAAGGTCGAAAAACTGCTAAGCCGTTTATCCGAATACATGCATATATTATACATATATAAACATATATATATACATGGGCGTAGCGAGGGTAGGGAAGTTTTCCCCCCTGATATGTATATGAATATACATGTTTATATTATACATATATACATACATAAACATATATACATATACATGATCGAAGCGATGTTATGGCAGGGGGGAAGTTTCCCCACCCTGATGTGTGTATGTATATAAATGTACTTATTATGCATATATGCATATATAAACATATATAGATATACATGGGCGTAGTGAAGGTAGGGCAGATAAGGGAATTCGCCGCCCCTGATATGGATATGTATATGCATATTTATATGTATACTTATATATCAGGGGGGTATATTTATATTTCTATTTTCTACATAGAAAAACATGACCTTTTCGAAATATATAGTGTCTCATTAAAACCTTTTGAGGAAGGCCCTTAAAAGCAAGGTCAAAAAATAAAATCTTACTTTTTTTCCCTTTCCCCCATTTTAAAATTTTTTAAAATTTTTTTATTGAAGAGCTTAGAAAACTTTATATAGATTGCATCGATATATCTCATTACATCTCAGTAAACACAGCCACAATAAAAAAAAACTAAATAAAACACGGTAAATTAAGTGTATTTTCTTGTGTTGTGCTATGCTTTGGTTGTTGTCATTGCTATTGTTTGCTTTATTTTCGCTTTGCCTTGTTCACAACATTTGCCTTGTTTTTTTTTTCTTTATTTATCCTGGCTGTGTTTACAGAGACCCCATTCTGAAAATAAACGCAATCTATATAGAATTTTCTCAGCTTTTCGAAAAAAAAACTTTAAAATGGGGGCAAGGGCACAAAAATTGGATTGTATTTTTTAACCTTGCTTCTAAAAATGTTTAATAAGAAAAATGTTTTTTTCTATATAAAAAAAAAAAAAAAATCATTTTTTTTTTTAAAAAATAAAGAAAAGAAATCATGACTGAACGATTTCATTAAAGATATACCATAATTGATTGTAGCTGAAATAATAACGGTAAAAAAAATGTTTACATAATTTTCGCCATTGTCTTCAAAATAGGAAAGTTACAAAAAAATACCAGAGGGTAGCCTCCACAGTTGGCCGATAATTGGTGGAATCGCTTATATATAAATAATGCCGTGGTAGCAGCCATGGCATATTGGTTAAGGTGCGTGGGTTGGTATGCGAAAGAACCCAGATTCGGGTTCCAACTGACACAGATGTTTTTCAATTGAATTAATTTTTCTGTTCGGCCGTCACCCCTCTGCAGACAATGGCAAATCTCAGAGAGTAAAAACTTCCATGTAAAGCTTCTTGAGAACATAAGCCGTTCGGAGTGATTATAGAGCTTGTTGATCCAGTTCTCGATTTTTGTTCAAACCAGAGAACTGCACAAACCCATTTGAAATCTATTTCAAGTACTTGCTTAAAATACAAGTTCAAGCTTTGCTTGAGCTTAATAATTTTCAATCCAGTACAACTTGCACTTGAATATAAGTAAGCCTAAGACAGCTTGTGGCTTGCAAGTATGCTAGCTTACACGCGAACAGCACGAATTCCCAAGTAAAGGAAAACTTGCTGCCTTCGGCAAAAAGCTTAACAAGCTTGAAATTGAAGGCAAGTATCAAATTCAATTAGCTTGTATATGAAAAGCTTAAGCGTATTAGGACTTTTAAGAGTTATGTGGATTCCGTGGTTTGTAGTTTTAGGGGGTAGCTGATTTTGGATATTTAAAATTCAAGATGGCGGACAGGCTTGCCACCTCGATTTTTTTGTATTTTTGCGAATTCTAGTAATTTTGAAATTCTGACAACGGATTTGATTGCGAATCTTATGTCACAGTTTTAAAGTTTCAGATGGAGGATAGGTTGCCATCTAAATTTTTACCACAGTATTGCCACCCAGTAAAATATATTTTAAAGAGTTTTGAACATCATTTAACAGTTTTAGAGGTCACTGATTTCGAATCTAATGTCAAAATTTTAAAATTCAAGTTGGGCAATAGTGGCAACCACTCAAATTTTTTATGTTGATGATTTTGGTGCTGGTGCGAACACTACGTGAGAATGGGTTACTGAATCCGAATCCGTTGTCCGAGTTTCAAAATTATGTCATTTTTTTTTGCCACCAAGTGAAAGGTATTTTTGATATTATTAAACATCATTTGACAGAGTTAGGGCATTTGACTTCAAACCTGACGACAGTATTAAATAATTCAAGATGGTGAATAGGATTGCCACCTAAATTATTTTTATTTTTACGAATTCAAGGCTGCAGCGAACACTGGGTAAAAAGGGTCGCTGAATCCGAATCCATTGTCAGAATTTCTAAACCATGTAATTTTTTTTTTAAAGACTTGTCACCTAGAATAATGTATTTTTAAGAGTCTTAAACATCATTTAACAGTGTTGGAGTGTCTCTCTGTTCGAATCTGATGTGAGAATTTAAAATTCAAGATGATGGATAGAGTTCCCAACTAATTTTTTTTTTTTTGTTTTTACCTTACTGACCATAAAGTATACTGAACATTAATGTCAAACACATGTGCTTACTTTGAGAAACGGTTTGACAGCTATCCCCTTACGAAATTCTATAACTCTAAAAAAACACCCTTTATATAATTAAGTGATTAAGTAATAAAATAACAGTTTTATAATTTAAAAGTAAGATAATGAAATCACTCTTCAATAATTATCTACATTACTGATAAAATATTTAAAAATATACCAGGTGTATGCTGTAATGTCTTTCTTTTTTTTTTTTGTATATACCAAAAGGAAAAGTATGAGCAACCTGGTTGAACTCGATTCATCTTAAGATAAACGAGTTAGCTGGAAAAATTAGACCACTGTACTAAGCATACAGTTGGCGACATGTTGTGGTAGTGGAAACCGTCCTGGCGGGAGACATTTAGTGGCTTTAGCTTCAGTCAGTTGGGGGGACACTTGATCAATTCTACTAACCATAAAACCATTGACACACAATAATATTATAGACTCCCTGAGTTTACTAGAAATAGACCTGCATGACCTTATGCAACTGAGTCCCGATGATCATAAAAAAAACTAACAAAAAAGTTGCAAGTATGAATCTTATTAATAATTTTTTTATGCATCTTTGAGATGATTATGGAGATGGGCGCTCACAACTAACCCTACCACTGCTTTCATTCTGTGCCAATACCCATAAAACCCCTACTCTATCTGTCAACCCATATCAAAACACACCAAGCTATGAAAAATTTATCATTTTTTATTTGAACATTATAATGAAAATATATTACTCAACTGAAAGGATAAAAATTATTGAATGTTGAAATAACATCAACTGTAACCAAATGTATACAAAGCATTTCTAATCGTCACCGCGCTCGGCACTTTGGTGTCAGTGGAACAACTTTTCGGCGCATTTTGAATGATGATTTTCATTTGTTTTTCTATAAAATGTAATTGACTCAAAGCATGTTGTTGACAGACCGTCCACGTCGTTTGGAATACGACGAAACAGTCGCTGGAGTGGTTGACACTGAACCTGATTTTTAAAAGCCAATATTGATGACCAACGATCGATTGTATTAAAAAACTAGTCAATTAAATGGTAAAAGAGCAAATAAAATGCCTCATGAATGGAAGCCGGTTGTTTCTTTTTATAAAATATGGCACACCATGTATATTACAACTTTTGTGTAGTGTGATTATCACGCATACTATATATCTGTAATATGACAACTAGGCGTATGAGCAATATTATTTCATTACATTTAAATTATGTATACGCCAAGTTGCCTTAACAAATTAGGGTGCAAAAAATTTCAACGAGCAACACAAAACTTTTTGAAACTGTATGTGAAAAAATACAGTTAAAACATTCATGCCTGTGTTTCAAAAAATTAATTTATGCATAAATTATGAGCAAAAAAAGAACTGCATGCAAAAATTTGTTGCTTAAGTTAATTTTTGCTCCGCTACGACAGACACAACTAAAGTGCAAGGACAGCAGAAAATTAAAGGATGTAAAACACATGTAACAACTACTTATAAAACAACAAAAACATAATCCAACAACAACAAAAACAATGCACTGATGACCAGCATAGCGAAATGTTAACCTGCTGCATGACTGAATAGCACCTTAAAGTAGGCAACAATAGCAAGGACAACAGCAACAACAACAGCTACGGCTAAAGGATTCACGGTTATAAAAAATAATGGCAACAATGTGCGCTACGCTGATTATGATGTTCACCAACGAGTGTTCAACAACAACAACTGCAATGTAAGTGGAAAAAGTAAAAAATAAGCTAGTCAATTAAGTTAAAATAAAAGTTATGTAGCAGATTTGCATGATGAAAACCACAAAATAATCCTTTATATGTGCATAAATTACTAGTGGTAGGGTTGCTAGCTGCTTCAAAATGGATTTGAAACAAGATATGTACATTTTTGCACAACGTTGTGTGAATTAAAATCTTAGAATTTAAACCGTTTCACTGCATTCTATTCCCTCTATTTGTCCACCCTTCTCCATGCTACAACATTTGTTGCATGCTTGTGAGCTTTACTATCCACTCGTGAGGGTCACAAGCTAAAGGACACAAGCAGCAACAACAAAAACTTGAAACTACATAAGTTCAAGATAAAAAGTGAGACAAAAAAATGGGATACACAAAAAAATTCCTGCTTGAGTGTCGAGACAAATCCTTGAAATAATGAGCAGTTTTGTAATTTTTCAGATAAAAAGAAAAAAGGTGTAATAAAATATTTGCTACGTGCAACATTGACAAAAAAACTGCTGCTCTTGCGATAAAGCTTGCAACATACAAATAAAACTAAATGCATGTTCACCATTGTTGCCAACGTTCAGGGAAAACAAAATTATTCATGAGAAAATATATGCACAATTAGTTCATGAGCACTTTTTTCGTTAGAATTTTTTTTTAGCTCTTTTAAAGGAAAGTCTTTGTAAAGAACAGATTTCCTTTTCAGTATTTTTAAGTCTTTAACCACTGGAAATTTTAATTGCACTTTGTTTCATATCAATTATGTAGCCATTCGGTCTTTTGTTACAATCATTTTAATGAAATGCATTCAAAAATACTTTGACTTTTTTGAAGTGAAACTTCTTTAGCACCGTTGTGATTTGAAACTCGATGAAACGAAAAAATCACATGAAAAAGGAAATTTTAACAAGAGTACTAAGAATAGACACTAAAATTATCCCAGTGGCACTTAATTTCACAGATCAATAGCTACTGCAACCTATAAAATGCGTTAGAAATTTGTTTGTGTACACAAACCAATCGGTACCAAACCAAAAAAGTAATAAGCCTGTACGATTAGCAAGCCACGCTTAGCTATGTACACAAACCAGCATTTGTAGAGTTGCAGTAGCTGTTGAACTGTCGCACAAATTTTGAGTCCAAAACTAAAAAGGCGCTGCAAACGCATTTAGCGCGTCTCCTCTTTGTGCGTTGCTTCGTAGTCTCCCAACTCGTATCAATTGTTTTCGTAGTTTGATTTTATTAATAAAACATTTCAAAGTATGCCGAAACCCAATGCTGAAAGATGTCGTAATTTTTTTTTTTTTAAAAATTTGAAATAAATTATATAAATAAAGCCCAAGTTAAAATCGATTAATGACTATTTTGAATAAACAACAAAATTTTTTTGTCATCAATCCTATGAAATAAATTGAAAGATGTATGCTATGCTTGCTTTCGGGTTTTGGGAGGCAATGATGCGATGGTAGCACGTTCAACTTGCAGTCGAATTGTACGCGGTTCAATGCGAGTACGGAAAGGGAAAAATGCATTATTCCCGCACACAGGTTTTTCGACAAATTTTTTCTTTTAAATATTTATAAATAAAAATATAATTAACAAAAAAATAAAAACGCAAAATCTGTCGTATGTGCTATGAGGATCGAGCCTGGGTACTACTTAAGTCATTAAATTAAAATAATAAATCCTCTTGATAACCAACTGTCTCACGACATTAAAAAAAAATCTACGATAAAATTCTGTACGTGAATATTGAAGTTTTCAGTAAACGTCATTCAACAAATAAACAAAAGGCACAATTGATATTTCCCATAATTTCGGCATTTTGAAAATACTTGTTGGCTTTATGAAAAAAAAGACAGTTCTTGAATTACTACTGGTATGAAGACAGGCTGGTTGTTAACCATTTGGTTGCACTGAAGGAGGGAATAAAATAAATTAGCAATCTTCCCAGAAATTCCATTTTTGGGTAAAAGTTTCACTTCTACCGTGCGTGTCGGCCAAACACATCTTTTTTTTTTAAATTGCATGCAATAACAATAGAGTTTAGTTACTACAGCTTTTCCACACTTCCTCAGCATTAACCCATTTAAGGCTACGACCCAGAAATCATTGAAAAATATCAATGTTATGGATACTAGTAACCCCAAACAAGTTAATGTGGGAAACATTTACTCACCAATGAATGGGTTGGGCTCAGGGACAACACAAGACATAACAACTAACCATGCATATATAAATCAAATTACTCAATTGTTTTTAATCCACTTTTGAGTTGACCTTTTGACAAGCTAACATCAAAAACGCTACAATTGTTGACAAAGGTACTCATGCGGTTTATAGGAGCAGTAGCTATATAATTTGTTCTACTTAATGGTAAATAAATTAAATTGTTAGCGTTTTTACTGCTTCTACGGTTAGTGTTAAAATTTATATGAGAAAAAAGTTCTGGAGAATCGAATACACCTACTATGAGTTGGTGTAAATAGACTATATCTGCAGATTTCCTTCGGTCACTTAAAGACTGCATTTTGAACAGTTTCAAACGATCCTCATAAGGAGGAAGGTCTAATATGTCAGTTCCACTTAAACCCCTTAGAGTAAACTAAACAAAACGTTTTTGGATTCTTTCTATTCGATCAACATGCACATTGTAACTTGGGGACCAAACTTGACTTGCATACTCTAAGTGAGGACGCACGATTACATAATAAAACGTTGTAGTTGTAATCATGCTATTAAATTCTTTGGCCCAGCTTTTTATAAATCAAAGCATTGGAGATGCTTTTTTACAAATATAATCAATATGAATGTTAAACGATAGCTTAGAATCCATGCATATACCTAGGTCTTTGACGGTATCTGCACGACTCAAGGCAGTATCTTTGATCTTATAATCAAAAATAAAAGTATTCCCTATTCGCGGAAAGGTCATAATTTGGCATTTATCTGGATTTAGAAACATATTATTTTTAGAAAACCAAGCTTCAAAGGATTTCAGATCAGACTGGAGTAGATCTGAATTGTGCTTAGAATCAACCGTTCTGTATATTTTCATATCATCCGCACAGATAAGCAGATGAGAGTGTTCTATGATGTGAGTTACATCATTCATAGCTTAAATGAACAGAAGTGATCCAAGGTGACTACCCTGAGGAACACCTGATTCAGAAAAAACCTGCAAAATATTCAGAAGACAATACGCCTCGGAAACGTATATGATAAGATCGCTCCACCAAATACGATTTAATTCAGTTCACAAAATATTGCGGAAATTCCCATATACTTGAGCTTAAATAAAATAAGATTGTGTGGTATCTTCTCAAAAGCTTTACTAAAGTTAGTGTAAGCGCAGTCGACCTGGTTACCAGAGTCAATCAAATTTAAGCAGAATGTTGCAAAATCGAGAAGATTAGACACAGTGGATCTGCCATTAACAAAACCATGCTGACAAGTTGTTATGACTTCACCACAATGAATTTTTACCCGATCGTACACGATCCGCTCAAAAAGTTTAGGAATTGATGAGAGCTTAGCGATAGGCCTATAGTTACTGACATCGCTCCTGCAACCTTTTTTATAAATAGGACTTATAAATGACTTTTTCCAAAAAATTGGAATATAACTTTCGTTAATTGATTTATTGAATAATAAAAAAAGTGGTTGACTCAAAACGGAACCGCATTGTGTTAAGACTGCGGCGGAAAATCCATCAGGCCAGTGCCAAAATCCTCATCGATCGATCCAATATACTTTAAAATATCCTCAGAAGGGAAGGATATAGAATCCAAGAAACTCTTGGTACGGAATTCATATATTCAAAGCACTCTCTGTCAGGATTAAAAGCATCTGAACAGAATGAGTCTTTGAGAAGGTTGGCAAATAGGCCACAAATTATGACGGGATCATCAGTAAATCCATCAAGAGTTCTGAATGAAGAAGGAAATCCATCGGATTTCTTCTTTGTGTTTATGAATCCCCAAAATTTTCTTGGATCATACAATTTTCTCAGCTTAACATCATTTGAATATTCGTAATATAATATAGCTTAGCGATTTTCAAATTCCAGAAACAAACACTTGTAAGTCTCTAGGTCATTTGAGTCTAGGCTACAGACGTATTTGTTCCGTGCCCTATTCCTGTTGTTGCGAATAGTTTTTAAATCCTTAGTGTACTACGGGTACGCAGAATTTTTCGCAAATTTGAGACTATATGGTACAGACTGAGAAAACATAGCAAAAACTTTCATATAAAAGAAGTGAATGGAATCATCAAGACTATTGTTTTGGACAAATTAGTTTATTTGCCCGTTGGGAATTATAACAAGCAATTGAAACTTGTTATAATTCGTTGGGTTTTTGGTTATCACAACAAGCACTTGAACTTGTTGCAATTGGTTTTTTGTGATCAAAACAAGCAATTGGAACTTGGTCTGAATCGTGGTTGTTACTAGTAAATCTTGTTGAGTTGTAAGAATTATACTATTGTTTATTGATAAATTGCTAGTTTATGTAACTACAAATATGCTAGTGTTAGCAGTATTGATTTAATTAAAATTTACAGGTAAAATAAACGCTTTGACACAATTACATATATTGCAAAATTAAAAACATTACAAAATTACCAATTTAAGCAACATTATGAAATATGCTAATTAAACAAAAAGGTTGTTGTTATTGTTAGCAGAAGCGCTTATACATATTTTGCTAATAAGCCGTTTTACATTTCTTGTAATAAATATTCTTAACATTTATAGTAACCTACTTATGTTTTTATGTTTATCTGAACCCTTTGGTTGGCATTCATGTTAGCCCGTGTGTTAACATTCTCCCCCGCGTTGAATGAATAATTCAACGTTTTGACTGTAGAGTTTTCATGTTGTAGTTACATTGAATGTTGATTGAGTTCTTGGTAGTGGCGTCGGAAGCTTTGGTAGTTGCTGCTTTTTCTTCTGGTATTTGCTCCATAGAGTTACAATTATAAAAATAATGATCCCGATTGCCAATGCTAATGCGATATATGTAGCTAGCCAGGTATGTTTTTGGGTTTGATTCTACTATTGATGGTAATTTAAGTAGTTTATTCTTCGTCAACCTCTATGAAGTGCTCCAAGCTCTTTTAATATGCACGGTCTTTTAAAAGGATACTACATTGAAAAATCTGTTTCACAGAGTGTGTAAACAGGAGACAATAGTTATTCATAGACAAATTATGCAAAGTTGCAAAATATTTGCAAAATTGATTGAACAAAAATATTCTAAAATTTGGCGATAAATTTATGATTCACTTAAAATAGTGAAATATTTATTTTAATACTTTCATTTGAATAAAAAAAATTATAAAAAATATTTTATATTTTCGTAAATATCCTTGGTAAGTAAATATTGTGGCGGCCGTGGCGTAGTGGGTAAAGTGTGTGACTCTTACGCCAGAGAACCCAGGTTCGAATCCTCGATCTGACACAGAAAATTTTTTCAATTGAATTAATTTTTCTGTTCGGCCGTCATCTCTCTGCAGACAATGGCAAGCCTCAGAGAGTAAAAACTGCCATGAAAAGCTTCTTGAGAACATAAGTCGTTCGGAGTCGGCGTTAAACATGTAGGTCCAGTTCTCGATCATTTGTGTGCAAACATTTCACATCACACACAACACAATTGATCATAAGAAGCTCGGTCAAAGCCCTTTCAAGGGCTGAAATGGTCATTTAGTTTTTTTTTTTTTAAATATACTTCGTTACCTTGTTAAAAATATATTTATTATTTAAAAGATTGTAAAAATTTTGAAAAAGTTTTAAAATTAATTTTAAATTACCTTTTTTAATTTATATATATTAATTTTTGCAACAAAATGTTTAATAATAATAAATTTATTTTTATTTTAATTTCAATTTAGTTACTACACGCTGAAAAATAATAGACCTTCCCAAACATAATTTGCAGGAAGTATAATATCTGTGGCGACAAGAAATAACGACTATACTCAAAATATCGTAAAAAGCGATATGGCATTTTCTTTATTGCCAATCTTTGGAAGGATTGAAAATCCATTTTTTACACAAAAAAGATAATCACATATGCCTGCACCTATTTCCGTTAAACCAACGGTTCATATATTTCCGAAAAAAGGTCGTAGTTAGTGCTATTAAAATATCGTTTTTACGATATTTTGAGTTTAGTCGTTATTCCTTGTCGCCACAGATATGTTTCTGCATGTTTCTTGGAAACAAGTAATCATATTGGTTCCACATATATAATGATTAATTAATGCAATTTTTCTTTATATATATATTTCCATCTTAACATTATTTAATTGTACCTTAGCACTTGTTGTTTGAATTTAAAAAGAATATAATTTGTTTTAAAGAAAATATGTTTTCATATAAATATATCGTAATTATAAATGGACTGAGAACACTTTAAGTCTATTACTATTTGTTTGCTTGGAAATATAATTTAGTCAAGAATAACATTAAATATTCACGGACAAATATATATTAATTGGAGAATACATAACTTGATTGCAGTCAAGCAATTATTTTCAAAACGATAATTAAGAACAACATAATATATTTACCGATGATACATTTACACTATATTTACTTGAAAACATATTTTAGCAAAAGAAATGCCAAAAGTTTTTCACTGTGGTTACAAAATATTTGCTTAGAAGTAATTGTTGGTTTAAAGCAAACAAAATATGTTTAGAAAATAGTAAATAAGTTTGCTTTGCTAGCGGAGCACCCACTTTGCCAGCGAAGCACCCGCTTTATCAGCAAAGTTGTTTCAAAACTCAACTATTTTTACTGCTGAACCGCCTTATTTTTCTTTTGCTTTGTTTTTTATATTATTAATTTGAAAACACAAACACCTTTAATTTAAACAAACATTTTCAGAAAGACTTTTCACAAGAGTTAAACTTTTCAACTGTATGTTTTCAATATGTATGTCTAGGCGAAACACATAAAAGAAAGGAGTTTTGTTCTTTTTAAGTTTAACAGTGATGCAAATATATTTTTATTGGGTAGAAACACACAATTCTATTTTGTCTCAAGCATATTAATGTAGACGTTAGTTTTTTAGCTAAGGCAATTATGTTAATGTTGGACACAACTAATATCTTCTTATATCGAAAAATAATGCTATTGAAGGAAAGTTCTTAATCATTAGGTGGATCCCTCTGAATATTTTGTTTTTGAAACCAAACATATATAAACCTATTTTTTCTCTTCGTGTATGAATACAATAAGAACCACGTTCTTTTAAGGTACAAAGATGGAAGACTACATATTGAATACATAAGTGATTATTATTTAAATGCTATATTAAATTAAATACAAGAACATGATTTGGCTTATTGAAACATAAATTATCATTATTTTACAAATATTATATGAAATTATATAACTGAAACAACTATTTATAAATACATAGATACAAAATCATATTGCTTAAAGCTTATAAGGAATGAGTTGAGTTGAGATATAAATGAGAGAAAGTAAATAAATAGAATAGAAAAAGGGGAAAGAGAACTGATTACTTTAATGAGCTGTGAACTGTAAATTTTTTTAGGAGTAGTGTTTTAGAATGGCCTATTTGAAACTTGCATTCCACAATCTGATGGCGTTAATACAAAACAATCTTGTTGAGTTTAAAAAGTTAAAATTAGGTACTAAAAGCATTTGACTTCTTTGCGACTGATGAAATTGTAATTTTTCATAAAGATATGTTGGCGTATTCTTTTTTATAAGTTTGTGAAGAAACATGCAATTCCGAGCATTAAGGTAATTCAATATGTCACAACCCAGTATACAGTTTTTTACCTCGGCCAAGTGATCAAACTGATCCAAGTGATCAAGTGATGATAAATGCAATTTGTAATTTAAGTTGGGACCTCGAGTCAAGCTTAATGTATACAACTTCGGAATAAGTGGTCATTGGTAGAATAAGATGAATTACACGGTGCAACACAGAAAATTCAAACAACTTTTTGACTGCTGTTCTTTAAAGTGCTGGACGTAAATAGCAAAACCCTATCTGTCTTTTGCTAGTTTGGCTACCGATTGGTTTTCTTTTATCTTTTGCGTTTTAGCTCAAACTTGCTTTTTCAAAGAAATTGCATTTTTTCTCATGGCTATATTTCGTAAGCCATTTAGAATTTTGTTTTCCTTTCTTTAGCTATAGACTAGTTTTAGCTAAAGACTAGGAGAAAAATAGTGCGGAACAAATTGGCCTGAAAAAACTACATCGAAGCATCAAAATCGTGAAAATTACCAAAAGTGCCCACCTTTTTTTACCATTTTTGGTTCATATTTTTGAACGTTCCGAATTTTGACAAATAATGGAAAACAAAATTGTAGGCAAGGAAAAATAAAAAATTCTCAAGAATCTACTAACAGCATACGCAAAAAGTTAAAATATGGCTTTTTTGGTCTTCTTCAAATCGGTGGGTGATGTGTTACACCATAAAAAATTTTGGTTGACATACCAGGAACTTTCATTTTTTTTGTTTAACTTGACTTTTTTTGTTTAGTAAAAGTATTATGATAAAAACTTAATGAAATAGTAGCAATGTCTCGTCAATCGATCAATAAATTAGAAAAAAACAAACCTTAACTTCAATAGAATATATGAATATTATTAATTGTAAAAAAAAATTTAATATCAAATGCAAAATTAATAATTATGGGAAACATCTATATCGGAGTGACAATTCCCACAAATAAAATGACTGGTTCGGTGCTTCAGTCAGCTGAAATGAAATAGACGCTGGCATTTGTTGCATTCAAGTTCAAAAATCTCGATCTTCTTCGGATGACGACGAAAAGTGCCGTCTTTGCGACCGAGCACTTGCATCTTTCTTTTTTGTTTGTTTGGTTTTCTGTGACGTTTTTAGAGCACAGCTTTTCATTGACTTCCCATCACTATGGGATTTTTGTCTGGGCTGAATAGTATGAACTTAGCCGATATCGTTTTATTTTGAATGAACAGATGCCGTTGATGCATTTCAGAGTTTACGCTGTTGCCTCTTCAATGGCAATTATAATGGGTGAGATGTCTTGCACATCACCCCACCGTGAGTGTTGCACATTGTTATTGGTTATTGATGGTATTTCACCACAATGTGAAAAATTACAAGAACTACAAGACACAGAGAGTTTATTCAATTGAATCAATTTTTCTGTTTTGCCGTCACCTCTATGCAGACAATGGCAAACCTCAGAGAGTAAAAACTGCCATGAAAAGTTTCTTGAGAACATAAGCCGTTCGGAGTCGTCATAAAACTTGTAGGTCCAGATCTCGATCATTTGTGTTCAAACATTTCACAACACGCACAACACAAATTGATCATCGTTCAAAGTCCTCTCAAGGGCTGAAATGACAATTTCGTTGTTTTTTCTGTGATTTGCTTGGGTGAAATCTCAAAAACGACACCTTTTTAATTTCGACAGCAGTTTTCTTAGATATTGATGTTTTTTGTTCTTTACGTCTATTATAAGAAGAAATTGTAATTTCTGTATATTAAAAATGTTTCTTCGATCCTCCTTCGTTTCCTTCGATAGAAGTTAAAAACACTATCCACTGATCAATAGACTCTACATTTGTTGATTCAATATTAAGTATGTATTAATACAGTTATGTTGTAGTAGATCACAATAATCTACTGCAGATATACAGAATAGATAGAGAATTGTGTATTGGCTATTCTACACATGAAAACATCCCACATAAAATGTTCTACTTGCTACTACTTGCTACAAGATGTCCCCGGCATCGGTGTTTCATTAAACTACAACTTAAGCTTTGTTGCAGCTAGGATTGCCAGGTGGTCGGGACTGTCCAGTTATTAAAGGGCTTGTCCCGTGTCCCGTTATCGGACAATTTGTCCCGGAATACTAAAAAAACTGAAATTGAAAAAAATTACATTGAAAAAATTTCCTGAACAAAAGCAATTGTAAGCTCCCATTTCATCTTCTGTTTCACGGCAATTTGTCTACAAAATCTGAAAATTTATTTCAAGTCTGGACCAGTTTAAAAGGGTCTCTGGAGTAAAAAGTCTTTAAGGCTCATTAAATCTGAGCTTCTAATAAGGCAGAATAAACATTAATGAGGAACAACAGAACGAGTCCGGATAAATGCATTTTGACCATAACTGATTTTTTTCGATTCGGCATTTTCAACCATCACCGGATCCACCGGATCCACTATTAACGTGTGTTTTTTTAATATAATTTATGTTATTTTAAATTTGTAAATTTAAAAACTATTTTAAAAGAAACAAACCACTAAATTATATGAAACTGCAAAAAAAACTTCGTTTCTGTCTTGTGTCCAACTAGCACCTGTTTTTTTTATATTTAAAGATATTAAACATTAGAACATTTTATATTTACTCACTTTTAAAATCTGGTAAAAACTCTATCCAAATGCTATTTTTTGTAAAAAAAAAACAACTTTTTGACAAATATTTTTCACCCTTTTTAAGAACTCTAATCAAATGTGTGTTTGCATTCTTCCAACACTTACGAAAAGCTTGATGCTGTCAAAAGAAATATATCACAGTTGTTCATTCACTCATATGTCAGCATTTTGTACGAAAAATCGCCGTGTTATACATCACCCCACGGTACACATTACCCCACCTCACCATACATATTTTTAAAAGGATTGGTGACCGCGAAGCATGGCCATGGTTTCAAAGAAGCCCTTAGCACAAATTCGGTTGGACCCCACAGTAGTACATTATTCTGTTAAAAAATATTTTCTTGGCTTAGTCAAATGAAAGTGTAAAATTACAATGCAATTTCAAAATCTTTCTGACCTGACACAAAAATTTTAAAATGCTCGGGTACAATATTTAAATTAATTGTATTACACCTAGAGTGGGATTTCTCTTGTGTGCAATGCATTATATAAATGACTAGTTGAATACCCGGCTTAACTCGGGGGTTGATATAAATAATTTTCGATTTCATTCGTCGATTTGAAAAAAACTTTTCACAAAATTTAGAAGGAATTTTGTCTGCATTTTTCAAAGCGGTAACTTTGGCGAAATGAGTAAAATGTAGCTTCAACATCTGATAATTATGAGTAAAACTTAGGGTAATCGTGATTTGTGTGTACGTGCCACCAATCGCTTGCAAAAATATATTTTCAAGTTTTATATTGTATTCGATAGATTGCACATTTTTAAAAAACATATCAGAGTAAAAACGAATTTTTGCAAATTCGCGAGGAAACTGGACAAAAATTAAATAAGCATTGAAAATAGAAATTGCAATGTCAAAACAATGCCAACTTATGACGCAACTGACTTACACATGTGTGGATGCGTACTAAAATACCACAGAATTTGGCATCAGCTGTCCTGATATGAGAATAAAGAAGTTTGGGTATAAATACACATAAGGAAAAAATGAAGATATTTATCACCCATTGCGCTTTGCTGCGTCTTACCGTCTTTGTAGTGCAGCGCCCTCTAGTGTTCAAGATATAACAAAATACAAAGCGCCAAAAGACTCACCGCACCCGAAAACCACTTATAAAAATCATACTTATCGGATGATTTGTTTTGAGTTTTTTGAGGTATTTGTACAACAGCGCCCTCTGGTTATCGAGATAGAATAAAAAATAACGCCAAAGCCCTTTCCATACTCGATAATCAAATCCTATATATCCGATATACAAATTTTTATCTAAATCGGACGAGCGGTTTTTGAGTATTTCACGATTTCTTAAGTGATTTGTAAAACAAAACCATCTGGTGTTTAAGATAGCGCAGAAAAAAAAGTCCAAGATACCCACCGTATCCGAAAACTCCTATGTAAAAATTTTCACGCAAATCGGATGTGCAGCTAGGAGTGATTCGATATTTTTAAAACATTTGTATTACAGTGCCCTCTGGTATTCAATATAGAACAAAATAGATAAGCCATAAAAACTAGCGTACCCGAAAATCCCTAAGTACAAATTTTCATGTAAATCGGATGAATTGTTTCGAAGACAAACTATAATAACAAAATTCGTGGAACCCGATCGCAGCGCCACCTACCGGGTCCAATTACGAATCTGAACCATCCAAGGATCCATTTAAAAACACACAAAAAATTTCATCAAAATCGATGCAGCCGTTTAGGAACAGTTTAATAATATACACACGCACAAATTGTACAACAGCGCCCTCTACTTTTCGAGACAGAGCAATAGAGATAACGCTGAAAGAGTTGCCGTACACGAAAAATCTTTAATAAAATATTTCATCCAAATAGAATGAGCGGCTTTCTACTTTTTCACGATTTCTTAAGATATTTGTACTACAGCACTGTCTGGTGTTCGATAAAGTACAAAAAAGATAAGTCCAAAACAGTTACCATATTAGAAAACCCCTATATACCAATTTTCATGAAAATCGGATAAACAGCTTAAAAGTTTTTTAAAATATTTGTACACAGCACCCTCTGGTGTTCAAGATAGAACAGAGTAGATAAGCCATAAAAACTCACCGTATCCATAAACCTCTATACACGAATTTTCATGCAAATCGGATGAACGGTTTCGGAGATAAACTATAACAACAAAATGCCTTAAGCACGATTACAGCGCCACCTACCGGGTCCAATTGTGAATCTGAACCATCAAGGGATCCACTCAAACACACACAAAAAATTTCATCAAAATTTTGAGTGCAGCCGTTAAGGAACAGTTTAATAACATGCACACGTACAAATTGTATAACAACGCCCTCTAGTTTCGAGAAAGACCCTTGCCGCACTCGAAAATCGCTATTTACAAATTTTCATCCAAATTGGATGAGCAGTTTTGGAGTATTTCACGATTTCCTAAGATTTGTACTAAAGCGCCCTCTGGTGTTCAAGATAGCACAAAAAAGATAAGTTCAAAACACTCACCGTATCAGAAAACCCCTATTTTCCAATTTTCATACAAACCGGATGCACGCTTTAGGAGTTTTTCAAGGTTTTTCAAAATATTTGTACCACAGTGCCCCCTGGTCTTCAAGATAGAACAGAATAGATAAGTCAAAAAAACTCAGCGTGTCCGAGAATCTTTACATACACATTTTCATGCAAATCGGATGAAGGGTTTTGGACTTTTTCGGCGTTTTTTAAAATATTTGTACTACAGCTCCCTCTGGTGTTCAAGATAAAACCAAGCTTATAAGTCATGAAAACTCACCGTTTCCGAAAATCTCTATATACCAACTTTCATTCAAATCGGATAAACGGCTTAGGAGTTTTTAGACGTTTTTTAAAATATTTGTACTACAGCGCCCTCTGGTGTTCAAAATAGAACAAAGTATATAAGCCATAAAAACTCACCGTGTCCGAAAACCTCTATACACCAACTTTCATGTAAATCGGTTAAACGGCTTAGGAGTTTTTTGACGTTTTTTTAAAATATTTGTACTACAGCCCCTTCTGGTGTTCAAGATATAACAGAGTAAATAAATTATAAAAACTCATCGTATCCGAAAAATTCTACTTACAAATTTTCATGCAAATCGGATGAACGGTTTCGGAGATAAGCTAAAAAAAAGAATGCCTGGAACCCGATCGCAGCGCCCCGTACAGGCTCCAAGCTTTTTTACTGAATAAAAAGTAGCCTATGCTATGACCGGGGATATAAGGAACCTAGATGCCAAGTTTCATTTAAATCCATCCAGTGGTTTTCGCGTGATGCTTTAACAGACAGACAGACAGACAAAAATTTTAAAAATGCGATTTTCGGGCTCAGCATCATTCAAAACGTCCATCGCAAAAGGAATTTCAAAAAAATATTTCATGTACAGATTTTTTTTTTTACAATTTTATATATATACTAGCTTATACCCGGCGCGCTTCGCTGCGCTCAGCGCTTATCCCCTAAAAGAGGGTGTAGCTTTAGTGAAGCCATACTTTTATAGCAAGTTCATACCGAGTTTTATTGATGTGTGACTTATTTCGAAAACTATACCGAATATTTGGGGTGCTGTAAAAGTACTACTAACCTCGTCCAACGCCCATAAATTGTTACCAGTGGAACGGCATGTGTAAATTGAGGTCGAATACTGAATTCCGAGGCTGTGCGACCTACAAAAAAAAAACCAAAACTGTTCGATATCGAAAATTTTAGGTGTATTTAAGGTGCCTTTTACGATCGGCACCAGACTTCATAGGAAGGCCTCTCAAGGCTTTGGTATAAAAATTGGCTTAGCGGTTTCGGAGTCTTTACGTGATATACACATATACCCACATACGTATATACATTAAGTCACCTCACGCTCTTTAGAAAAAAAGTTGCTTAGTCCGGTTCTACAAAATAATTCATGGCTTATGTTACGATGATCCCCAAAAAATTTCGACTAAAAATATTGCCTGGTATGGTAGTTAAAAACAACAAACGGTCAGAAATAAGAGTAATGAAAAAGTTCTTTTGCATCAAAAAATCTTAAATTTTTTCCGTTGGACCAAAGATAATGCGGATTTTTATGGATTGTTTTAACTTTTTTCATATTATTTTCACTCAAATGAATTTTTTCTCATACTACTTTTAGTCAAATAAATTGTAAAATGTAAAAAATGTGTAAATTTTTTTGTAATTTCATTCAATTTAATTCTTCACTTTACACTATATTTGATCATCAATAGATAATTTATTTGACCAAAAGTAACATGGCAAGACAAAAAAAAAATTTAATTTGAATTTCAAAATTAAAATTAAATTAAAAAAGTTAAAAAATTAATGAAAATCCGCATTACCTCTGATCCGACTGAAAAAATTAAAAACTGATTGGTGCAGATAACTATTAAGTCTGACCGTTTGTTATTAAGGTCAATGTCCTTTCAAGGACTGAAATAGCCATTTCGTTTTTTTTTTTTTTCAAACTATTCCAGCTCACGGATGGCTATCGCTACTATCGAAATATTTGGGGAATCATAACATATAGCGTTATTTTGAGCAACCGACCCAACACATTTTTTTTTGTGAGGAGGATTAGTATACAAACATACATTTTTTACTGATAGATAGATGAGCAGAAAAAGTAGGCATGGCAACATTAATATATATAGTGACCGCCACTTGGTCCCATTGCACCTACATATCAAGTTTCACTATCAAAACATGTACAGCTCAGAAATTACAATGATTTCTGAAAAGCCGGCGTAGATAAAGTGCGACACGCCCATTTTTTAAGGGTTCTGGCAGTAACCATATGTACTAACCTACCAAATTTTATTCTTTTACTGTAAATTTTGATTTATATACATTTTACGGATTTGTGGGCGTGATAAAATTTATATAAAAAGTGACCACCACTTGGACCCATAGCACCTACATACCAAGTTTGACTATCAAAACGTTCACATCTCAGGAACTAAAATTATTTCTATCCAATAGACCTGGCAGCTTGTGCTTACTTAGTTATAATTGTTAAAATGTAATTAACTATAATACATAAATAAATTTATTAAAATTATTGCTGAAGAGTAGGCACAGATATAGTGCTACCATGTACAAAGCTATCGAGAGTAAGTGTATGAATGTAATTACCAAATTTTAGTATTTAACGATGAGAATCGTCTGATTTATAGAAGTTCTATTGATTTGTGGGTAAAAAAAAAAAACCAAGTGGCGGCCGTGGCGTAGTGGGCAAAGTGTGCGGTCCATATGGGAGAGAACCCTGGTTCGAATTTCGAATGACACAGAAAGTTTTTTCAATTGAATTAATTTTTCTGTTCGGCAATAACCTCTCTGCTGACAATGGCAAACCTCAGAGAGTAAAAACTGTCATGAAAAGCTTCTTGAGAACATAAGCCGTTCGGAGTCGGCATAAAACGTGTAGGTCCAGTTCTCGATCATTTGTGTTCAAACATTCCAGAACACACACAACATGCAATAACAATAGAGTTCAGCTACTACAGCTATATCGCACTTCCTCAGCATTAACCCATCTAAAGCCACTACCCAGTAATCATTGAAAATATCAATGTTATGGATACCCGTGACCACAAACAAGTTAATGTGGGAAAAATTTACCCACCAATAAATGGGTTGGGCTCAGGGACAACACAAGACGTAACAACTAACCATGCGTATACATAGATCTATTTACACAACTAATTTTAATCTACTTTTGAGTTGACCTTTTGACAAATTAACATCAAAAACGCTACAATTGTTAACAAAGGAACTCATGCGACTTAAAGGAGCAGTAGCCATATAATTTGTTCTACTAAATGGCAAATAAATTAAGTTGTTAGCGTTTCTACTGCTTCTACGGTTAGTGTTAAAATTTATGTGAGAAAGAAGTTCTGGAGAATCGAATACACCTGTTATGAGCTGGTGTAAATATACGATATCTGCTGATTTCCTTCGATCACCTAAAGACTGCATTTTTAATAGTTTTAAACGATCCGCATAAGGAGGAAGGTCTAATATGTCAGTTCCACTTAAGCCCCTTAGAGCAAACTGAACAAAACGTTTTTGGATTCTTTCTATTCGATCAACATGCACATTGTAACTTGGGGACCACACTTGACTTGCATACTCTAAGTGAGGACGCACGATTGCATAATACAACGTTGTAGTTGTAATCATGCTATTAAATTCTTTGGCCCAGCGTTTTACAAAACCAAGCATTGAAGATGCTTTTTTACAAATATTATCAATATGAATGTTAAACGATAGCTTAGAATCCATGCATATACCTAGGTCTTTGACGGTGTCTACACGACTCAAGGCAGTATCTTTAATCTTATAATCAAAAATAAAATTATTCCTTTTTCGCGAAAAGGTCATAGTTTGGCATTTATCTTGATTTAAAAACATATTATTTTTAGAACACCAAACTTCAAAGGATTTTAGATCAGACTGGAGTAGATCTGAATTATCTCTAGAATTAATCGTTCTGTATATTTTCATATCATCGGCATAAATAAGCAGATGAGAGTGTTCAATGACGTGAGTTACATCATTGATAGCTAAAATAAACAGAAGAGGACCAAGGTGACTACCCTGAGGAACACCTGATCCAGCAATAAATTCAGAAGACAATGCGCCTCGGAAACGTATTTGATAACATCGCTCCACCAAATACGATTTAATCCAGTTCACAAAATATTGTGGAAATCCCATTAACTCAAGTTTAAATAAGATTAGATTGTGTGGTAGCTTATCAAATGCCTTACTAAAGTCAGTGTAAACACAATCGACCTGGTTACCAGAATCAATAGAATTTAAGCAGAATGTTGTAAAATCGAGAAGATTAGACACAGTGGATCTGCCATTCACAAAACCATGCTGACGAGTTGTTATGACTAAAAAACAACACAATTCATCATAAGAAGCTCGCTCAAAATCCTTTCAAGGGCTGAAATTGGCGATTTCGCGTTGTTTTTTTTTTATTTGCGGGTGGTGCAAGTTGGCGTGGCAAATTTGATATATATATATATATATTGACCGCCACTTAGAGCACCTGCATATGAAGTGTTACTATCAAAACGCGTACAACGCAGGCCGACAGTGACCTTATGCACAAAATTACCAATTCTTAGTCTTCTACGGTAAAAGCCATCTAATATAAAGCATTTTTACTGATTTGTGGGCGACAACATTTGTATATACATACTGGCTGCCACTTGAATCCATAGCACCTGCATTCTAAGATTCCCTATTAAAACATGTACAACTCAGGAATAAGCATGATTTATAGAAAGTGGGCGTAGATATAGTGCGTCCATGCCCATTTTTTGTGCATTGGCCGATAGTAATCAAATAAACTAAATTAACAAATCCTAGTCTTCTACGGAAAAATCCGTCTGATATAAGGCATTTTTACTGATTTGTGGGCGTTGAAAGTGGACGTGACTACATTTACATATACATAGTGACTGCCACTTGGATCCATAGTACCTGCACACTAAGATTCACTATCAAAACGTGTACAGCTCAGGAATGAACATGATCTCGATAAAGTGGGCGTAGATATAGTGCGGTCATGCCCATTTTTTGTACATTGGCCGACAGTAACCATGCGAAATAAATTACCAAATCTTAGTCTTCTACGGCAAAAGCCGTCTGATATAAAGCTTTTTTACTGATTTGTGGGCGGTAAAAGTGGGCGTGACAACGTTTATATTTACATAGTGACTGCCACTTGTATCCATAGCACTTTCGTACCAAGATTCAGTATCGAAACTTGAACATCTCAGGAATTAAAATAATTGCTGAAAAGTAGGCGTAGATATAGTGTGACCACGCCCATTTTTTGTACAGTCACCGAAAGTAACTATCTGAACAAAATTACCAAATCTTAGTTTTATATGATTAAAACCGTCTGATATATAGCATTTTTTATTGGTTTGTGGGCGATATAGCCAATTTGGGTTGTATGGGAGGTACCACGATCCCTTGTCCAATCAACACCAAACTTCACAGGAACACTTCCAGAATGTTGCTTCAGTATTCCTAAAAATTTCATAAAGTTTGGTTCGGTGGTTTTGGAGTCTATACGTGATATACACACATATCCACATACCCACATACATACATTCATTTTTATATATATAGATAGATATATTTTAAATCCTCAATATGTTGAGTATGGGCAGTTGCTCGGTTATCAGTGTTTCCAGATTTTTTGTCCAATTTTGCCCACTTGTCCAATCAACACCAAACTTCACAGGAATACTTCCAGAATGTTGCTTCAGTATTCCTAAAAATTTCATAAAGTTTGGTTCGGTGGTTTTCGAGTCTATACGTGATATACACACATATCCACATACCCACATACCCACATACATACATTCATTTTTATATATATAGATAGATATATTTTAAATCCTCAATATGTTGAGTATGGGCAGTTGCTCGGATATCAGTGATTCAGTGAAAAAGTGCTCAAAACAACTGCATTTTGATCACAAAAACTGCCATTTTAAAAAATGATTTATTAAGCATTTTTTCAATTTTTTAATAAAAACAAAAATAGCAAATTCATTTGTATAATAAATTATTACAAGCTATAAACATAAAAAATGTATGGTTGTATTAAATGTATAAAAAACTTTTTTTCACAATTTCACATTTGAAATGTTTTTCACATTTGAGATAATTTTAAGATAACTTACTCAGGTAATTTAAATGTATGTTTTTCACATATATATTATTACTAGCTGAATACCCGGCTTAACTCGGGAGTTGGTATATATAATTTTCGATTTCATTCATCAATTAGAAAAAACTTTTTACAAACTTTAGAAGGAATTTTGTGTGCATCTTTCGAACCGGTAACTTCGGCGAAATGGACAAAATGTAGCTTCAACATCTAAAAATTATGAGAAAAAGTTGGGGAAATCGTGATTTGTGTGTGCGTGCCGCCGATCGCTTTCGGCGATATAAAACTATTCGATGTGTAAAACTTGAAATATATTTTTCAACATAAAACGTGAAAAATATATTTTCAAGTTTTATATTTTATTTGATAGGTTGCACATTTTTGAAAAAAATTAGAGCAAAAACGAATTCGCGAGGAAACTGGACCAAAATTAAATAAGCATTGAAAATAGAAATTTACATGTCAAAACAACGCCAACTTACGACGCAACTGACTTGCGCATGTGTTGATGCGTACTCAAATACCACAGAATTCGGCATCAACTGTCCTGATTTGCGAAAAAAGAAAGTGGAACATAAATACACATAAAGAAAAATAGAAGATATATCAGCCTTTGCGCTTTGCTACGCCTTACTGTATTTTGTAGCGCCCTCTGGGGTTCAAGATATAGCAAAATACATAGCGCCAAAAGACTCACCGCACCCAAAAACCACTTATAAAAATCATACTTATCGGATGAGTTGTTTTGATTTTTTTGGTATTTGTAGGCCGAACAGTAGGTAACAGCGCCCTCTGGTTTTAGGGATAGAATAAAAAAATAACGCCAAAGCCCTTTCCATACTCGATATCGAATCCTATATATCCGATATACAAATTTTTATCTAAATCGGATGAGCGGTCTTTAAGTGTTTCCCGATTTCTTAAGTGATTTGTACTACGGCACCATCTGGTGTGTAAGATAGCGCAGAAAAAAGTCTAAGGTACCCACCGTATCCGAAAACTCATATGTAAAAATTTTCACGCAAGTCGGATGTACAGCTAGGAGTTTTTCGAGATTTTTAAAACATTTGTACTGCAGTGCCCTCTGATGTTGTTTATAGAACAAATAGATAAGTCATAAAAACTACCGTACCCGAAAACCCCTAAATACAAATTTTCATGTAAATCGAATTAATGGTTTCCGAGATAAGCTATAATAACAAAATTCGTGGAATCCGATCACAGCGCCACCTACCGTGTTCAATTGCGAATCTGAACCATCCAGGGATCCACTTGAACACACAAAAAATTTCGTCAAAATCGGTGCAGCCGTTTAGGATTAGTTTAATAACATACACACGTACAAATTGTACAACAGCGCCCTCTACTTTCCGAGACAGAACAAAAGAGATAATGTCAAAGCCGTTGTCGTACACGAAAATCCTTTCATAATATTTTTCATCCAAGTCGGATGAGCGGCTTTCTACTTTTTCACGATTTCTTAAGAGATTTGTACTACAGCGCCCTCTGGTGTTCAAAATAGAACAGAGTACATAAGACATAAAACTCACCATATCCGAAAATCTCTATACACAAATTTTCATGCAAAACGGATGAACGGTTTCGAAGAAAAACTATAAAAACAAAATGCCTTAAGCACGATCGCAGCGCCACCTACCGGGTCTAATTATGAATCTGAACCATCCAGGGATCCACTCAAACACACACAAAAAATTTCATCAAAATCAGTGTAGCCGTTAAGGAACAGTTTAATGACATACACACGTACAAATTGGACAACAGCGCCCTCTAGTTTCGAGAAAGAGCAAAAAAGAACCAGAACCCTTGCCGTACTCAAAAATCGCTATTTACAATTTTTCATCCAAATCGGATGAGCAGTTTTGGAGTTTTTCACGATTTTCTAATATTTGTACAAAAGAGCCCTCTGGTTATCAAGATAGCACAAAAAAGATAATATCAAAAAAACTCACCGTATCAGAAAACCTCTACACGAAAAATTTCATGCAAATCGGATGAACGGTTTTACACTTTTTTAAAACATTTGTACTGCAGCGCCCTCTGGTGTTCAAGAACCTAGTTTATAAGTCATAAAAACTCACCGTTTCCGAAAACCTCTTTATACCAATTTTCATGCAAACCGTATAAGAGACTTAGGAGTTTTTCGACTTTTTTAAAATATTTGTACTACAGCGCCCTCTGGTGTTCAGGATAGAACAGAGTACATATGTCATGAAAACTCACCGTATCCGAAAACCTCTACATACCAATTTTCATTTAAATCGGATAAACGGCTTAGGAGTTTTTTGACGTTTTTTTAAATATTTGTACTACACCGCCCTCTAGTGTTCAAGATAGAACAGAGTTTATAAGTCATAAAAACTCACAATATCCGAAAACCTCTATATACCAACTTTCATGCAAATCGGATAAGATGCTTAGGAGTTTTTTGACGTTTTGTTAAATATTTGTACTACAACGCCCTCTGTTGTTCAAGATGGCAAAAAAAAGTTAAATCCAAAACACTCACCGTATCCAAAAACCTCTATATACCAATTTTTATGTAAATCGGATGGACGGCTTAGGAGATTTTCGGTTTTTCAAAATATTTGTACTACAGCGCCCTCTGGTGTTCGAAATAGAACAGAGTGGATAAGTCAAAAAAACTCAGCGTGTCAGAGAACCTCTAGATACTAATTTTCATGCAAATCCGATGAACGGTTTCGGAGATCAGCTAAAAAAAAGAATGCCTGGAACCTGATCGCAGCGCCCCCTACAGGGTCCAACCTTTTTTACTGGATAAAAAGTAGCCTATAACCGGGGATATAAGGAACCCAGATACCAAGTTTCATTTAAATCCATCCAGTGGTTTTCGCGTGATGCTTTAACAGACAGACAGACAGACGAAAATTTTAAAAATGCGATTTTCGGACTCAGCGTCATTCGAAACGTCCATCGCAAAAGGAATTTCAAAAAAATATTTCATGTACAGATTTTTTTTTTTTACAATTTTATATATATATACATAGATAGATAGATTTGCATTAGTTATAATATAACTATTAAATTAAATAGTTTTTGGTTCGTCACAGCAATTTTTTTTAATAATCTTTTGTCCACAGAAAATTTCTAGTTTATTTCTTATTTTTGTTTTGTTAATATTGATTTGGGAAAATATTTCTTCGACATTTTCTGTGGCAGCAAGAATTTTCAGTCCGTCTGAAACAAACTTTTTTAAAACGCAAAAGCTTCTGCGTCATCAAATTTGCGCAAATTGGGAAATGAGGTTGGTTCATGTTCAACGTTCAATGCGTGGAGTTGGTTGAAGTGTAAAGCAGGGCTGCTTTAAAAAGTAATTGAACCATAATGAATGTTTTGGTAAAGAGAATTCGTGAAAACTACATCAAATTTTATATTTTCATGAAAAACTGCATTTTACCATGGAAACTGCATAAATAATGGAAAAACTGCGTTTTTCTTTAAAAAACTGCCAAACTGCGCAGTGTTAAAAAAACTGGCATTTGCAGGCAAAACTGTTATTCTGGCAATACTGTCGGTGATGCAAATTTTAAAATTAGGACATTATATCATTAATGAAAAGGGTTAAGACGAGTTGAAAATTTTAAGAAAAAGAAAGTTAAAGATACTGAAAAAATATACGTGTTAAGCTTAATTCAACTTATAAAAATTGTTCGACTAAGCAAATGAGTTTATTCAGATTATTTCTTTTTAATATCTTTAATCAAAGTCTTATAGCTATAGATTAGTTTTCCTATGAATGTCACTTAAAGATAAAACTGTTATTTGATTGTAATATTATTATATTTAAAATAATGGAATAATATAATGGATTTTCACAGAGAATTTGGTATACTTTTGCTCATACTTCCAGCTTAAAATTCGGTTTATAAGCTAATATGCATTAATATATCCCAATAAAGTACAAGTCAGTGACTTCATACTTTTTTATAATTATGTTACATATTGCATGTAAAATAAAAGAAAATAATGTTGTATTTTTTTTAATGAATTCATTCCAAATTATTTAGAAAAATATTTTTTATTATTATGCAACATACATAAAAAACTAAAAAACATTTTTTGGCTGAGCTCTAGAGGGGGAGGGCGGTGAAACAAACCCTCATTCTTTCCCCTATGTACGCCCATGCTTACAGTCAAATAAGACTTACTCAATACTTAATTACTTCATTAAACGAATTTATTTACGTTATTTTTGTATTTTTTCTTTTGTTATATTTTGTTGTATTTTCTTTTAAGTACTATGCTTTAGTTAACTATAGTATATATTTTTTTTTTTTTTTTATTATTTCTTTAACATTTTTATTTGTAGACTACTCGTATATACCCGTATATTTGTATGCAATCTGCACCTCCATGGAACTTAATGGAAGTCACCTCAGTGAACACAAAATCACCTCTGTGGAGCATAAAATCACCTCCATGGAAATAGTCTATATATAAATAGGCAAAGGCAAAACCAAAAATTTTCTTCTGTTTGCCACACTAGACTAATTCGTTACCCCAGCGACAAAACATCGCTCTCTGAACTTGAGATTGAGCTTTCTGACTTACAAGAATATATGAACTTTTTTTGATATATGCCTTAATATTCTGATGGCACTAATCCTAACTTCAAATATTTGATAAAAAAAAAAAAAACCAAGCCTAAAAAAATTAAAAGTTGAATTTGCAAAAAAGCCTGTAAAATTAATTAAGCGTAACACAAATATTTTTGCAGATTATACATAAACAATTCATAGACGGCTAAAGACTCCGAATATACTTAAATACGGCAGCTGTGGGGTATTTTATCTTCTGTACACTGCCGAAACTCCATTCCTTACTAAAAAAAAAAAAAAACGAAATGCCATAGCATGAAAAACCATTTCAGCTCTTGAAAGGACTTTGACCGAGCTTCTTAGGATCAGTTGTGTTGTGAAATGTTTGAACACAAATTATCAAGAACTGGACCTACATGTTTTATGCCGACTCTGAACGGCTTATGTTCTCAAGAAACTTTTCATGGCAGTTTTTACTCTCTGGGGTCTGCCATTGTCTGCGGCCGAACAGAAAAATTAATTCAATTGAAAAACCTTCTATGTCAGGTGGGATTTGAACCAGGGTTCTCTATCGTATGGGCCACGCTCTCTACCTGCTGCGCAACGTTGAGTCTAAAATTTGTTTTATTCTTAGATCTGTGAATTTCCATATAAATAATAAATTTTCCATATAATTCAAATGTAGTTTTTAAGTTTTACTCACATTTATATCGAATTAAAAAAAAAATATCATAATGTGGTATTTGAACACACAATCTACTGCTTACAAGTTCTTCCATTACCAACTGAGCTCTCAGACTACCTACACCACTTTGGTCAAAACATAAACATGAGAAGGTTATGTTACTAAAATATTATGCCGAAAATTAACTTGTTCATTAGCTGCGTTCTTCCCAACATCCAAATCCGATATGCATGCAAAACAAAATCCAGCTCTTCATATGTTTGTGACGCCATCTAGGTGTGAAACTGATTTCTTGCACTCTAAATTGTAATCCAAACCCAATTGGGATGCTGGAAGAAACGCGGCTATTGATGAAAAAAACGCTTCAAATCAATTTTTGCGATATTTTTTACTCACAGACAGATGTCGCTATTTTCTGCATACAGATGAACAGCTGATGTTCGTTTTAAGCTAAAAGTTAAAATAAGCAGCGCCATCTAGCCATCATCAAAAAGTAAAGTAATGCCCACTTTTACAGTTGCGGCCACCACAACACTTAAAAACATAGAATTGGATCAGTTGAATGGATCCACTCACTTGCTGGATCATGTGTTGTTTTGCTTTGCTTTCAAATTCGATGTTATGATCCTGATCTCTTATGAAAAAACCAGGGACGGAATATAATGATTATTTTTTAATTTTTATACCAAAAGATCATGTATAAAAAGTTATAATAAAATAATTTTAAATGTAGCCATACGATGCTAGGGAGTCAGAGATCCCGTTTTTAGAAGATAAAAATACCAATTATTTTTGACCGATTTTTTTCAATCAAATTTAACAATTATTTTTGATCGTTATTTTTTCAATCAGAAAAAAAAGTTATTTTTAATCGTTATTTTTTCGATCAGAAATAAAAATCATTTTGTAATCGTTATTTTTCGATGAAAAGTAAAAATTGTATCGTTATTTTTGCGGTCAGAAATAAAAGTTATTTTTTGATCGATATTTCTTAGATCAGAAATAAAAACCAGTCATTGATCGATATTTTTCCGAACAGATTAAAAAAATTATTTTTTGACTTAAATAATATCGATTAAAATTTAAATCCAATCACTATTTGCGCATGTAAAAATAAAATTCATACTTACCACCCTTCAAACCCACGTTTACTATCTTATAAACAAGTTGTCTTGTACAAGGATTTTAACTACGATTTTGACAAGGATAAGGACAAGATTTTTGACATGGATTTGGAAAAGTATTTGGATAAGTATTTTGTCAAGAATTAGTTAAAGTATTTGGACAAGGACTTGCGCAAGGATTTGGATAAGGACTTGGACAAGGACTTGAATAAGGACCAGACCAAGGTTTTAAATAAGGAAAATGTGGAAAATAGTAGTAGCAATCAAAAACGGTAGTATTAAACAGTAGTAGATATGGTAGTGGATAGGGGGTTGCTGATTTAGAATATGATGTTAGAATTTCAAAAACTTTTTTGACACTAGGGTGGACCCTCAAAACTTTTTTGCTTACTACATATTCCACATGGCAGTATTAGACAGTCGCTGATTTCGAATTTGATGTTAGAATTGTTTTTCACACATTTTGTGCTTGCGCTGGCAGAATTAAAGAGTCGCTGAGTTTGAATTTGAGGTTAAAATTTCAAAAACTTTTTTGACACTAGGGTGGACCCTCAAAATGTTTTTGTTTACTACATTTTGTACATGGCAGTATAAGACAGTCACTGATTTAGAATTTGATGTTAGAATTTGAAAAAAATTTTTTTGACGCTAGGGTGGACCATAAATAACTTTTATTTCTGATTGCAAAATTGCAAAAATAACGATCAAAAATAATTTTTACTTCTGATCGAAAAAATAACGATTAAAAAATTACTTTTTTTCTGATCGAAAAAATAACGTTAAAAAAATAATTTTTATTTCTGATCGAAAAATAACAATTACAATATGATTTTTATTCCTCATTGAAAAAATAGCGATGAAAACATAACTTTTATTTCTGATCGAAAAAATATAGATCAAAAAATAATTGCTATAAAATGATTGATTGATAGAGATAATCGTTATTTGCGGTCCCTGGAAAAAACGCAGCAAATGTTGGAGTTTCTTCTATATATATACATGTCTGCATCACTTAGCATTAAATATCTTGGCAAATGCAAAATAAAATAGGATGCAAGTCTTGTTACGAAAAACGCATTAACATTTTAAACTATGTTCGCTTTGATAACGATGATAGCACGTTCAACTTGCAGCCGAATTGTTTTACCGACACAGGTTTTTCGACAAATTTTTTCTTTTAGTCATCTAATTAAAATAATAAATCCTCTTGATAGCCAACTGTGTCACGAAAGTACAAAAAACTGCAATCTAATTCTGGACTTGAATATTGAACTTTTCAGTAACTGCCCATAAACAAATGGTACAATTGATATTTCCCATGTTGAAAAAACTTGTTGGCTTTATGAAAAAAAGACATTCCTTGAACTGCTACTGGTATGAAAGCAGACTGCTTTTTAACCAGTTGGTTAACTGAAATAGCAAATGTTAATAAAATTCAATTCAATTTTTGGCTAAAAGTTTTACTTCTACCGTGCGTGGCGGCCACACACATATTTTTTTTATATGTGGTACCCTATCATATAAAGCTATCATTTGGAAGATTGTATGACGAGCGCGATCATTTCGCGATTATTTATTTAATCGTCCAGACGATTGTTGAAGTTGAATTTTATATTGCTCTTCCAAACGATGCTAATGCGAGTCGTTGTGACGATTGTTGGACGAGTGAATTGAAGCATTTTGGCGAGTATTTAAAGATTGCTAGTTGTCAAAGATCGCATATAACTCTTGAAATGGTATTTATGTGACTCATTTTCATGATTGATTGACAAGTATTTTTTTTTTTTACTCTACAATCGTCGTTTAATCGTTCTGACGACCATTGAAAGAAATATTAAAAAAATTAAAAGAAAAATTAATTAAAATTAAATTAAAGAATAATAAATTATGTATTTGCGAATCTTTTTGACGATTGTTTCGCGAGTGAATGTAGTCAGTGTATTTTGTGTTAATCTAAAATCGTCTCTTACGCATTCTAGCGATCCTTTGGCGAATTTAACCGTTATGTTTAGAAAAGCTTGCAAAAACAATTGATTTTTGCTTTTTTCAACAACTGCTTTTTGCTTCATTTCAACTCAGTTGTTAGCTAGTAAATACGTGTCGAGACTAGTATTACAATAAGTGCGATTTTATTTAAAACTTAAAACTATTTAAAACTAACTTACTCTGACGATATCAAAACCAATTTGGTGCCGCCATTAACTGTAAATACTCTAAAACAGTTAAAAGAGTTGGATCAACAGATACAAGAGAACGAGGATATTGTTCTCCAATTGGTATGTCTATCTACACTCTAAAAAGTTTTTGTTGAAATTTACTACAATAGTTGTAGGCAACAGCTTAGCTACTATAACTGTAGTAAGCTTACACACTTTTATTTAATTCAACATGTGTTGTTTACTATTGGTACGTAGTAAAATTTAACAATTGCTGTTTAATTTTGCTAAATATATATGGTAATATTTAAGCTCTAATATATGTATTGTTGTAAACTTCAACATTAGTTGTTTAATGTTGCTATCATTTTTGTATTACTATTGCAACATTACAACCTTTATATGAATAACATTCAACAACTTTTGTTTAGTTTAACTACAATAATGTAGCATCATACAAATTACTACTACTTAAATAGCAGTAATAACATTTTATGATTGATTTAATTTTACACAAGAACAATAAAACAGACAAATCTGAATAAAAAAAACAAAAAAACTTTCAAGTCAATTGCACCAAGAAAATATATCAATTTGTCTTTAGAGTTATTAAAATAAAACAGAGCATTTCTAAAATCAATATTAAAGATTAATTAAACACTCCTCGCATTCACATTTAAATATAAATATTGAGTATTTTACACGACAAAAAATATTTACAAATCTTAGCATAAAATTAAACACGTATTTAACACAATTTTTGTCATTAGAGAAGCGAATACCGGAGAACTGAATAACAAGCTGCTTACTTGCTCATAATTCAATGGTGCAAATATACGAATTGATGTTGAAAATTCAACACACATATGCCTATTGTCAATAAAATACATGAAAAAAAAAATGTTTAATATTGATATTGCAACAACATTCAATATATGTTGCTTAATTTTACTAAAACTTGTATATAATTTTAAACATTGAAAATTTACACTGAAACTTGTTAAATTACACGATATCAAATAACTTTTGTATAAGTGTAAATTTTGAAAAAACTAGTTCGCAGTTCGTTTTCTATTTAATTTTTCTTTAAAATAAGCTGTCAAACATGAAAATTGGACGAAAACCTTCAGAGTTGTGATTTTTTACTTCTCGGAAAAAACTCATTTTTGTTCTTGTTGTTTTAAAAAAAAACCTAAAAAATCCAAATTTGAAAAAATTTCAATGAAATCTTATGGAAATATTTTCTTAAACTATACCAAATGTAGGTACAAAAAATTGTGTAATTTTGTTGAATAACATGGTCGTTAGGAATTTTTTAGCTAGAAGTGTACCTTTTTGAAAATTTCGAGTTTGAATATTTTAACAAAAAAAAATCCGAAAAATACATAAAATGCAAAATCTATTTAAACATGCTTGGTTTTCACTATGTCAATTTCAATGGTCAATTGCTGTAAATCAAATGAAAAATGCCAACACTTTGGCAAAACTCTTTGCGACTCTTTCCAGCGAATCGCTTAAGATCTCTTTCTGCGATTCGTTCGTAACTCTTCTATTTGCGAATCACTAAGGATACGTCTTTAAATTGAACTTTTAGTTTATAGTAATATCAAGTTAAATTAAAAAAAAAAACCCCCATTTTAAGTACTATATATCGTGTATCTTACCATATTTATATCTACAAAGATAAATACTGCCCCGACATAAACGCATCAGCCATTGATTATAAGGTCTACAAGTGCACAACTTTACGGTTTACAATCTCGCCACCCATCAATGTACAAATTACTGGTGGAACCAAACTGATGGAGATCTGCCCGCTTCGACGTTTATTTCGTGCATAATGCATCATTTGTCAACATACTGTTGACGATCTGGAATCGTAACCACTTTTTGTTGAATGCTTTGTCAATTTTCGCAATAGAAAACAACAAAATCATAGAATAGAAAAAATACTTAAGGAAAGGACACACACAGATGGAGTGTGACAGTGCTCATGCCAATATAGAGGCAAAATTGAAAATCCAGACCATATATTTGCCATACGACTATGTCAGGGTATCCAAAGATGACCGAAAACAGTCAAAATTAGCAACGAAATTATTAAAAAGCCATTTGATGCTTCATATTTGAGTTACGTTTTTTTAAAAAACAATAAAGATGCTAACCTTACAAGATTTTCGAGTATTAGACTTGATCGAGCAAAAAATTATCCGACAGTATCCTAACTTTAATTTCTTTTATATTTACCAAGTGGTAGCATTAAATTTAAAGCTAATTTTGATCATGCTTAAGCCTGTTTGATACTTCATTAAATTGCTCATTGAAAATGATAACTAGATCAGTTCAAATAGTACGAATGCATAGATTCAATTGGTGTGAGTGAGTACGCATATATTACGAATTGGAGAAAAAATGCGGGATGGATTGTATTTTCATTGCATTGTTTTTGCCGTTTCTTTCAATTCGTTCGTCGTTAAGTTTTCATTATATATTTACTGTGTAATATTTTGCTGTTAATAATTAATTTGACAGTTTTAGAGTAAACAAAACTATTTAAGAAAATTGGATGCTGAATTGGAAGTGATGTGTGTTGCTGAAATTAATTTATTAAATGTAGCTGCTCTGAAAAACACCAGAAATAAAAAAAGTAATAACGTTTATCCTTTTCTTACAAAATATGTCTGTCCAGCCCACGCGCCACTTGTTTTCAGATTTTAAAATTGGACAAAAAAATTAAGTATCATACTGGCTTTACACTGAACTACGTACTAGAATAAAGCAATATTCAGGTCACATAGAACCAAAGCTTTTGAAAACCGGTCGACTCCCAATCCAGCAAAGAAATGAAAATATTAACGGGATATTAAGGCTGTAATTCCTCCGGAGCATCGCTTCTTTTACGATAATCTTTGGCTGGCGAAGTAAAAGTTTTGCAAATGTACTCAAATTGTTCAATTAATTAATATTTTATCTCTTGCTTCTAATATTTGTACTACATTTTCATATGAAATTCAAAAATGTTAAAAAAAACAACGTCCTTGAATAAAAAATGGTTAAGAATTATTTTAAGCATAAATTTTTTCTTAAAACGCTTATTTTTAATATAGTGCAAAAGTGGCAATCTGCACATTTTATCATACAGAAAAATTTTATTTTCAATGCAATACTGTCTATCTACCATAAGCAGCTCAAAAAACGCGAAACATAAGAAACTTTTTAGTTCTGGCGTTTAATAATGGGTTCATCAAAATTGTTGGGAATAAGCGAATAAAACAGTTTTTTCGCTCTTCTTATGCTTCAAAAGCATCAATGCATGCATGATTTCTATGTGTTCCGGCCTATATAGATGATGAATGAAGTTTGAGATACGTGTACGAGTATCTTCTATATATACATAGGCGAAGGCAAAACAGTTCAGTACCATTTCCTTCTGTGTTTCTCAACCGATTTTGATGATTTTTTTTATAATGAATCAGAGTAGGGAGAAGCGCCGACGAATTTTTAAAGAAAAATGCTAGCTGGAATACCCGACGTTGCTCGGGGGTGGTATTCAGAATGTTTCTCAACCGATGATGATTTTGATGATTTAAATGAATTAGAATAGGGAGGAGAGTGCACCGAATAGTTTTTAAAGAAAAATGCTATCTGGAGTGTTATGGCGAAATGGTCGAATTTCGACTACTGGCATACTCTAGTACTACTAAATCAGCCTCCTCTTTCAATTTCATTGCACCATAAACTCAAGTAAAACAAAAACCTTTCTTCTTTTGCATCAATAACAACTTTGGCATTTCGCGAGCAATGCCCTTTACCAACTTAATATAGATTTCTGATTGAGTACTATAACAAATAGTTTTTGTGTTTGACCACAACTAAGAATTCCTCAAAGAAGCTCTATTATGTTCAATTTGAGCGATGCTGGAAGCGAAGCTGAATTTTTTGCTTGGAAAGGTCTAAAAGTTGTTGTTTTGCAAACAATTTTAAAAGATCTAAGGGGTGTGCCTCGGATCATTGGCTTATTAAACTAAACTTTCGAATGATTTTTCAATAATGTTCTAATTCTGTAACCATCACTCTATGTTTCAAGAAATCATTCATAAATTTCTTTCGCTTAATTTTAATGGATTTGTTGTGTTTTTATATGAATATTCATCCATCATCAAATAAAAAAAAAAAATCGACAAAAAATTAACAGCTTAGTTAAAATGATCAATTCAATCCCAGACAACTTTCGATCTAAGTCTTGCTATCTTATTAATTATAAGATTTCCTTATGATTCTAAAAAAATTGTTAATTTATACGAAATTCTCTGATTTCATAAGTAAAGAGGTGTTATGAAAAAAAATTAAATTAACGAGGTGTTCAGAGAATATTAATAATAGCCTTTGAATAAGTCAGCGAAGTGGTTCTTCAAAAAATATTTCCGACTAGGTGTTTAGTTGCTTTAAAGCTGACAGCAATGTGTGTGCACAAAACGGAATAGAACTGCATGTTGTTGTTTAAGTAACATGTTGTTGTTGCTGTTGTTATTTCTCGCATGGATGTCCTTCTGAGACGACAGGAAAAGATGAGAATTTTAAGCATTTCCTTGTTACTTTTGTCAGATGTTTTTTCGGTCATGTTGTTTTTGCGTCTAAATATGCAAAAACTATATTGCAAGCGAGAGTTTTTATATGGCTTGTCAACATGAAGGAGAGCGTGTGAATGTGTGTGCGTATGTGTGTGAAGAATAGACAAGACATCATGTTGCATTTAAGCCAAACAGAAAAACATGCTACAAATTATTGCAAAAAATTGGCCAAAGAAAAGCAACATTCATTCTCAGTTATCCTAAATCTCAGTTACAAAAACATATCCCGCTTCCTTTGACGTCTTGATGCTTGTTAGTTTGTTTTTTGTTTTATCGAAATAAGTGAAATTTATTGAATTCATTTTTTTGTAAAGTTTTTGAAATTAAACATAATAAACTTAAAATAAATAACATTAGATTTTCAGCAGACTCCATTATAAATCCCAGCTTTGGGGGATTGTTTGGGACTCGAGTTATAGATATCGGCATACATAGAATAAATTTATAAATCTGTATTATTTCCATACTTTGCATTGCAATTTTGGTAAACAATACTAATTTCTTTCCTTGGTTGTTGATATTAATATATTTTTTGTCATTATCTTAAATGTGGGAAATATTATTCCACAATTGAGAATTCAGTCGATTTTATATGATATAAAAACTATGCATATAAATATTAATGCTTGTGTGTTAAAGAAACATGAACATCAAATTCATGGATTATTGGTTCTGAAAAATGAAAATATTTTCAGAGATTTTTTTATACCAACTTTAAGTATGAGCTTGAACACGATACAAGCGAAAGGTAGTGAAATTTTTGATAAAGATTTCTTGAACTAACCAGCTTTTTAAAAGTAAGCTCTTACAACTTAATTCTACCCGATTAAATAAAATTAATTTGCACCTGCAAAATACGAAAAGAATTAATAAATTGCGCAAATCATCAGTGCCGGATAAAGCAATAAATAGGTCCGAAGGCCGTCGAAATCTAAGAACTCATTTCACGCTTTGGGAATTATATCTTATAACCTTATACTTTTTAACAACAAAATCTTGATAAATCAATTTTTTTAAGCAAAACAAAAGTTGATAAATAATATATTTAAACTAGATGACCCAACAGACGTTGTTCTGTCAAAATTTCATTGAATTTGCTTAAAGGAAAATAATATAACTACTTAACATATTCCGAAATAATAAAAAATTAAAAACAAATGTATTTAAATTTTATATAATTTTATTTTTCTAGAATTTTCTCCAGATCTTCCAAATTTTCACTCAATTAAAAACTTGAAATTGAGTTATTTCCATCCCGAAACGAAGTATATTTGTCAAGTATGATCGAAAAAGGGGCATTTTATATAATTTTTTTTTTTTTGAGAATCGCATTTTTTGAAGCGAAGCTTTGTACTCCTCGTTCTGTGATTTGCTTTGAGTGAAATCTGAAATATTTCCGACAGATTTTTTTTTTTACAATTTTATGGTTTCTTATTGCTTGCATTTATTACAACAAGAAAATTCAATACTTTAAATATTAAAAATACTTCTCTGCCGCCCTGTGGATTCGAACCCGCAACCATTTGATCGCGAGTTCCACACACTACCACCAGGCCACCCGCAACCATTTGATCGCGAGTTCCACACACTACCACCAGGCCACCAAGCTGTGCTAGAAACGTTTGTTGATTCAATGTTAAGTTAACAATCTATCAATAGATAAGGATTATGTATTGGCTTATGACAATAAGATGTCACCAGCATCGGTGTGTTTTGTTTTTTATATATGTAATTTTATATATGTAAAGTTTATGCCCGTATATAGGGCAAATTACATTGCAGGCATCGCGCATCAAGCATCGCCGGAGGCCTTTCACGGTTCTACGTCACACACTTTTAAAATACATTAAAAGCATGCATCATGCCTTAAGCAACCGTGGTAAGAGTCATAACAGATAATATATTTTTTCTGTCAAACTTTTGAAAGCAAAAACGTTTTGTGATTCAATATTATGTGCTTCAAAATTAGAAATAAAATACTAAAAACTGAAATACTTTAAACAACTTAGCTCATATTAGCGGACAGCTGACCAGAAACTTACCTGCATACTTGGTAGCTCCTGCAACTACAGCCCATGCTTTTTCCCGCTGCAGTTTGTTTTTAAATCCCCAATTCTTCTTATTGAATATGCATGGGAATTTATTTATCTCATTTATGACCAGCTCTTCGAATTCGGACATTTTTTAAGTTTTAATTGAAATATTTTCTAAAAAACGTTTTCACAATCAGCTGTTTTCTAGCTGTCAATGCCTCAAAGCTTGAAAAAAGTTGAAAAGTTGCCTACTTCAGGCATCAAGCATGCGATGCCTACATGCCTGGAAGTATAATGTGTGTTGCCCCGTAAGCATTCGTGTAATCAACTGAAATGTCAAAGCCTCGCGCCGATGCTTGATGCGTGATGCCTGCAATGTGTTTTGCCCTTATGTTATTGGCGTGGAAATTTGACATTCAACAATAAAAAAATAAAAAGTATGTTTTGTGTATATATGTAATTTGTTTTATGTTATTTTAAATTTTAGAATTTAAAAGATAATTTATTAAAAAGAAAAAATTATTAAGCTATCAAATCTATGTAACTGCGAAAAGCTTCGCTTCTCTTGTGTGTCCAACGACGCATCTGTGTTTTTTTTTTTTTAATACAGCACTTCATATATGTCTCAAGAATATGAAAAAATTCGTTTTTTTTCAAGTTCTTACTCTTTCTACTCAACATTTCTGCAAAAATACTTGATCGATTTTTATCTTTACGGTCTAGATTTTTTTGTTATTAGAAAAAAAATAAAGATTCATTTAATTATAAAAGTACCATTACACAGAAGGACGAAAAAACGCGTGACGACGCTTTGAGCGTTCGTTTTCACAGCCTGGGATAACTAGTTAACCCGGTGTGGCCGCAACAGTTGCTAGGCACAAATTTTTTTGTTTTTAAATCGACTTGTTTGTGGTGTCAATAGACAAAATAAAGGTAAGTTTTTGATATTCAAGTAAAAATATTCTTGTGTGTGGCCGCCACACACGGTAGAAGTGAAACTTTTACCCAAAAATGGAATTTCTGGGAAGATTGCTAATTTACTTTATTAACATTCCCTCATTCAGTGCAACCAAATGGTTGAAAAGCAATCTGCCTTCATACCTGTAGTAGTTCAAGGAATGTATATTTTATGGCCAACTAGTATAATTTCAACATGGCGATATCATAGGAAATATCAATTGTACCTTTTGTTTATGGACAGTTACTGAAAAGTTCAATATTCACGTACAGAATTAGATCGCAATTTTTGGAAATTTGGTGACAAAGTTGGTTATCAAGAGGATTTATTATATTATTTATTTTTTTTTTTATTTTGAATTTATTTTTTACCCAGGCTTGATTCTCTTAGCAAAAACGACAGATCTTGCAGTTTGTTTTTTGTTAATTATATTTTTAATTATAAATATTTAAAAGAAAAAATTTGTCAACAACCTGTGTCGGAATAACGCATTCTTCCTTTTCCTTACTCGCATCGAACAGCGTACAGTTCGGCTGCAAGTTGAACGTGCTACCATCGCACCGTTGCCTCCCTTGCATCAAAGCGAACCAAACTACGAACAAACCCGAAAACAAGCCTGGTATACATCTTCCAATTTATTCCATAGAATTGATGGCAAAAAAAATACTGTTTATCCAAAATAATCATTATTCGATTATAACTTCGCTTTGTGGTTAGAAGCCCTGACCTTATGCTACCGCGCGTTCTTGTTTTGGTTTATTTTACCGTGCCTACACAGTTTAAAATGTTGCTGCGTTTTTCGTTACAAGACTTGCATCGTATTTTATGTTGCATTTGCCGCGATATTTAATGCTAAGTGATAAAGACATGTACATATATATATATAGACGAAACTCTAGCATTAGCTGCTTTTTTTTCATAAGAGTTCAGGATCATAACATCGAATTAGCAAGCAAAGCAAAACAACACATGAACCAGCAAGTGAGCGGATCAATTCCAAGTGTTATGACCACAACTGTAAAAGAGGGCAACACTTGACCTTTTGATGATGGCTAGATGACGCTGTTTATTTTATCTTTCAGCTTAAAAAGAACATCAGATGTTCATCTGTATGCAGAAAATAGCGACATCTGTCTGTGAGTAAAAAATATCGCAAAAATTGATTTGAAGCGTTTTTTTCATCAATAGCCGCGTTTCTTCCAGCATCCCAATTAAGTTTGGATTACAATTTAGAGTGCAAGAAATCAGTTTCACACCTAGATGGCGTCACAAACATATGAAGAGCTGGATTTTGTTTTGCATGCATATCGGATTTGGATGTTGGAAAAAACGCAGCTAATGAACAAGTTAATTTTCGCCATAATATTTTAGTAACATAACCTACTCATGTTTATCTTTTGACCAAAGTAGTGTAGGTAGACAAAGAGCTCAGTTGGCAATAGAAGAACTTGTAAGCAATAGGTTGTTTGTTCAAATACCGCACCATGCGATTTTTTTCGATGTAAATGTGAGTTAAAAACAACAATTGAATTATGTTCACTGTTAAGAATCTGGAACTAAATTTTAGTAAATCCTGTACTGTGTATATGACGACACCGAAATTGTATTAAAATTTAAACCACGCCAAGTACTAAAACTAAGTTTTATTCCCTCATGGGCTTAAATTGCAATACCCGATGTGGACTAAAAACCTTATTACAAGTTGTATTCGATTTTAAACCATAGCGTACTAAAAACGAAACTGGTTTAGTTTACAGAATTTATTCCTTTTTTTTTCTTTTATGCTATAATTTTTAAACTAACTCTTAGGTTTCGAATTCACGTCTTCATTGAAATGCAAGTAGTAAACGTTGCTTGTGCGCCATAATCTATATATACAAAAATAAGTTGCATTGTGTATGAAATTGATGTTCTCTGTAATGCCTGAACCGATTTTGTTTCTGGATTTCGTCAGAAATCAATTTCAATTCCCCATGAAAGGTGACGTCAATACGAAGGTTTTTATGTATAAACGGTCTTTGTATGTGTATTGGTTCATGAGTTATAGGCATTTGCACATGTGTTTGTGCGTATATGGAGTATATGGGGAAATATTTGCAAATCCCTATATCTTGGTATATATGGTAGGACCATTTTTAAACACAGTAGAAAAAGTGGGAGGAATAAGTTAAAGGGCGTGGCACTATAAATAAATAACTATATCTCAGTAAACTTGGGTATTGGAATAAAATAGCAAGAAATACTCAAGAGATTTGAACTCAAAAACAGCAATAAATGTTATTTCAATAAAAAAAAAGGTTTAAAAGCCACGCCCCCCATATTGAGAAAACAAAATAACACGAGAACGGATCAGCTGATTTAAACGAAAAAGTTATCAAATTGTGTTATATTAAATTTAGATGAGAAAAACAAAACATTCCATGCCTACCTGCTAAGCCTACTAACATTAAAAAACAAAATTAAAAGTGAACGACTGAATCGATTTGAACAAAATATGAATCAAACAATTCTGATTGCATTTAGATGACACTATTTAGAAACGCTCACAATATTGAAAAATAAAACAAGAAGCGAACGGCTTAATCGATTTGCAGTTTGCAGATTTCCAGTTTACCAAGTCTATCTGCACCTTATCTCAAAAAAACATAATAAGAACAGCTGAGCCGATTTCAGAAAAAATTAAATTAATTAAGTCTGTGTCATTGCGATTATAATCCCAGAAAAAAAGTACTTCCAAATAAGGTAAAGTGGAAGGGAAAGTATTGTATTGTAAAGTATTCCAAATAAGGTAAAGTGGTAGGGAAAGTAATGAATTCTATGCCTTCCACTTTATGCCCAGAAGGCATTCTTTCAACATATGCATGTAATTGGGTCATTCTCCAGAAGTGCTTTCAGAATGTTTAAAAAGGAAGATTTCTTTAAGTCATTCTATGAAAAGAGTGATCGTTGCTATCAACCGACCGAAGACTTTTGCTTAGTACAATCTATCTATATATATAAAAATTAATGTATTTATGTATGTGGGCGTGTATGCCACATATAGACTCCGAAACTGTAAACCACTTTTTATAAAATTTTCAGGGAAACTGAAGCAATGTCTCGAGAGTGTTTTGAGTTTGGTGCCGATCGAAACAATTAGACAAGAGGCAGGCATTAGACAAGAGCATGCCACCTACCTTTGGAGTTATAGATAAACGAGATGCCCGGGTTCAAACACGTGGCTGGGTGATTGTGTTTTGTTTTAAAAATTTTAAATATTTACGTATTTGAAATGGTTCAAAAACGACCTGGTTTTTCGATGAATTAAAAACGTTTTTGGATAAACTTAATATTTTTTCCCTCAGTGTAATGTTTTTCATTTTTCCCTCCAGTAAGCTTGCAAAATATATATACATTTTGAATCCTAAAATGTTAGCCCTTAATATTGAAAAATGGCGGAATAAAAAATTTTTTTCTGAAAAAACCATTATTGCTGAATTTTCACATACATGGCTAGTTTTTAGAACGCCACTTATAAACCGACAGACAAAAATCATTAGAAATGTCGAAGAACTCTTCAACAAACATGAAGCTATCGGTTAGAAGTCTTAAAACTACCATATATCTTGTACAACTAGGTTTTTCAGCGTGAGGTAATGAGTTAGTTATCCCGTGTGGCTATGTGGCCTAGCTGAGGTATGGCCGCTAAGGGTTAAACGCGTTTTTTTAGAAAAGGGTTTTTAAGATCCGATTTGCTTCAAAATTACTGAGTAATTAAAAAATATATTTTTGAGGGGCTGACTCCGAATTTTTTTTTTTCAAAAGTCGTTAAAAAATATTAACAGCTAATTTTGTCCTAAAAATTTAGGTCTTTTTTGAATTAAGATCTAACCAAATTTTTTTTTCAGGTAAGTCAAAGTCGAGATATCCTGCACACCGTTTTTTATATTTTTTTTACTACTTCATTTGAGCGAAAGTGGCGTCACGAAAAAAAAACAAAAAACTTTTTGTTCATTTTAATACTTATGTTAAACAATAAAAAAATATTTACTTAAATATCTCGTACCGTTTTTTCAAAATTCTTACTTAAAAAAACACAAAAAATTTCGAAAAAATTAGGTAAAATGTCCCTTAAAAAAATTCTTTTTGCTGTTTGTCCGAATCTTCCCGAGTTTTCTCATAACTCTACCGAATTTTGTTCTAAAAACTTACTAGGACCATTACGCACAAAATAAAAGAAAATTACGAATATTCATCGTTCGAATGAGTGATTATGATTTTGATTCATGCAAAAATTGGATTGAAAAAAACATTTTCAGTTTTTCCCTAATTTCCCAATTTGTAGTTTTAGACTAAGCAACTTGTAGATTTCTTCAGCTGCACCTCTGGTGTGCAAGATGGATTGAATAAAATTTTGTACTACTTTTCATGCTAATCGAACGAGCAGTTTCGCAATCTATTTCCTTGAACTCGATCGCAGCACCACCTACGGGGTCCAATTGTGAAACTTAACCATCCAATTGCCCACTCAAACATACAATTAGAATCCGTTTTCACAAGTACGTGTTGTACTACAACACGGACCCGTTTATGCTTTAACTAGTAAAACATACGGGGCATCCAGTGTAGCAACACGAACATGGAAGCTGTTTCACAAACACAAGGCATCACCCAGTGCCCTGATGATTAGGAGCATTATGCAATAAATTACATACTGCCCGTAAAAGCAGTACCAATTTAGACTTCAGTAGTGACGTACTTACCATCCATCTACTGGTGGAGACGAGACCTACCCAATCTCTTGCATATTAAGACAGATATGCCAGCCCGGTCGTACCATTGCGCGACCCCGCCGGTCAATCTAGACCTGTGTAGCATTCACACAACCACAACCAGTACGAGACTCCCCAAAGGGCCAGCCCACGACAGTCATCTGGGCAACTCGATCCCGTCAATGAGGATCCACAACATCCCCGCAAAAAGACCAAAAATACACAAATGCAATTATGAAAAAGTGCATTCTTATACATGACCGTGCTCAATAAGCACTGAAAGGGCTATTTTAATAATTCCCAGCTGCCGGCTCAATTGCAAACTATTGCACATGTCTGGTACCTACTTTGGAGGACCTTTGCAATTGCCACTCTTACTCTGGCAGTTCGGATTTCAATATCCAGACAGAGTATAGGCCACTGTTCTCATTGACTGCCATGCTCAGTATGAGAACCCAAGTTTCACAACCCATTTCTACACTTCCCTCAGTGACTGCCGTGCCAGTTTGAGGGTGCGAGTCAAAACGTCGACAAGCAAACCACTAGGAAAGCCAGAGCGTCGACACATTTATAGCACGCATGTCAAAACATTCAACATCCAATTTTTTCCAGCCGATTTAAGGTCTCAGTGCGGTGGATAGATAGGGTCTACCCCATTTGACGGGTAAAGACTGTTCCCGTACTTACAAGTCTTAAGGTCAATTGCTATACTTTCGCAGGCTTGTTTCATATCGATGTGCCGAATATGACCTGCTACCAAGATGGGCGCCACCCCGAGCTCTTGGTTGGCCCTATCAGTTTTTACGTTTGCAGGACGTATCCTACAAACAACCGTCCTCCTTTATCCTGGCTGTGGACAGGCAGGCGCAACTAAGTTGCTAACCTGGCGGAGTTGCTCAAACATACACAAAAAATTTCATTAAACTCGGCTCAGTCGTTTATTATAAGTTCAGTGGCATGAAAAAAAAATGCAAAAAAATATTCTTGTTTAAGTCTTAAACGTGTTATATAAAATTTTTCAATTTTTTTTTTAATATGCGTTTTTGTAGCCAATGTTTTTGCAAAAGTAAAGAGTGGTCGCATACCATCCTACGCCTATTAGTTCAAGATATATATATATATATTAGGGTGGTCCATATTCCTAAGAAAAATTGTTTTTTTATTTTAATTTCACGGGGCAGCACATTATTTGAATATACCATATACCATAAGAAACAAATAAATTTTTTTTAATTTTTAAATGATATTTCGGGGACGCTTTCAAGGCACATTGGTACATGTGGCAGGAAAAGTGGCCAAAACTAGAAGAAGATCTGGTATCTACACGAAATCAGGTACCTATAGGTTTTTAGGGTCGATAAACATGAATATGCAGTCAAAACTTGAAAATTATAAATGGCGGCTCCAATAAGGCCATTATGTGAAAAAACGCACTTATGTGAAATTTTCGGACACCATTTTGAACCTTTAATCCTAAGTTTCCGCACCTAAAAATAAAAAAAGAGGAACCTTAGATTTTTCTCCTCTATCACATATCAGAAGCTCATTCAAATCGGCAAATGACACCAAGGGACGTTTTCTTGTGAGAGGGCTAAGCTTTAACAACTGGTAGCGACCTCTAAAAAAATCTCTCTTAAATTTAGACTTATATAATCGAATAATGACATGCCGCTATGATAATTCAGAAGTCGAAAAATAAGGACCACCCTCATATATATATTTTTATTTTGATCAACTTGCTCGATTTCAAGTTAAATATTCAAAAACTAACAGAATTAAAAAATCCGATATCAGTTTTGGAATCAGCGTTTCCAGAAATCAGGAATTCCAACTACTCATTCTATTTGTTTCCAACAAATCTATAGAGCCATCTCACAGTGAGGCACTACAGAACTTACAACGTAAAAAACAAAAATTCTGACGTTTACCTGAAAAACGACTTCGTTTTTCGAAACGATTCGAAGTCAGCGACCCCTTAACACTGTTAAATGATGTTTAAAACCCATAAAAATACATATTGGTAGGTGGCAATACTGTTATAAAAAAATTACACAATTTTGAAAATCTGGCAGCGGTTTCGGGCTCAGCGACCCATTTTTACCTAATGTTTGCTCCAGCACCGAATTCATGAAAATAAAAAAATGTTAGGTGTCAACACTATTAACCATCTTGAATATTAAAATTCTGACATCAGATTCGAAGTCAGCGACCCCTTAACACTGTTAAATGATGTTTAAAACTCTTGAAAACATATTTTGGTAGGCGGCAACACTATGTTAAAAATTTAGGTGGCAAGCCTATCCTCCATCTTAAATTTTAAAACTTTGACACAAGATTCGAAATCAAATCCGTTGTCAGAATTTCAAAATTACAAGAATTCGCAAAAATACAGTAAAATCTAGGTGGCAATCCTGGCCGCCATCTTGAATTTTTCATTTTGACATCAATTCAGAATTGACATTTTCAAGCTTTTTGCCGAAGGCATCAGTTTTTCCTTGACTTGGGACTTCGTGCCGTTCGCTTGTAAGCTTATTTATATTCAATCACAAGTCATACTTGATTGAAAATTATCAAGCTCAAGCTAGCTTGAACTTGTATTTTAAGCAAGTAGTTGATTTCAAGTAGGCTTGTGCAGTTCTCTGGTACCGATGAAAGTTAACTCAGTTGGCCTTACTTCAAATTACCCACCATAACAAGGGAAAAGTGGTAGGAACAATTCGACATCGTTTGCTGAGTGCATGTTGCTTGCTATTTTTTAAGTTCGCTTGATTTGTGGATCATAAATGCAGCGAGGGCGAATGCGTTAGCGGCATGGGGCCCTTGGCCACTAACCCGCACCGACCATGTAACAGATGCCCCACCTTCTGAAAAAAGGAAATGAAAAAAATGCCCGGTGCTGTAAGGGCCCCTAAAAAGCGCGGGGCCCATAGGCCAGTGCCTACTTGGCCTAATGGTTAATCCAGCACTGCAAAGCATTCAAATTTTAATTTAATTAAATTTAATTTAATTTTATTTATTTATTCATATATTAGTACATAAGAAATAGTTATTATTTTACGTACAAAAGAACTTCCTGCATTATTTTTCTGCTTTCCTTCAAAGGAAAGAAAAATAAAATTACTATGTATGTGACTTCACACAAATTCCATAAAAATGAGCAAAAACGGATAAAAAATCAAAAACAACCAAGCTGGCGATACACAAATTGCGATGGAAATAAATACAAATAAAACTTTGAATGCAACTATAAAAGGCAGAAACAAGCACACAACGAATATAAAATCTAAATCAAAACATGAATATTGCATGTGACTGCAAAAAAAAAGAGAAAAAACAAGAACAACAACTAAAAAACATTTCAGCTAACGTTACTCAAATCAAGGTAACTTGAACGACACAAACAAGCTGGCGATAAAAATATATAAAAACACATAAAAAACCGGTGAAAGCAAAAAAGCGACAGCACTTACCCTATAGGAACAAACTAACTTGTTTTTAAAAACAACTTATTAAAAAACTAGTTTAAAATAAACCAGTGTATGAACTACTTTGAATTATATTAAGGCAGCATCCACTTCAATTCTAAATAGTTTTTATTGCATTATATATGAAGTAATCGAAATACTACTTAAAAACAAGTGATTGATACACTACTTTGAATTATATTAAGGCGGCAACTACTCAGATTTTGATTGCAAATTTTGGTTTTAATTGCAAATTTTTATTAGATTACAAGTTTATATATATTTAACCACGTTATTTCATCAAATATTATTAACTTTAGGCCATCAGCAAAGTTTTCAATTGATTATTTTAAAGTAATTAAAAAATAATTTAAATATAACTAATTCAACAAGTAGTTGACAATATATGCAGACGAAAGTCAATTGACTTATTTAGCGGACATCACCATACGAAATATGTTAGTTCGTTCTATGGGAAAAAGTCAGAATTTCAACTAGTTGTGGTTGACAAAAAACTACTTTATCAACTACTTTTAAATTAGTTGATTTTCCTACAGGGTAGCTATACACAGCCACATACATGCAACAACATATGAATGAATGTTGGTGCTACAAAATAAATATCGGTATTTGTAAAAATGCAAGACTAACAACAACAACAACAACGACAAAAAATGCACCAAATTTGTCACAATTTCTAAGCAAGATAAAGCAATAAGAAAGACAAAAAAACACAGAGCAATAAATAGGTAATAGGAAAGGTGAAAGAAAGAGCTTTGCAAAGGGCCAGCTTAACTAGATAAAAGGAAAAACGTGAAAGAAAAAAAAATGGTGAAAAGAAAAATGGCGAAAATGAGACAAAGGGGACAAAAAATTCAAAGCAGAAAAAAACGAAAAACGCGCATAAAGATAAAAGGTTACAAAAGAAAAATAAAAACAACTATTTATAAACTTGTAGAAGAATAAATAGAAAAGCGCAAAAATCGGTTTAAATTGGTGCAAAACAGTGATAACACTGCAAAGGTCCCAACGGACCTAAAGCAGAGTTTATGAGTTGGATAGCTATTATTTTTTTTTTGTGTGCATGAACTACAAAACAAGCGGTGGCGCTATTAGTTAACCCTTACATGACACTCTAGTGTGTAAGTTAACACACGTATCCGCTCCAGTTGTAATACGAGGATGGTACGTGACAATTTGTCAATTTTGCCGCATATTCCATTCCCACATAAGCCAAATGCTGAGCCAACAAAATATAACAGCAGCAAGCCAAAAATAACGGCAGCGCTGCAACAGCAGATTCAACCGGTACAACAACAACAACAACAATAGCAGTGCAGGCAATACAAGAACAATAGCAACAACCACTAAGGTGCAGCTAAAAGTCCAACAACAATATCAACGACAAAAGCGCAGCTGAAGCGACAAGTATAGGAAGATATAATAAGTTTATTTGGAGTTGTTTAAGTTAGTCTAAGAAGAGCATCCAATAAAGTTATTACACTGGCACATAGTGCCAATTAAATCAAGTGTTTTTATTTCGAAAACCTTAATTGGCGCCCAACGTGGGGCCACTAAAAAAATTCTTTATAAAAAGGAAAATTGAAAGTGGCCAGTGAGCTCGAACTCGCGTTAAAAATTTTCTATATTGAAAAAAAACAGCGTTAAAAATTTTCTATATTGAAAAAAACAGCGTAAAAATTTTCTAAATTGGAAAAAAACAACGTAAAATTTTTTATATTGAAAAAACTGAAGTGGAAAAAATCCAAAATCTCCTGAAAAACGAACTGAAGTGGAAAAATCTAAATTTTTCTTTTTTGAAAAAACTGAAGTGAAAAAATCTAAATTTTTCTATACTGAAAAAATTGAAGTAAAAAATTCTAAAATCTAATGAAAAATAAAACTGAAGTGAAAAAATCTAAATTTTTCTATACTGAAAAAATTGAAGTAAAAAATTCTAAAATCTAATGAAAAATAAAACTGAAGTGAAAAAATCTAAATTTTTCTATACTAAAAAACTGAAGTAAAAAAATCTAAAATCTTCTGAAAAATAAAACTGAAGTGAAAAAATCTTAATTTTTCAATACTGGAAAAAACAAGTGAAAAATATCTAAAATTTTTCTGAAAAGAACTGAATTGGAAAAAACCTTCCAGTACCTACCTGAAACGAGAAAGGAAAAACGTTCGTTAATTCACGAAGGAGTCAATTACTGCCGCAGCTGCAGAGAATATCCCGTATTTGTTGCACCCACCGAAGCAATCGAGATTTTAAGAAATGATGAGTAGAATATTTTATATGTAAGTGAATGTTTACTTAAGAATTGAGTTCTTCCAGATGTTTTGTATGTCTTTGAATTAATTAGAAAAATTTTAAAATAATTAAAAAGTTTTTTTTGAAGAAAAAACCCTTGTACTTTTACTAAATCTCAGTCAATTAACTGTTGAAGAAAACCTAGAATCTGAAAATAAAGATAACAAATAGTTAGTAATAAAGAAAGTTGTAACGATTGAGATGGATCCTCAAGCTCTTCAAGCCATCGTTAATGCCGCAATAAGGGCTGCAACGGAACAAACAAGACGAGAATTCCAGGGTTCCGTCGACGAGTTGACCGCTAGATTAAAAACCCTAGAAACACCGACCACCGTTACGCAATACGAACCAGTAACAATTGACCCGACCGTCAGATGTGAGGAATCACTCGATCTTATAAAATCACTACCGGAGTTCGGTGGCGATAGAGCCACCTACGTATCATGGAGGCAGGCTGCCCATGCTGCGTATAAACTTTTTGAGGAATTTGACGGTAGTTCCAAGCACTACCAGGCGGTTGCCATTTTGAGAAATAAGGTGGTGGGCTCGGCAAATATGGTTTTGTCATCCTTCAATACCATTTTAAATTTTCACGCCATAATCGCTCGTCTAGACTTCACTTACGCCGACAAGAGGCCCATCTACCTGGTAGAGCAGGAAATGTCTACCTTAAGGCAAGGGCAACGCACAATCTCCCAGTTCTACGACGACGTGGAACGGAAACTGTCATTAATAGTAAACAAAAATATTATGACACATTACGGTAATACGGAACTAATAAACTCCCTTAATAATAAGTACCGACAAGACGCCCTTCGAGTGTTCATCTCGGGACTTAACAAACCCCTCTGTGACATTCTTTTCTCCTCCAGACCGACAGACATGCCAACAGCTCTAGCTCTTGCCCAAGAGCTTGAATCAAACCATGCACGATCCCTTTTCGCACAGGCATTTATAAGCCCAAATCGAAACCAAGTGGGTACTTTCACAAAACTTAATAATTATGGCCCTCATAATTCACCCCACTATCGAAGAGTAACGAACGCGTATCCTCGACCAGTGCCTATGGACACAGACCCAACGTCATCCCGCTTTAGGCACAATAAGCCAGAGGGACTGTTCCGCAACACTGCGCCAAACTTCAACAGAAATCCCTTCCTAAGCCCTAATCCTCAAGCTATCCGACCAGCGAAAAGACCTATTGAGAGCGATAGATTGCCAGCCAATAAGCTACAACGTGTGAACCATTTGAGGCAGCGCGGACGCGATGACCGGGACACACCCGGGTTTTATGTTGCCAAAAACCTCTACTTCCCCGGGGATTACGAGGACGAAGATGGAGACGACGACGGCGATATCCCAGAGGACGAGGAGATTGAGGCAACGGACGAGATTAATTTTTTAGAACAGGATCCCTCCTGCCCTACGTCACCAGAACACTGGCAGGGAGGAAATTAAAATTCTTAATAGATACGGGTGCCGCAAAGAATTACATTACAAATTTAGAAACCCTCAAAGGTGTCAAGCATATTGAAAATCCATTCCTAGTTAAATCAATTCACGGTACCGAAAAAATCCAAAGAAAGTGCACCATGAATATTTTCGACACAAACGCTCAGTTTTTTATTCTTCCGTCACTCCAAACATTCGATGGCATTATCGGTTTCGATTTTCTCAAGGAAATTGGTGCGACTCTTGATATGAAAAAAGGAATGATTTGCTACAATAATAAACGGGAAGCCCTCTTGTATTTTTTTTGCCGCGAGGTGAACAATATTTTATCAAACCCAAATCACAAAAAACAAGTCTCTCTCATTATCAAAGAACAGGCAGGAGTTTTTGCAGATCCAAATGAAGCCTTGCCCTATAATACCAATATCGTAGCGACAATCCGAACAAACGATGACCAACCAGTTTACTCCAAGTCCTATCCTTACCCAATAGCCGCATCCGAGTTTGTGAATAAGGAAATTTCCGAACTACTACGAGACGGTATCATTAGGCCTTCTCGCTCTCCGTATAACAATCCAATATGGGTCGTAGGCAAGAAAGGAACCACTGAGACAGGAGAGCGTAAAATGCGTTTGGTCATTGACTTTAGGAAACTCAATGAAAAAACAACAAGCGACAGGTACCCGATTCCGGACACCTCGGTTATTCTCTCAAATTTAGGGAAATCTTCCTACTTTACTACTCTAGATCTCAAGTCTGGCTTCCACCAGATAAATCTCGCTGAGCGTGACAGAGAAAAGACAGCTTTTTCTGTCAATAACGGCAAGTACGAGTTCTGTAGACTTCCATTTGGATTGAAAAATGCTCCAAGCATTTTTCAGCGAGCAATTGACGACATTCTTAGGGACGAGATAGGCAAAAGTTGTCACGTTTACATAGATGACGTAATTATATTCTCCTCTAGCTATGAACAACATACGAAGGATATAAGGCGTGTCTTGAAGAAACTTTTTGAAGCTAACATGAGGATTTCACTAGAAAAAACAAAATTCTTCAAAGAAGAGGTGGAATTCCTTGGCTTCGTTGTTTCCAAGAACGGGCTGAAAACCTGTCCGGACAAAGTAAAGGATATCATTAATTACGAGGTTCCTAAGACACTCCGAGGCTTAAGATCATTTCTTGGATTGTCTGGTTACTACAGACGATTTATCAGGGACTATGCGTTAATTGCTAAACCGCTAACAAGATACTTGCGAGGCGAAAATGGAAATATTGGTGCTAACCAATCAAAAAACGTTCGGATAGATTTCGATCAAGAAGCACAAAAAGCCTTTAGCAAAATAAAGGAAATACTGGCGTCAGAGGACGTACTTCTACTTTATCCTGATTACGAAAAGCCATTCGAACTAACCACAGATGCATCGTCACATGCTTTAGGAGCAGTTCTCTCTCAAGAGGGACGGCCTATAACCATGATTTCCAGGACTCTCTCTTCGACTGAAGAGAATTACGCAACTAATGAACGTGAACTGCTCGCAATAGTTTGGGCTTTACAAAAGCTCAGAAATTATCTTTATGGTGTTAAGCAGTTGAGTATTTTTACTGACCATCAGCCTCTCACGTTCGCTATATCAGATAAAAATCCTAACTCAAAGTTGAAAAGGTGGAGAGCGTTTGTTGAGGAATTTTCACCCAAATTCTTTTATAAACCTGGTAGGGCGAACGTTGTAGCCGACGCCTTGTCGAGGCAACATATCAATGCTTTAGGAAACTCTAGCAATTCATCAAACACGGTCCACAGTGAGGAGTCACTGACAAAAACAATTCCCACTGTTGAGAATCCCATAAACTGTTTCAGAAATCAGCTTATCCTAGAAGAAGGAAATACTGAAACAACTACGTCAAAAATACTTTTCAAATCCCAAGTTAGACATCGTATTGTTTTTTCCAATATAGATAATCTTCTGAAGACTTTTAGGTCATGCGTCAATCCCAACGTAGTCAACGGAGTATTGTGTGACCTACCTACCTTGGCCAAGATTCAGGATAAAGTTATCTCAATGTTCCCTGCTGTTAAATTCCTACGTGCAGCAAAGCAGGTGACAGACATCTTTAATAAAAATGACCAAAGGGAAATCTTGCAAGCGGAGCACAATAGAGCCCATCGTTCGGTGCAAGAAAACCTTAAACAAGTTCTGGACGATTACTATTTCCCTGACATGCGTAAGAGCCTAAAAGAAATAACTTCAAATTGTAGAATCTGTAGGGAGGCAAAGTATCAGCGTCACCCTCCGAACCCGGAGATTGGCAAAACACCCTTACCTCAAAGGCCTGGTGAAATTTTGCACATCGACATCTACTCTACTGACAATCAACACTTTCTAACTTGTGTTGATAAATTCTCAAAATTTGCCATAGTTTCGGCAATAAATTCCAGATCAATAGTTGACATTAAAGAACCCATACTACAAATTTTAAATTTTTTCAAGGACACCAAGACAATTGTCTGTGATAATGAAAAATCTTTTCATTCACATACAATTAGCTCGCTAGTAAGAGACCATTTTGGGATAAACATATTTACAACACCTCCACATCATAGCACTACGAACGGACAGGTTGAGCGATTCCACAGTACGCTTTCAGAAATAGCCAGATGTACAAAATTAACACAAGGTATAAACGACACGATTGACTTAATTCTACTCGCCACTGCGAAATACAACAGGACAATTCATTCTACCACAAATAAACGACCGATAGATATTGTCCATTCTATGCCCGAAGCTCTGCGAAAAGAAATCGAATCAAGAATAGCTAAAGCGCAACACGCAGAATTGCAGAGACTCAATTCTGGAAAAAAAACTAGACAGTTCGAACCAGGGGAAAAGGTTTATGTTAAAACGAATAGAAGAATAGGGAACAAATTTACAAAGCTCTATATCGAAAAAGTAGTTGAAAAAGACTTAGGAACTACTTTATTGATTGAGGGTAAAGAGGTCCATAAAAGTAATATAAGGTAATATTCTTGTATTTTCAGGCTTTTTATACTGGCAATCGCTCAAGCGAAACGAGCCAAATTTTTGAATTACACCGATTCACACTACATTCCGATAACCGATGGAGCAGTGGCTGTTTACAATAGCTACGGGTTCCTACTGCATAGAACAAACCTGACCGATTATGAAACCATAGCCCATGATACCGAAAACTTACTCGACCACTTCCCACAGTCGCACATGAGAAAATTACTTAAAGCAGATGTGGATCAGATCTTTAACCTACTTAGCGCGCTCAGAATCCACCATCGACAATCGCGAAGCATCAATTTTTTGGGAACGGCACTAAAATACATTGCTGGCACCCCAGATTTCGATGATTTTAATCAGGTGGCCACTAAGGAGGAAGCTTTAATAGAGGCTAATGAAAGACAGGTCCTTATAAATACCGAAATGCAGATTAGAATTAACCAATTAACAAAGACGGTAAACAAGCTTCTCAATGTTACAATAAAAAAAGAAATAGATACCGGACACCTATTCGAACTAGCTATAGCCAGAAACAAGGCCATAATAACGAGTATTGAGGATACCATCTATTCGGTCATTCTTGGAAAAGTTAATGTAATAAATCCTATTATACTAGATAGTACTGAAATACAAAATTTGTTAATCGCGGAACACTTTGCAAATATTAGTATAAGTGATATTTTAAGTATTTCAAAACAGAAAATATTCCAAGATAGCAATAGTATCCATTTCGTAATCAAGTATCCAAAAATTGAAGAAATATGTAGTAAAATTAAGATATTGCCTGTAATAAGTAAACATAAGATCCTAATGTTAGAGACAAATACCGTTGCCAACTGCAAAATATTACATGAACCTCTCGGAAATTGCAGAGATGCAGCCACAATCACATTCTGCCAACCTCTAAAAGGAAACTCCTGCGTGCGACAATTACTGAACAATAATTTCGCAACCTGCAAGACCACTTCGGCGTACCATATAACACCAGTTGAAGAGATCGATGATGGACTAGTAATTGTGAATGATCAGACAGCTGAGATACAGGAAGGAAATAACTCAGCAATCTTGATGCATGGAACCCTTCTTGTAACTTTCGAAAGTGAAATAACCATAAACGGTACAACTTTTACGAATTGGAAGAAAATCAGTCATTCACACCCTCAACCCGCATCAGTTAAATTTGTCAATATCACGGAACATGTTACGCTGTTATCACTTCCGTACTTGCATGAAGTTAATATAAAAAACATTGGCCATATTGCCAGCCTGAAAGAACTAATCCATCAACAATCTACGCAATGGCTACTAATTTTCATTTCTTCGATAGTAACAGTCGTAATCATTGTTATAGTTTTGTTAATCACAAAACGTCGCAAGAAGATTAACAACGTCATAGCCTTAGAAAGAGTTTTAAAAGAAACCGGGGACGGCTCCTCTTAACGGGGGGAGAAGTTAACACACGTATCCGCTCCAGTTGTAATACGAGGATGGTACGTGACAATTTGTCAATTTTGCCGCATATTCCATTCCCACATAAGCCAAATGCTGAGCCAACAAAATATAACAGCAGCAAGCCAAAAATAACGGCAGCGCTGCAACAGCAGATTCAACCGGTACAACAACAACAACAACAATAGCAGTGCAGGCAATACAAGAACAATAGCAACAACCACTAAGGTGCAGCTAAAAGTCCAACAACAATATCAACGACAAAAGCGCAGCTGAAGCGACAAGTATAGGAAGATATAATAAGTTTATTTGGAGTTGTTTAAGTTAGTCTAAGAAGAGCATCCAATAAAGTTATTACACTGGCACATAGTGCCAATTAAATCAAGTGTTTTTATTTCGAAAACCTTAATTTGTATTCGCACTGCCAAAAGAGAAACATATAGCGTGTATACATGATACAAAGATAAGGTAGGGCCGCTGCGCTGAGTGCTCTCACGCGTCAACGAAGAGTGGATAATGAGAAGCAACATATATGTCAGAACGACGAATTTCGTAGAAATTGCAAATGAAGAAAATATTTTATGTTTCCAAGTTGCAAACAGTGCGGTCGCGGGTGTTAAACTTGTGCTAATTTGAGTGAAAATATTATAAAAAAAAGTTTAATAAAAACTATAAAATGTGAAAGAAGTCTTAAAATTGCAAAAAAACCTGTTACAGTTTTAACCTAAAAACAACTACGAAACGTGAACATAAAGACATTCGCGATGAACTCCATTCCTTCCTCCTTTCCTTTCTACTCCATTTCTCTCCGTGATGACCATACCTTATAATTCTGCCATGCGGGTATACAGTAAACAGTAAACTTCTTTTCTGTAAACACGCTTTCTCTTTTGAATAAGAAAGATTTAAGTGTAAGAGACAAAGAGAAAGAGAGAGCAGCTCAAAGAAAAACAATCAGTGTTGGGAACATTGACAATTTATCGTTATTTTGACGATTCTTGGCATCAATTATGACGTGACTGTTGTCTTTCATTTTGATGCCGAAAATTACGATTTTTAGTTGACTCGTTTTTTTTTCTATAATTTAGAAATTAGCTCATATTTTCGGTGATTTATAAAAGTGGAAATTGAATATTTTGGACAACAGTTTCTTTTATCAGAAGGGGGGCCAAATCTTAAGCTTTCTCCTTATGGGAAAATAATTCTTAATATTTTTTTCATTGCCTAATTCATCAGCAAACGTTGAACGCACATTTTCTTAAATAAATTTGAACAAAATAAAAATCAGGAACCGTTTGTGCACTGAAGCTTTAAAAGGTATTTTATATACCAAAGATTATTTGAGAATGAATTCGTCCTGTTATGATTTAAAAATAAAAAGGGAATAAATAAAAAAATACAATTATAAGAATATATACAAACAAAAACCAATGTACCAATGTAGTACAATTTAGTACCATTGATTTAGATTTTTTGATCAAAATCAGTAATTGAATCTAATCATTTTGTACCTTTATTAATAGATCTATTCAATTTTACATCAATTACTATATATTATTAGCACGTTGTACAGTTTAAAAAAACTCGGCTAGAGACATAGCAGGGGATAACTGCGTACTAAGTTTTTTTGAATATACCCTCAAAATCGGGATTTATGGTCAAAAAATCGATTTTAGATAGGTACATGTATAGTTTGTTATGAAACTCCGGTATTTCTATCTAAAAATTTTAACGTCTACAAAAAGAAGAAAAACAGAAAGCCAGTAGAACAGTAAAAATAAACAATTTTTACACCGAATGAATTGACAAAGTAAAAGGTAAAATCATTTAAAAATTTCTCGTTTTTTATTAATTTTTTTAATTTTAACGACGTTTTGTTGGCAAATTTTGTTTTGCAGCACCATTTATTTTGGCAAGATTCTAAAAGCCTGTTAAATTTTGAGTTCAACAATCTATCATTTACTCCAATCCGCTGAAATACAAATCCACTATCGAATTTCAAGTCTGTTAACAAGCATTTCATCGCGATTGAGACACTTTGTGCTTTCCACTTTGTGCTTTAAGCCTGTATGATACTTCATTTTGTTTTGCCCAATTGTTGTCATTGAAAATGAAAACTATCGCAGTTCAAATAGTACGAATGCATGGATTCAATTGGTTTGAGTGAGTACGCATATAGTACGAATTGGAGAAAAATTTGTAGGACAGACTGTATTTTCTTTACGTTTTTTTTTGCCGTTTCTTTCAATTCGTTCTTCGTTAAGTTTCGATCAAATATTTACTGTGCTGTTAATAATTAATTTGACATTTTTAGAGTAAACAAAACTATTTAAGATAAATGTATGCTGAATTGGAAGTGATGTGTGTAACTAATATTAATATATTAAATGCAGCTGCTCTTAAAAACAGCAGATATAAAAAAAGTAACAACGTTTATCCTTTTCTTACAAAACATGTCTGTCCTGCCCACTCGCCACTTGTTTTCAGATTTTAAAATTGGACAAAAAAAATTAAGCATCATACGGGCTTTACATAAGATAATTTTGCAAGTTTAAATTAAATCAATTAAATATAATCGGGGATAAACACACAGCATGCATGTGAGCGAGCAAGAGAAAGCAACCGAGAGAAAACACGCAATCGCAAGCGCGGTATGCCAGCAAATATTCCGTGGAGCTGAATTGTGTTGAATTTTTGTAGACAACTATCCATTTTCTTTTGAATTTTTTTAATACCCGATGACGGCATTTTTGATGCCACGGGCTACGTAGTCAGTGTTCTTGAATCGGAAAAATAAATAGGGGCACGAGTGAGAATTATTTTATATGGTTGCGTAATGCAAATTAACTACATAAAAATCATGTGCGATAATCGAAATATATTTTGCTATATATGTGGTTTATTTGTTGATAAGCAGAATCGGTTGAAATTCACTACATAAAGTGCAATAATGGAGTCGTATTATAAATCGTTTAATCGTTTATATACCGCTAGTCATTGGTTTGAACCTGAATATATACGACGGTGGTTCCAGAAGTACCTGACCTGACGTATAGATAGCGGTTGTTGCTTTAAAAAATTACTATGGTAGAAAGTACTAACCTTATAATGCTTAAGTTTCAAGTTTTAAGACGCTACGTTGTTTAGTATTTGTTTGGGAGCCATCATAAGTGAACGCTCTCAGTGGATTTGTAAACATGGAAATAATTGGTCATCGTCATGTGATACATTTCTTTCATTTCAAAGGTCTAAGTCCAACCAATATCAAAGCCGAGCTAGATTCTATTCTGGGGGAGTATGTTCCTTCGCTTACAACAGTAAAGTATTGAATGGCAGAGTTTAAATGAGGCCGCACGAGCTGCCAAGGCGAACATCGTAGTGGCCGACTAAATGAGGTGACCACGCCCTAAATGGTAAAAAAAATTCACAAAATAGTAGACTAGCAGACATGGTAGATATTTCAGAAAGTGTTGAACATCGCGTATTGACTGCAAATTTGGACATGAGAAGCTGTACGCAAGATGGGTGCCGCGTTTCCGTAGAAAAAAGAGCGTGGAATAGTTTTATTTATGCATGAATTTTCTGGGCAACAGGAAGAGTCATTATCACTCAGATGTTGCTAGGGAATTTATAAGTGCATACGAAGAAAAAGGATGCAATATGTCAATGTGCAAAATGAACTTTTTGCACTCCCATATAAACTTTTTCATGGAACAGCCTTGGGCAGTTTAGTGATGAACAAGGAGAAAGGTTCCACCAGGAGATGGAAGCTTTAGTTCAATAAACATGTTGGCAGACTATTTCTGATCACTAAAACGTGAAACCAATTATAAGATATATAAACGAAAAAGGTCAAAAAACACAGGTGCGTCGTTGGACACACGAGAAAAGCGAAGCTTTTTCGAAGTTTCATAGAGTTGATAATTAAATGGTTTTTTTTTTAATAAAAAAACTTTCTAATTCAAAAATTTAAAATAACATAAAGTAAATTAAAAAAACACACAAGTTAATATTCCCTCCAGTAAATTTTATTACATTTCATTATTATTTTATTTATTTTATTACATGTTGCAGTCGTTGTTATTTCAACGCACTTGTAGGCAATTGTTAATTTTCCCTTCGCACTATGCAAAAACCAAACAAAAGCATGTATCAACAACAACACAAGCGCATTCACATCAAAAAAAAATACTACTTTGTCCTACGTGAGGATCGATCCCGTATTCCATCGATTGAAGTCTTACACTACTTCCACCGATCCAAACACCTCCCTTAACTCCACACATTGATTACCAATATAACTAGATATCAAATATAACTGCAAATATGTTAACAATTAATAACAGATGGCGTTGACAAATAGAGAATGATGACCAGTGTTGTCACTTGCAAGTTTTAAATAGTGGTAGAATGCGTCTAAAATGAGTGGTAATTTAAAAAAAAAGTTGAAAAATATTTTTCTTGTTTAGAAAAAATTCGACCGAAGCCCTACAGACAAAAATCATTAGAAGTTTATCGTAAAGTAAGTTTTTTTAAAGCTTAATTAATTTTATTGCAAATAATTCTCATATAATATTCTTAAAACAATTCTGTTTCCACTCTTTATATACCAAAAGAAATTAAATATTAATTGTAATAAAATTTCTAAAATTTCAATTTAAAAATATAAAAAAGTGGTTGATTTTGGAAAAATGCATTTAGTGGGTGATGAAAGTGGTAGAAACCAAAAAGTGGTCGATTTACCACAATTGTGGAAAAGTGACAACACTGATAATTCTTGTAGCAAACCACTTGCTCCAGCAGCTAACCAAACCACAAAAATCTATTAATCCACTCAGGTAGCAAGTGGCTTAGCAGCTACCCAAACCACAAAAATATATTAATAGATTATTGGATTTGCTGCAACATAGCTTCAGTTGCACTTAGTATTGAATCATCAACTGTTCTCAACACTACTTGGTGGACTGGTGTATAGAGTATAGAACTCGTAATTAATTGGGTCCGTGTTCAAATCCGCACTGGGGCAAAGAAGTATTTTGAATATTTAATATTAAAGTATTAAATTTCAGATTTCACTATAAGCAAATCACAGAACGAGACGTAAAAAGCTTCGCTTCAAAAACATTTTTATAAAAAGAAAACAATGCACAATTTTTGCGTTTTAATACGATTACTAAAAATTCACTAGTGCATTTGTATTTCAGCCGATTGAATTAAATCAAAGCTTGTTAGACGCCAAATTAAACAGGCTTTTAGAATCCTTCCAAAATTAATGGTGCTACAAAACAAAATTTGTTAACGAAAGATTGTTTAAGTTGAAAAAATTAATAAAAACGGAAAATTTTGATATGATTTTATCTGTAACTTTGTCAATTCACTCGGTAAAAAAACGATCTGTTAACTGTCTTAAACGCTAATTTTTCGTTTTTTTATCAATGCATAAATTTTTAAAATTGAGCTATCTATAACGGAGTTACATAACAAACTATACATGAACCTACTTAAAATCAGTTTTTTGACCACAAATTCCGATTTTGAGGGTGTATTAAAAACACTAAGTACGCAGTTATCTTATTTTCAACCATACCTACTAACTCTACTATGTCTCAAGCCAAGTTTTTTGAATTTTTCTCATTTCTTAACACTGTGTAGTCAATGAATTTTGACGAATGAATGAATGAATGACGATTTTGACGATTTTGACGATTTTCATGGTGTGAAAATTACGATTTTTTTCCCCATCCCTTTACTGAATATGTTGCAATACAAATATTGTCAAAATATTTACACTATAAAAAATTGATTTGTGCTTCAATTGAAAATACTGACATTAATCGTTTGTGATAACTAAAATATGAGATACATATAGGTTCGTGATTCAAAATTTTCGAGATAACGTGAAAAATTTGCATTTATTGTTGTTCCGGATTTTGTTGTTGATTTTGGGATTGTTATTTGTGTGCAAACGAAATTTTCGTGAAGAAAATTAGTAAGCGGTAAAGAATCATTTGATGCTATACTTACGTTAAAATCTCCCCCGAGGATCATATAGAATGTATCTTCGATTCTTCCAAGAGCATCAAAACCCCTTTAACTGCATGGTAGAATAAGAGAAGGTAGATGCATTTCGGAGTGGCAGACTGCCGTAACTGTCAAATCGAATTTGACAGCTCATAGAAAATCTGAAAGCGATGAGAAAGCTTTACCAGAATTTTTTTGTATTTTTACGTATTCAGTGCTGGGGCGAACGCTAGGCAAAAAAGGGGTAGCTGAATCAGAAATCCAATATTACAGGAATCCGTAAAAATACAAAAAAGTTGAGTGGCAGCCCTATCCGTCATATTGAAATTTAAAACTGTGATTCACTGTGAAACTGTGAAATCAAATCCATTGTCAGAATTTCAAAACTACAAGATTACTCAAAAATACAAAAAAGGCTAGTTGGCAACCCTATCTGCCATATTGAGTCTTAAAATTCTGACATCAGTTTCGTTTAAAATGTTTAAAACTCTTAATTTTAATTTTAAGATGGCACATTTAAACATTTCATTAGGTGGCAATCCTATTGTAAAAGAATTAAATAATTTTGAAATTCTGACAACGGATTCGGATTTAGCGCCCAATTTTTACTAAGTGTGCGCCCCAGCACCGAATTCGTAAAAATAAAAAAATTTAGGTGGCAACTCTATCCGCCAAATTGAATTTTAAAATTCTGATATCAGATTCAAAATCAACGACCCCCGAAATCTGTTCGATGATGTTTAAAGCTCTTAACCATTTTTTAAATAAAAAACATCATTTTGAAATTCTAAAAACTAATTCGGATCCAATGACCTATTTTTACCTAGTGTTCGCCCCAGAACCGAATTCGTAAGAATGAAAATTTTTTATGTGGCAGCTGTATCCGCCATCTTGAATTTTAAAATTCTGACATCATATTCGAAATCAGCGACCCCCTAAATTTGTTCGATGATATTTAAAACTGTTAAAAATATGTATATTTGAAAAAAAAGAAATCATAATGCGTTAACACTTTATTACCGTACTAAACTTTTTTTTTAATTTTTTTGGAGCAAGTATTATTTATTAAGGCCGGCAATACACTTGGAGGCATCCCAGAATCGAATATCTTTTTTCATTTTAAGTGACTTAACAACATCTCAAAAATATTTTAAAAAATTTTATAAAGCTATTTTGAATATTAAGAAAGTGATTAGCTTGAAAAGACACCCGCGCGTGAGTTCGATATAATATAAAAATATATAATATAAAAAGTTACTACAGCTACTTTTTTATTATGTCATTTATTTTATCTGTTCAAACCGGTATATTTGAGAAGGGGAATATTCCAAAGAACGTTAGCAATGATTATTTTGTGTGTATATATAGTGATTTAATTAAGTTTTAAACACTAACGTCTTCGTATTATTTGTTTTAAATAACTTTAAAGTAGTTTTTCTCAAAACTACGTTAGTAAGTTACTGATATATTCATCCGAAATGGTCCACCTGAAAGCATTGGATCTGAAAATTTATCAGGTTGGATAACCGATAAAGAGTTTGTTAAGTTCATATACCATTTCATTAAACATGTGAAGTAGATCGTATCACCTTGTGTGGCAGAAAAGTAAACCTATATTTGACCACGTCTCAATCGGTAGACATTTAAAAGACATTTTCAAAAAAAAATTTTGTTTTTAAATGGTCCCTATGGTGCTTCTTTCTTTTTTTGTTATATCTTCGGTGTTTCTTGTCCGATTCTTAAAATTTTTCATATGTGTGCTTGTTGATTTTTTGTAAATTTTTTCTGATATTTTTTTTCTAGAATCTTTTTTTTGCGAATATTCACCCACCATATCTCAGTTCCTACTATATAATGAAATTCTTAAAATTTCAAATAATTAAAGCTCATAAATAAATATTAAGACCATGGCAACAATTGATATCGATAAAATTTATTTTTGGCGCAGTTCCGACCCATTTTATCCCAAAAATAACACTTTGAAAATGTTCGTCACCTCATACTCGACTTTTTATTAGTAAGAAATAAACTTTGTTTTTTCAATCGCAACATGAATTTTTTATGTTTTTATAAAATCACAGCCGTTGTATTGTGTAGAGCCCCTGTTCTAGACCTTAAGAAAACTCTCGCAATTTTTATGAATATATATTTACATTTTTCGTTGAGACAATGTCAGTCAAATAAAAACAGCTGCACCTGCAAATATTTTTTGTCGTCAGAGTGTATGCGCCATTTTGGCTTTTAGTTAAAAGTCAACCACTAGCCATTCCTGGTAGCCGCCATGCCACCATGTCTTCAGTTTTTTACTCAAGAGCAGTTTACTGATCTGCAGTACTCGGATAACATTATTAAAATTACAGGTGAGCATTATAGTATGCATTAATTTTATGAAATAAATGACATAATATTGACGTCATATATCAAATCGTATTTACCATGTTATATGTTTTAACACATTATCATTGACACTCGCAAAACACCGAGCGTTACGTCCAAATTGTGCACAAGTCGGCCACAGCACTCACTGACGAAAACCGTATGGGGCACATTTTCTCGAAGCTTAACAGTTACGAGCGCTACAGCCAGCTTGGATCCCGTAAAGATTTAGAAAATTAAATTAAGAAAATTAATAATAGTATGAGGTTACGAACATTTTCAAAGTGTTATTTTTGGGATAAAATGGGTCGGAACTGCGCCAAAAATAAGTTCTATCGATATCATTTGTTTCCATGGCTTAAATAGTTTCTTGTGAGCTTTACTTATTTGACATTTTAAGAATTTCATAATATAGTAGAAACTGAGATAAGGTGAGTGAATATTCGCAAAAAAAAAAGATTCGAGAAAAAAAATGAGAAAAAATTTATAAAAAATCAACAAGTACACACATAAAAAATTTAAGAATCGGACAAGAAACACCGAAGATATAACAAAAAAACGGAAAAAGCAAAAGTTTTTGAAAATGTCTTTTAAATGGCTAACGATTGAGGCGGGGTCAAATATAAGTTAGTGTTTGTGATACGGTCTAATGTGAAGCCTACGGTGGAGCAGCCTGTCCTTCTGTTGTTTGATAACCATAACTCTCATGTGAATATTGAAGTCGTAAATAAGGCAAATGAGAATCATGTAGTCATGTTTTCTTTTCCTCCACACTGCTCTTACAAGCTGCAGCCTTTGGATGTTGGAGCTTATGGTCCTTTTAAGAATTATTTGAACAGATCACAAACATGCTGGATGCACAACAATCCAGGTATAACAATGACTATTTATGATATTCCAGGCATAGTCAAAGACAGCTTATCACTGGCAATAAATCCCACCAACATTCTAAGTGGATTCAAAGAGATCGGTATTTGGCCAGTTTATCATATGCCGCATTATCATTATCATATGTCACCGATCGTTCAAATCCTGATAAAGATTTGACACAAAAAACAAGCTCATCCCAAAATGATCCGGAATTATTATTGGATATTGAAACATCTGCAGAATCGACTTCAGAACCGTCAAGCAGTCAAAACAAAGTTGATTTTACCCCATCTAAGTTAAGACCTCTTCCAAAGGCTTTTCATAGAAAAAAATCTAACAGATGCGGACGAAAAAGAAAATCTGCAATGTTAACTGGCACTCCAGAAAGAAAGACACTGCAAGCCGAACATGAAGCAAAATAAGCTAAAATCATAAAGCAAGAAATGAAATGAAAAAAGCTATTTAAACTCTTTCGAAAGAGAACTCAAGGAAGTAGAAGAGGTAAAATCTTTTCTAACTTTTTTACTTTAAAAATGTAATTCAAAAAGTTATTTGTAAATTTTTGCAATAGTTGTATGTTAATTTCAAATAAATTTTTTAATTTATTAGCTTAGCTATCAATAAATAAGTATGATGAAGTCATTACATAATAATTTATCAGAAAAAATAAATTAAAACTTAAAAAATTTTGATGAAATGCATTTATTTAGTGTTACTACGTGCCTCAAGTCATATGTCACAACTTTTTTGGGGCCCCGTTTTTGGGGCGAGTTGTAACACCTGATTTTCTTGGAAAAATAATTTTGTTTAAAAAATCAGCAAACTTTCTCAAAACTTCTATTTTTAATATCGTAAATGAATAGTTGGGCTATAATGAAATACAGTGTTAATCTCAAAAAGTTAAAAATATTTCAAAATAAATCTGTTTTTCCAAACTTTGTTACAACTAGCCCCTAGCTCCCCTACGCGTTGGGGTATAAATATGTAAATTATGAAATTCATATAACATCACCTGCGCAAGTTAACTTCTTTGTTTTTTGCATACGTTGCAAAAGTGGTAAACAAACTAAACCATAAACGACACAGAATTGATTTTAAACTGCATACGGTTGATTTTAGGAATTTTAAGGAAGGAAGGAAGGAATATAAGGAATTTTAAGATTCCATTGATTAAAAAAGTATAACAAAGTAATATGTTATAAGTAACTAGAAAAAAAGTAATAATATTACTGGATGTTATTACTGACGATGGCAGTAATAAGTTATATAACCGAATTAGGGAAAAATAATATTTATTATTAATATTTGTAATTACTAATATATTACATCACATATTACATCAAAACACTGATAAGGACTCTTCGCCTTCCCTTGCAACAGAGTACAACTGAATTACTGAGTTTAAACGTGGTCGTACAAGTCTTGAAAATGATCCACGTCAAGGACGTCCAAAAAGTGCATCAACACCACAAATCATAGCAAAAGGGCAGGATATGGTTTTGAAAGATCGTCGATTGACTGAGAGAGATTTAGTAGAAGCCGTAGACATTCAATAAGGCAGTGTGAGCCCTGTTTTAAGTGAAGTCTTGGGTTTCAAAAAGGTGTGTGCCAATGGGTGCTGCATTTGCCAACAATGGAACAAAAAAACATTTGAATCATACTTTCATACAAACATACATTTCAAATATACAGAAACATTTGGAGCGTTTTTAAGATGACAAAAAGGGTTTTATGCGCCGGTTCATCACTATGAATGACATTTGGGTCTACCACCATGATCCTGAATCAAAACAAGAAGCTAAAGAGTGGTGTGAATCTTGTACTTCGGCTACAAGGCGAGTTCGTGTTCAAAAATCTGCAAAGAAGGTTATGGCATCAGTTTTTTTGGGAGTTTACTCCTTAAGAATCGATTTTATTTAGCGAGTGAAATCAAGTGTTGAACAAAAACTCAAGCGTTACGTTTTCCGCATTCGTCTAGTGACAGTTGTGGTGCTCGGCTCTCAGCCGCGTGACTATGCGCAACAAAAAAACAATAACGAAAGAAATCCGAATACAATGGACACAGCAGCAATCTGCTATTTCACATCTATAGGTCAATAATTAAGTTAAAAACTGAGTGTAGTTCTGATTATTTCATTTAATTATGTTAAAAGGAAATAAGAAAAATACAAAAAATTAAAATATTTCATATTGTACGAGTTGTTTCTTTGTTTTGAATAGCCTGGACAAAATAATAGGTGTGCTTACAGGGGTAGGTGCTTACATTATAAAGAGGAAGAATAAAATTTAATAACTGAATTTTAAAATGATTAACGAGTGGCCTGTGTGTCACCGACCGTTGGCAGGTGTCCAAAGGTATACAATACCAAATCTCTTCGACTTTTTTCCATAGTTGCTCTTTACTTTGGAAGCTGTAACTGGCCAACTGTTTTTTCAGATCACCCCACAAAATCTCAATAGGATTGAGATCGGGAAACTGTCGTAGCCATGACAATAGTTTGATGGTGTTGCTACGTAACCAACCACTTACTAGCTTTGACGTGTGTTTTCTGATCGTGTGCCTCGATTATCTTGTTGCAATTGCAATATTAATGACATTTGTTCTTTGGCAAACGGGAGCATAACGTTCTGCAATATATTTTTATAATCCTCGGCAGTGATAGTATTTTCAATGCGGTAAATAGGACCAACGCCTTGTTATGAAAATACCCCCAAACTGTGATGCTTCTTCCTCCTTGCTTGACAGTTTTTTTTTTTTGTAAAGCGAACATCGAATTCTTTTCCTTTGGGACGATAAGAGTTTCTTCCACAATCGTTGCAAAACAAATTCATTTTTGTTTCATCCGCCCAAAGGATATTTCGCCATTACTTTTCTCCTACATTACCACACCATTCAGTATGTGCTAAAGCGAACTGTTTCCTCATCTGCCACCTAAGTAAGTAAGGAGACCAGCTATGGCCGATATAAACAATTTTCGACAGTTCTTTTGTTTTTGTATGGGGTCCCAAAAAAGGGTGGCAGATAGGGGTAAGTGTGTTCAAAAGAAATGTTAATAAGCTTCACTATGCGCGTGGCCTTACGTCGAAATGTTTGTCCGGTATCTCTTTTGAAGGGAAACAAAATAAATGTTTTGTTCGTTCGTTAGTTCGTTCGCAGAAAATAGTTTTTCGTTCGTTCCTTCGAAAAAAATAAATGTTCGTTCGTTCGTTCACAGAAAATAGATGTTCGTTCGTTCTTTTGTTCGTTCGCAGAATTTTTTCTAACGAACGTACGAACGAACTAATGAAAATATTATGTTCGTTCAATGTTCTGCTTATTGCTTGACTTTAGTAGTCATATATCAATCCGATTTGTTGATTGTACATAGAAAGTAGAAACACTGGTAGCCATTTTTAAAATGGAGTGACAAAGAGAACCTACAGTTTTAAAGCAACACTGCTATCTGCCCTAATTTCGTCGCTGTAAAGTCAATCTGCATTAGTGATCGGTGATTATTTCAGAATAGTATTTTAAAAAGTTGTAGTTGTTGCACAAATCGCCCTACATTTTTAAATGAAAACATTTCTTTTTAACAAGTGAGTAGCTTTCATTAAATAAGAAAATCCTGCAGTCTAAAGGAAAAGTTGAAATCTATATTGTAGGCCTATGTCAGCTAAAATAAATCGCTAGAACAAATTAAGGCTAACAAACTCACCGCATTTTTCGATTTTATTGAAACTAAATATTTTTGCAAATTATTCAATTGCCACATTTCTATATTGTTGGTAAATCTGGGACAAATAATAAGTAAGGAAATTATTTGTACGATAAATAGGATAAATTTATCAAGGTAAATTTACGGCAAGGTGCCGTACGGCAAGGACAGCTTGCTGTATCGTCTGAGCTCCCCTATTTGAATCGAGGCTAGCGGAAATTGCTCTTACGAATGAAAGCTGCCGAATTCGCCGCGTTACTTAATTTTCTCCCAAAGCTTTGCCGCCGTTGTTTTCTTCAAGAGTTCAGTGATGGCCGTCTGCGTAGCAAAACTGGAAGCAGAAATTTGAAAAATTGTCAACGAGCTGACAATGCCGCATAACTGTCTGGCCAGAATGTCGTTGTGTCGACAGTAGTATTGCCAGAACCTGAGACTTATCCCGTATTTCGGGTTTCTTAAACCTCAAAAAGCGCATCTGATTTTAAGCTCAAAAGCGAGATTTTCAATCACAGTCGGTTTTTAAAACTTCACAAATCAGAATATTTCATTGAAAACAGTATGGATTAAAGTGGAAATTACAATCATGCAACCCTGTTGAAAAATTGTTTGTAAAAGTGTCATTATGAATAGTCAAAAAAGAAAAAAGAAGAATGAAATATTAGAAATCATAGCTGAAACGGTTGCATTTGTATTCATTTTGGTTTTGCAGCTGCTTTGACGGGTAACAGGCATGCTACACAGGCTAGTGTACTGGCCCTGTAGTTCGAAAAACTCAATACATTCACACTTTTTTACAAATACACTCACACTGGATTCACGGCACTTTCATCGCTACTAGCAACGAAATTTCAGAGCCAGTGGATTTTGACAGCAGCGGCTAGTGTATATCAAAAGGGGGATATCAGTGTTGTTTTCAATTACTTTTGGTGGATTCATTTCGGGTTTTCCCTCGAATCGTACTTTATTTCGGGTTTCCTCGATTTCGTACAGGAAGCAACACTGATAACTTGTTTACATTTACAAAGCAAATGAAACAAATGTGAAAAGTTGCAAATAAAACTGAAAAATATACAATTTTATTACAATACATATACAAAAAAATATACAATGAAAGAAAATTAACTCAAAAACAAATCATTAAATTAAATTGATTCAATAGCAGCGAGAACCTTCGCATACGATGAAATCTTTTTAATGAACTTTCACTAGCCTGTGTAACACCTCTTGCATGAAAGCATGAAAGTTCGAAATTCTTCGAATCATTCGAACAGTACACGTATTCTTTCGCACTTTCACTGTCACTGGCCTGTGTAGCCGGCCTGTAAGAAATAAAAACAAGCCACAACAATTAAAGGTTTAACAAATAATTAATAAAAATAACAACAAAAAAGAAAACCACAGTGATAGCTACGCTCCATCGGAAAAACTTAGAACGGAGCAGAAGTTCTTCCAAGAAAAATGGGTACAAGTTCCTGAATATAAAGATTGGCTAATTGCAATGCAAGGAGTCAACCATAAGGCTATGTGCAAGGCTTGTGGCTGCACTTTTCGTGCGGGTCGAGTGAAGTCCAGCGTCATCATAAAACTGAGAAACATATTAAAAAATCTTTGAGTTTTTCGTACACCACCTTCTACATCTACATTTTTGCAACAGTCAAGTGCGGAACAGAGCCATGCAAAAAAGGTTCAAACGGCAGAGCTGAAGCTAGCAGCGTCTTTTGCATTCCGTAATGTGTCCTTTCTTATTGCTGATAGTCTGGTTCCTTTATTAAAAGACATTTTTGTTGATTCAAAAATTGCAAAAGACGTAGAATTAGGCAGAACGAAGTGTACCACCCTTATTACAAATGTTATCGCAAAATCTGAAAGTGACGAGCTAAGTGAAATTTTATAAAATAACACATTTTCAATTTTCGTTGATGAATCAACAGATTTAACAAACAAAAAGCAAATGTGCATTGTTGTTAGGTATGTTACAAATTCACAAATTAATACACAGTTACTGCAGCTTCTTGAGCTTGATGCTAAATAGCTTGATACTGCAGCGGCTTGGCAATGTATAAAGCAGCAAAGGAACTGTTCGACAAAAATATATTCCATTCGACAACTTAATAGACGAAGAACTCTTTCCATGCCCACATGGAAATGCATATGACATTCCTCAGCGCTCGTAGTCAAAGCGGGAATGCAATTTTTACCAGATGAAAGCGATGGCAAAAGGATGTAGCTTCATACATTTCAAAAAGTCCTAAGAGCTGTGCTCTTCTGAAAGAATATCAAGAGTCACGTTGTTTGTCGACAAACAAAATAATTTCACCATCGACAACTCGATGGCTAGCAATGCAGCCGACTTTAGTAACTCTACTAAAAAATTGAACGGCCTTACAATACTTTTTTATATACGAAAACACTGAACTTTCTCCTGAAGATATGCAATTCAGTAGTAAATTTCAAGATAAAATTGCTAAGCTAGAAACAGAGCAGGCAATATTGGTAAAACTAATTGTGCGCATTTTGTTAAAACTTGTTTTTTACAAATATTGGAAAGATTTCCTATTAATGACAAAGTTTTTAAAACGCTGAGTTTCTAAATCCTAAAATTTCTCTGGACGATAGAAAAAAAAATTTTAGTGAAACGCTTAGTAGCATTTCAAACTACATAAACGTTGATCACTATGAACTGCAAGATGAGTGGAGCAACCTCCCTGTTTCTTTTACTTACTTAGGTGGTCGTAACAACCCATGTCCGGGTTTCAGCTAACCTCATCAGCTCTCGCCAGGCGCCTCTGCTTTGCGCGCGCCAATCGGATACACCAAGTGCGGTTAGGGCTTCCTCAGCCTGGTCCATCCATCGGAGGCATGGTCTCCCTCGTCGTCGTTGACCAGCGACCCTCGCCTCGAGCACCTTTTTCGCTGGAGCTTCGTCGTTCATACGATGGACATGACCCAGCCAGCGTAGTCGCTGCACAGTTATACGCCGAACTACGTCAATGTCATCGTAGAGCTCATACAGCTCGTGGTTCATTCGGATGCGATAGTCATCGCCGACTCGAACAGGACCGAAGATTTTGCGAAGAACTTTTCTCTCGAACACCCCCAGAGCGGCTGCGTCAGTTTGCGAAACTACCCATGCCTCAGCGCCATTAAGCAGCACAGGTAGAACGAGCGTCTTGTAGAGTGTTAGTTTTGTCGATCGAGAGAGGACTCTGGAACTTAGTTGCTTACTGAGCCCGTAGTAGCACCTATTAGCAATTATTGTTCTTCGCTTTATCTCCAGGCTGATTTCGTTTTTGGTATTAATGGCGGTGCCAAGGTAAACGAACTCTTTGACTACTTCAAAGTTATAGCTGCCGGATGAAACGTGGGAGTCTTAACGCCGCGCTCCCTTGTTTTTAGACAGCATATACTTTGTTTTGCCCTCATTTATCGTCAAACCCACTTTGGCTGATTCCTTTTCGATAGCGGCGAAAGCAGCGGTAACATCTCTCTTGGTTCTGCCGACAATATCAATATCATCAGCATACGCAAGGAGTTGGACGCCTTTGTAGAAAATGGTGCCATTACGATGCACACCGGCCTTTCGTACGATCCCCTCCATGATGATGTTGAAGAGATCGCAAGACAGTGGATCGCCTTGCTTGAAACCTCTTTCGGTATTGAAGGTTTCGGGGAGGTCATTTCCTACCTTGACGGAGCTGCGTGTGTTGCTCAACGTCATTCTGCAAAGTCTTATCAACTTTGCAGGTATACCGAACTCAGACATTGTTGCGTATAAGGCAATCCCTTCTCGGGCTATCGAACGCAGCTTTAAAATCGACAAAGAGATGGTGTGTGTCAATTTTATTTTCGTGGGTTTTCTCCAGGATTTGTCGTAGCGTGAATATCTGGTCTATGGTGGACTTACCAGGTCGAAAGCCACACTGAAAAGGTCCAATCAGTGTTTTTGTAATCGGCTTTAATCTTTCACACAGTACGCTTGAGAGAACCTTATATGCGATGGAAATAAGACTGATACCTCTATAACTTGCGCAGATTGTTGGGTCTACTTTCTTAAGTATAGGGCAACGTACGCTAAGGTTCCAATCGTCGGGCATGCTTTCTTCTAGCCATATTTTGCTGATGAGCTGATGCATGCGCCTTATCAATTCATCGCCGCCGGTTTTAAACAATTCTGCTGACAGGCCGTCAGCACCCGCTGCTTTATTGTTTTTGAGTCGTTGGATAGCAACTCGAACCTCTTCATGGCTAGGTGGTGGTACTTCCACTCCGTCATCGTTGATTGGTGGCTCTGAACTGCGCTCTCCATGGACGGCATTGGTGGAATCGTCGCCAGTAAGTAAATTGGAGAAGTGCCGTCTCCACAATCTCAGCACACACTACGTATCCGTACTCAGATCTCCATTTTCGTCTCTACAAGTGGATGCTCCGGGCTTGAAACCTTGGGCTAGACGCTTAACCTGTTGATAGAATTTTCGTGCATCCTTCTTGCCCTGGTATACCTCTAGCTCCTCACGCTCACGCTTTTCCTGCTCTCTTTTCTTGCGTCTGAAAAGGCGCCTCTCTTCCTTCCTCTTTTCGCGGTAGTTTTCTCGCACGGCTCGCATTGCAGCTGACTGCAGCGTTTTTCTATATGCGGCGTTTTTTACTGCAGTCGCGATGCGACACTCCTGATCATACCATTGGTTCCGAGGTTGCGGCCGCCGGAAACCAATGACTTCTTCAGCGGCAGTGCGCATGCAGTGGGATATATGCGCTCAAAGTCCGCCGGCGTAGTCGGGTCCAGAGGTTGGTTGGTTGAGCTTAACCGAGAGTGTAGCGGAGTAAGCTTCGGCAGTCCATTGTAATTGCAGCTTAGCGACATCTAGCTTTCTTTGTATTCCTGTGCGTATGTTCTTCGCATTGCATAATCGCATGCGGATCTTGGCTGCAACAAGATAATGGTCGGAGTCAATGTTGACCCCCCGTAATGTACGCAAATCTAGAACACTAGAGGCATGCCTTAAGTCGATTACAACATGATCAATTTGGTTTCGCGTTTTTTGATCCGGGGACAGCCAGGTGGCCTTGTGGATGTCGAAGTGCTTAAATCTGGTGCTACTAACTAACATGTTTCGCGCCGCGGCGAAGACGATCAGTCTTAGACCGTTGTTCGTGGAGGTCTCATGAAGACTGAACTGACCGACAGTGAGGCCAAAGATGCCTTCCCTTCCGACTTTCGCATTAAAATCGCCGAGGACTATTTTCACGTCATGGACCGGAAGGTGGTCGTATACGTCCTCAAGACTAGCGTAGAAAGCGTCTTTGACGGCTTCCTCCGTTTCCTCCGTCGGGGCGTGCGCGCAAATAAGGCTGACGGAGAAAAATTTTGCCTTGATGCGGATCGTGGCCAATCTTTCGTTCACAGGTGTGAACCGGGAAACAAGGTGGCGTAGTTTCCGGCTAACAACGAATCCACATCCAAATTCGCGCCTCTCCGCATGGCAGCTGTAGTAGATATCACAGTGTGCTTGTTTAGAGCAGCCTTGCCCTTTCCATCGCATTTCCTGGATGGCGGTGATGTCAGCCTTTATTGTTTTGAGGGCTTCCGCCAGTTGGATAATGGCACCTTCCCTATAAAGGGTTCGGACATTCCAGGTGCATATCCGTAAAGCATTGTCCGTTTTTCGTTTGCGGTGGTCGTCAACGTGATTGGGGTTCTTATCCGAGGCTGGTTTAGTTTTCATTGGGCAGTAGTAATGTGGCGGGACCCAAACCCTGCGCACATTCCATGTTTAAGGTCTATGAAGTGACCCGCCGCTCAAATTGACGGATGCCAGTTTGCCGTTGCCCAGGGAACACCATGTGGAGGTGTGAGTCGACTTGAGACGATTTCGACATGGATAATGCTGGCCTCGCCAGGTTGAGGCGGTCAGACACGTTGACATGTGAAGGTTCGCCCCCTGTTCCCCTGCTTCTTTTTGCCAAGCCGAAAAGAATTCGCTGTTAAACTGTAAAGTTTCTGATTTCTGGAGAACCATAGCTAATAAAACAGCCCTAAATGAAGATAAAATGTTTCTAAATTTAACTAAACTTTTCAATTTTATTTCATCTTTGCCACACTCCAACGCAGATTCTGAGCGATTTTTTTCTATCGTTACTGACACTAAAACAAAAAAACCAAATAGAATTGGGGAAGACAGTTTAAATGCAGTATTTATAATTAAAATCTGCAATCTGCAAATAAATGTATAATTAAATCTGCTTTTCAAAACAGGAATGTAAACTGTGTAACTTATTCACGTAATGAAAACCATTAATTTAATCTGTATTTAATTCCAGATTTATTTTAGGAATTACTAGTTTAAGAATTTGTCAAATACTGTAGCGTTGTGATATACAGTTGATATTTTGTTTTCGTTTTAAGAAAAATATATATATTTTGTGAATTGTTTTTTGAAATCAAGCTTTTTAATAAATATTTGAGAACGGGATTTTTTGCGGGATTTTTTATTTTTAAAACGGGATAAACGGGGCGTTTAACAGGAGAGAACGGGATTTTTGGAGCTTGGTCTCTGGCAACACTCGTGGGCAGGCAGATTACTGGGAGAAGCAATAAAAACCTTATGGGAGATAATTGAGGCAAAAAACAGCAACGAAAACGTCAACACAGAAATATTTCTATTTCAATTTTGCTTTGTTGTTTATTTGAAAGCTTTCTCTCTAAAAATGTTTCCATATTTTTATTAAAACCATCATAGAATAATTTACAAGGTAGGAGTCACAGTTTTTTTGTCGACCAGCATTTGTCAAAAACTCATACAAAAATAGAAAACGAATAAGCATCAAAACAGATAAAATAAATATATCATGATTAAAATTACACAAATTTGAAGCTTTATGACAGAAAAACAGTGTTTTATTTCCGCCTTATTCTAATAGCAGTAAATTCCGGAAACAGGAGGAATGTCAACAAGTTGACAACGCCCAATAAATTACTGCAATCCAGTTTTTGCGTTAGGTTCCAAGCAGGGCTGCCATTTTTAACTTTTTTTGAGTAGTACAATTTCGGGGTTTTGAACAGTACGGCGTATGAGTTTGAGTAGTATGGAAAAAATAATTACAAACTTTTTGTTCATGGCATGTTTTTTAAGCATCTTTGAAAGAGATTCGCAAAATATATTTTTAATGGCAAATATCTTATATTTTTTTCAAAAAATTACAGTTTGCACTCTTAAAACTTTTTTATGAATACGAAACATTAAATAAACAAAAATAATAGACAGGATTTAACCAGAACTCATTTATATACGCTAAAATGTACTAAAGCTTAAACTCAAAATATACTGACAATCAGTCCTTTTCTTCAATCACATCAGAAATAAAAATACTTAAGAATTTCTGAAATGAATCGGAGAAACATTTGACGAAATATGAACTAAATTATGATAATGAACTTTATCTTGGTAAAGATTTCATCTTTACTTTCCACGAAAGAGAACATTTTTCTTATAACTTTATTTCAATAAGTTTTACAAGATTTCAAGTTTTTTCAATGTAGTCGTGTTAGGATACAACTATTTCAAAATTAGTAGCTTATTTCGATACTTTGGAAGAGGAGGAGCATTTCCTCATGAATGTTAAAAATCATAAAATGTTTCTCCTTATAAATCAGTTTTTGAAGCGGAGCTTTTTACTCCTCGTTCTGTGATTTGCTTGGAGTGAAATCTGAAAAATTTTCGACAGTTTTTTTCTTGGAAATTTGATGGTTTCTTTGTTGCTAGCGCTTATTTCAACAAGAAAATTTAATACTTTAATATTAAATACTAAAAATATTTTTAGTCGCCCGTGAGATCGAAACACATGTCTTCTTAAATGAGAGTCTAATACACTAACCACCAGGCCACGAAGACTTGTTAGAAACAGTTGTTAATTTAATATTAATTATAACAGAAGCTATGCTGCAGTAGATCGTCACCATCTATCAAAAGATAGAGGATTGTGTATTTGCTATGCTACAACTAACATTTTTGCTTGTATATTTGCTTTTATTTGCCACAAGGTGTCTCCAGCATCGGTGTGTTTGTATTGAGAATGCGTTTGTGGTGTTGTTGGTACGAAGAAAATTAGCAATGCCCACAAGTGCGTTTTTAAGTGTCAAAAAATAGATGATATCAATAAATATGGAATCAACAAACGCATGCATGAAATCGGCAAGGTATCTAAAATGTTTGTTAAATTTTGTTTCGTGTGCGTTCTTTAATATATATTTTTGAAGCGAAGCTTTTTACTCCTCGTTCTGTGACTTGCTTGGAGTGAAATCTGAAAAATTTTCGACATATTTTTTCGCTAGGTAGTACACCGTTGAAGGAAAAAATTTGTTCAGTGCAGCCAAGTTCACAACCATGTGTGGAAAGCTTAAATGGAGAGTCGCTAGCATTATATGCCCGTATATGTAATTGGCGTGGAAATTTGACGTTCAACAATGAAAAATGAGCAGTAAATATGTTTTCTGTATATATGTAATTTATTTAATGTTATTTTAAATTTTTGAATTTAAAAGTTAATTTATTAAAAAGAAAAAATGTTTATGCTATCAAATCTATGTAACTGCGATCAAGCTTCGCTTCTCTCGTGTGTCCAACGACTCACCTGTGTTTTTTTTTAACTTATGACGATATTTTCTTAGAAAACATTTGCTACTTTAATTATAATTGGTATGATATAAGACCCTATACACATCTTTATTAATAAAAATCATTTTCTGTTTGTTTGTTTGTTTGTTTATTTGTTTGACTTGTATACAAATCTATTCGGCTGAACGGATTTCGCTCAAATTTAAAACGTGTATTACGTCCGTCATAGATTAGGTTATTGCTTACTTTGTTTTAATTATACCCCGTTTACCGCCCACAAATCAATAAAAATGCAATATTTCCGAATGTTTCGATTGTATGATACTAAAATTTGCTAATTTAGTTTGTACGGTTACTTTCGGCAATTTTACCAAAAATGGTTTTCCACGCCCTCTTTTACCGCCCCCAAATCAATGAAAATGCTATATTTCAGACTGTTTTGGTCGTATAAGACTGAAATTTGATAGTTAAGTTTGTTGCTTATTTACGGCAACTGTACTAAAAATGAGTGCGGTGACACTATAATTACGCAAACTTTTAAGAAATCATTAAGACATCAAAACTTCTGGGATGATTGCGCTGTAATTTTGGAGTAGATTATTTCCTAGCACGAGATGGTATACAGAAAAAAAATGTTTGCAACACATCCTTTTCACTACCAACAAATATAAAAATTATGGTTGCTGGAACGTCCGTAGCGAAGCCGTGTACAACTGGGTCTTGCTAGTGTGTATATAAAATTTAATTGCAAATTTTTGTAAATCTCCAAAAGTACTGGGCCGATTCTTATGAAATTCAGAATATTATATTCAGTGGCGTAGCCACTCAGCCGCCCGGGGCGAGGCCAATTTTTGCGCCCCCTTATTAAGATCTTCAAGTTTAAGACTCTGAAATATACTGTAATCCTAAAAAACTTTTTGGTGAGAACAATCATCATTATTGTGTTTTGTATAAATTACAAATGAAAATAGTCATGTATGGGTGTCAATTAGGATGCATCAAAATAAAAAGTTGCCATTGCAACGAACTAAAAATTAACCTTGATCTTTTTTATGACGAATCCCAAAATATTTTGGCTGTCACGATAACCGCCAGTGAGCTAAACCATTTGGATAACGCTGATTTTCATGCATTTTTTTTTTGATATTTTTTTATATTATTTTCAATAAACTTCAAATAACTTCATTCTTTTTTATACTAACCTCGTTTTAAAGATATAGTTTGAATGGTTTTGACTGCTTCTTATCATTTCTTGACAGAGTTCAACAATTTAATTTCCATTTAAACTTAATGATTTAACATTTATCATTTGTCATTCCTTACATCGCTGGTGTTTGCTGCAAAATATGATGGTTTTTTTCAATATTTCAGCTTATATTGTAATTAAATTGATTAGCTCTGTCCAGAAATAAATAGAAGCAGTCAAAACCTTTGCAACGATATCTTCAAAACGAGGATATCATATAAAATATTGAAGTTATTTAAATTTTTGTGAAAATAACATAAAAAAAATATCGAAATATTCATGAAAATCAACATTATCTTTGATTCAACGGCAAAAATTTTAAATTTTAAAATTAAATTGGTGCAGCTTAGAAAAACTTTTTTAAACCAATTTTCTCTGACTGTCTGTTTTTTTTTTTAACAATCACACCAGCCGAAATTTTTACGAAAAACATGATTTTTGGAGGTTATTTAAAAATAGTTTAAATAACCGTTGTTTAGTAGTTGTAAAATAGTTCAAATAACCTCAATGGCGCTTATCGTGACAGCCAAAATATTTTAGAAATCGTCATAAAAAAGACCACAGTTAATTTTTAGTCGATGGCATTGACACCCTTTTTTCTAAGAAGGTCCTTAGTGTATATATTTTTACAATGTAATAATATTTATTACAAAAATTATTTGACGTATACACTGATAATTGTCCGTTACTGATCGAGAAGATTAAGATTTTAGTAAATTGAATATAAAATGCACTTTTCGAATTGAATATAAAGTGCATTGAATATAAAATGCAATTTGAAAATTTAGAGTTTGAATATTTTTACGAAACTTTGCGAAATAAGTTAAAATAAGTTCAATACTGCAAAATAAGTTAAAACAAAAATTATTTTTTTATACCAAGATACCATTTTTTTGTCTTCAGGTGTAAAAATAATAACAAAACTTAAAAACTTAACAAATTCAATCTTAATATAGTTTTTTATATAATTTTTTTCTTTCTGTAAGACAAGAAAATTGTATTTTGGCACTCCTGGAATTCCCAAATTAAAAAAAAATCTTTGTCGTAAATTGTTTTGCAGTACAAATTTTAATACATATTTTACCCTAAAACCATAGCTTGGCAAAGCTGGAATTGCAAAATTTTTCGAAAAAAATGAGCAATATTTTTGTAAAATTTATTCCTTCATTTTCAAAAGTTGTCTTATTCCTCTATTTAAATGTTAAGATTTTAATGCGTTTTTGTTTTAATTAGTATAAGTCGCGGAAGTATTGATTTATATTGAAGATTTAACTGCTAAATTGCCTTTTGTTTTTTACTGCCAACACCTATTAACCAAAATTAGAAATAAGACACACTTATGTAATAGGAAATAATAAGGATCTACGTCACTACGGATAAAACAAGTTTTAATTTTTCAATGCATATTTTATTTGTATGTCAATGAGATAAGAGAATTTATGAAAACTCTTACTTTAGCTCTAGATAAAAAAAAAAATACAAAATCATAGTTTAAAACCCTTATTAAAGAAGCCTTCAGTCTAGTCTTCATTAAACTCTTAAAATATCTGAATATCAAATTTAAATTTACAAAATTTGAACTGACAGTATGAGAGGATAGCACTACTTTTGAATCGGAAGCTACTTTTTGCCGTCTTATAACTTTTTTTATATATCAAGCAAGTTTTTATATATCATATTTAAAGGGCTCACGCTGTACCATTAACAATGATTTCGCACTATGCTCTCAGTTCGTGTCATAGACTGAATAAGGCGAGTTCTGAAATGGAACCACTCAATTAGTGAAGTCATTTGAAATGAGAAATATATACTATGCTCTTCGTTTTTTTTTTTTGTGTTTCATATGCCAGAAAAGGACACTTTAGGGATTTTAAAGAGCAAAAATAAAACAACTTTGAACATCTTTAACATTTGCTTCAGGATTTTGGATTTTTGGAATTTTTTTTTTAAAGTAATCAAAATCGACATTTTGAAAATGGTACAATTCTCGGAAAACTTTCATTTTGATCAGGTTATTTTACGTAATCAAACAATTTTTTATGCCAATAATAATCAAAGTTTTCGAAAATATTTTCACTGCATTTTATTGAAATACTATCATATTTGGATTTTTTCAATTTTGTTTTTCAATAAAAGCAGAAAATATAAGATTTTTCGAAAAAGTAAAATATCACAACTCTGGTAGTTTTTTTCCAATTTCCATATTTGATAACTCATTTTAATTAAAAATGAAATTTAAAACGAACTGCTTACCATTTTAAAAACTAGGACTAAAAAAAAGTTGTTAGTTTAAAAAAAAAAAAAAAACAGAGAAGCGCAGACATTAAAATTTTGACAAAAAAAAATTCCCATACAAGCTGCTCACATTCATAGTTTATTTAAGTATTCACAAATAACTTGAACCTCTTGCTGACTGAAAACAAAATCAAAGAAAACTTTATTTGACTGTTAATATTCTGACACGACTGCGCGTTTGATCTCCACTTGAAATTGTTGCTTTTTAATCGATGTAATAGATAAAAATTCAATGGAAACTTCTTAAGGCCCAACTAAAATAGACGAGTTGCAATTCAATGTTGTTGCCCAAAATGAACAAACGCAATTTAACGAAGCTGAACGAAACAGCTTGCCCATACGTTGTATTCTTAGTTGACTTAGTTGGAAAAGGGCCAGAATTCAAACAAAAATTGGGACAATTTCACGTTAATAGGTCTTTTACTTTTAAAAAGTGGATATTCAATATTGAAGACTTTCTATTTGGTCACACGGTCATGCCATGTCTCACAAATAGCACACTTTTTAATAATCTTAACAAGTCCAGTTTATTTTTCATTTTGCTGCAAATAGTCGAAATTTCGAATTAACAGTTTTGGGGGGAGGGTGGTAAAGAAAAAAGAAAAAACTTTAACTTTTACGTGTTTTATTTCGTTTGTGAGTTTAAGCCAAACATGGAAGGAAGTTCTTGGTTGACCACAAAAATGGCACACTCTAATTTAAATGATTAAATTAAACCACTCTCCATATTAACTCGGATAAGCCCAACGTCCTTCCAGAAGGTTTTTAAGCATTGGCGCGATATTTTAGTTTTTTAAAACGATCCAATTAGTATACAATAGCCGATTTTATATTTTTAAGTGCCGTAGGAAATGCATTCTATTTTGGCGGTACTAGCTTTTTTTGTTTATACTCGGTTAGTTTTATTTTAGGCAGTGAATTTTTTATGCCTGAATTTGTGGATCTTATCGTAAACAAATGAGTTTTATTTAAAAAAAAACAGGGATAAAACAAACTCAGAATCCTTTAAAAAATGTGTTTTAAAAGTGTTTTCATCGCATTTCGATGAAATTGCTTCAATATATATATATTTCAATGTAGTGAAAAGCGTCCAAAGTCTTTCCAGAATGATTGGGCGTTGCTAAAAATAGGTGGGCGTGGCATTACAAAAAAAATGTATATGGTGGTACAACAATAAAATATTATTAATTAAAATGCTGTGAATGCATTTTGCGCTCAATGCAGAAGGCAAAGCGGTGTCAGTTTATTTCTCACGTTGAGACAACAACAACACACTGGCGCTACGGCTTGTTATTTAAGCTGGTCGCTGGGTACCAGCTGGTAGCACGCGACGAGGCTACCAGAGGTAATGCCTATAAATATGCATTGATTTAAGTAAAATATTAAAACTAGTGACTTTAAGCAGTTATGGATATTACAGTAGTTGACTCGGTGACTCGGTGAGTCACAACATTCCTCCGCCCTTTGGAAAAGAAAAAAATTATTGTTAAGGACCTAACAATATATTTTTCGTTGCTTAGCCGTTTACTATTTATTTTGTATTGTACTTAAAATTAACATATATACATCTTTTCCTTTATTTGTGTTTTACTTTGAAATTAATAATCTCTTGACTTATAAGTCATTACTTAGGTGTTCTGTTCGATTACATTTTAATTGAAGTTGTATTTAAAGTGTACTTATTAGGGCGGGTCGATTTAAAAATCGCTCAATGCTCTGTGAAAATCATATTCTAGGGATCAAAATAAGAAACTTTGCCGAAGAAACCATACCTCTTAAACGAATTCTGATGTCCCCCTATTTGGGTCGAACTTTTGGGTAGGGGCAAATTTTGAAAAATCCCACTTTGACCCATTTAGAGTGCTCCAATCGAGTCCAAATGTATGACCGACCCCCACTAACTTTGGAGACTTGACCCACCTATGCCAAAGGCACACCCCCTGGAACCCCCCTGTGGGGTTCCCCATGCAAACATTTCAAAAAATCACCAGTTTTGGCACTTTACATGAAAAAATCAGCGAAATGGCTATGTTTTTTCTTTATTTTTATTTATTTATTTATAATAATATTTATTATTTATTTATAATAATATCTATTTTTTCTCTTTTGAAATTTATATAGTCAGAACATATGTAAATGAAAAAATTAATTTAAGTTAGTTATAGAAAAGAAACTAAAAAAATTATTGTTTGAAGTCTTTTTTACTTTCAAGTCTGGGCAATTTCGCACGGCTCTCTAATGTCGTTGCCATAACAGTCTCTACATTTTCCGGTATAACCCGTTTGAAAACGCTAGCTAGCAATTGAACATGTCGTTCCGTTCCTTGTATGTGTGATGCAATTTTTGGATCATTAAACGGTGGATCATCTTGATTTAAATATTCTTTCAATGTATCGTACGGAATGCTTCGCTTGAATGGTGGTTCAAATACGTTATTTATGTCATTCATATTGATCATTTCCGTGTAACTTGTGCAATTAAACCTTATATCTGGTTTTTTATAAGCTCTAAGTTGCGTTGGGTCGTCAACATCTGTTCGATAGCGTAGAATTATGTTGATAGCACAGTCGCGCTTTTCTTTGCTATCATCAAACAACATTGATAACAAGATATTTTCCGAATGCGCATAATATGAATTATCTGTAGTTACTTGATTGACAATTTTGCGTAAACGAGGTTCTAGAAATCGTGACCAACTAATGAAGTTGAAAAATAATGCACTGCCGTACACAACAGAGCTGTAATACTTGATATTGAAGTACATTGGCACATAATATTTAATTATAAATTCAACCAGAATTCTTAAATTTGCATCTGGATTTTCCGTTGTCACATATAATCGTAATAATCTAGCGGCCTTGGTGAGCCACCGAGAATGTACAATTTTCCCTGGTTTGATGTTAGTCAGATCCACCGAAACCACGCCGCTAGAAATTGCATGGGCCATGTAGTATAAGTACTTCGAATCGGTGGAAAATTCAATTTTTTTCTGGAGCGGGGGCATATTTTGCAACTCAATTTCTGGAAGCCGTCCACCACCTGAAAATATATAATAATAAAATAATTAAAAATGGTTGACAATTATAATAAATGAGTGATAGCAAAACTTACCGGAAGAGTTTCACAAGTTTCGATTTGACGGCTCAGTTTTCCGGTTGCCGATCTTGGTCCAGTGCTGGTTGATTTATCCAAAGCTTCAAACAAATGCCGAAACGGAAGTTCGTTGAAGTGTAGAAGGCAAACGAACCAATGCAATGGTATTTTTAACAGCAATTCGAATCGTCGTATAATTCCACCGTGTGGGCCAGTGTTTGTTGGCTCACCGTCAGTGTATATTCCAATTAATGCATCCAGTGATATATTTTTATCGTTGAAAAAATCATTTTGTTGTTTTGTATTCAGCGGTTTCATGTTCCAGTCTTACGTAACCAATCAATTCAGAATTGGGTTCTCTCAAAATAACAAGATGAGGTTCTTTTACCATCCTAGTATGATACTTCTCATCGACTTTAGCTGTCGTTAAAGTATCATCTTTTCTGCCATCGAATGCAAACGCTAACAAATTGGAATGATCTAACCGCTTGCGAACCACTTCTTGTCTGCATTTCTCTTCTTCTCTGCGAACTTTCGATTTATCCATGATGAGAGGTTTGCCATGCTTATCTTGCATTTTAAAATCTTGGAAAAGAGCGGTTCCCAATGCCGATGCTACTCTATCAAGCACACCAAATCTGTCACATACCAAGGAAAAGTTAAAACAATCGTATCTCTCTGTGTATTGTGAACTTGTGCTTCTATCCATATCTTCTTGAACCGATGGCGGTGCGTATGGAGCTGCCAAATCGCATTTACATGTTCCAATGTAAAAAATTGTTTCCAGAGATTTTACATACTCTGTAAATTGTTGGGTTTTGTTTCTTCTCTTGATTTACTCTTGATACTTGTCAAGCAATTTATTCAATTTATTAAATACACTTTTTTCAGCATTATTTCCATACCAAGTTTTTCCCAAATTCCATTCAACTTATCTTGTACTTGAATAGTGAATGATTTATGGGAAAACTTTTTTGTTCTGTTTTAGCGTTCGCTTAAGTAAAAATAATATCTCAAGATATCCAGATGGGTTGGTAAATTAAGATCAGTCAAATCAGTAGACACACCAAAAACAGTAACATCGTGCTTGGGTATATGACTCATTGGGTTTTCGATAGTTGTTGTTGCTTCATCTTGCGGTGTAGAGGATGGTGGATTCATTGTAAGCTTTTTGATTTGGAATGGTCAACTTCACTTATTATTTTTTTTTTAAATATTTTTTTATCTGAAATTAGCACTTCACACTTTGAGTTCTTCACAACGACTTAAGGCATTCACAAAAACTGTTGCGTTATATATGGTCTACGAGACGAGGTAATAAGAATGAAATGGTATTTTAAATTCTACCTGCTGTGTCTTGTGGTGGCTTAAAAACGCACACAAGCAATTTTAGGATCTGCAATTGTGTCACAGTGATAACTTAATTTTTTAAAAGGCTTGCGGTGCATTCCAGTGATACCTTAATTGTTAAAATGGTTGCATAAAACGCGCATTTCTTAAGAAGGTTCCATAAAATACCCACAAAAAGGGTTGTAAAAACAACCTTAATTTCTTAAGTAGGTGCTATAAAAAAACTACACAAGTAAGTTTACGACATGCAGCTGTGTCTTGTGGTGCCTTAAAAAACGCACACAAGCAATTTTCCGATTTGCGATTGTGTCACAGTGATACCTTCATTTTTTAAAAGGGTTGAATAAATTTCTAAAGAGAAAAAAAACTCCAAAAAGAAAAAAACATAGGCATTTCGCTGATTTGTTCATGTAAAGTGCCAAAACTGGCGATTTTTTGAAATGTTTGTATGGGGAACCCATACTCATAGGGGGTTCCAGGGGGTGTGCCACTGGCATGGGTGGGTCAAGCCTCCAAAGTTAGTGGGGGTCGGTCATACATTTGGACTCGATTGGAGCACTCTAAATGGGTCAAAGTGGGATTTTTCAAAATTTGCCCCTACTCAAAAGTTCGACCCAAATTGGGGAACATCAGAATTCGTTTTAGAGGTATGGTTCCTTCGGCAAAGTTTCTTATTTTGATCCCTAGAATACGATTTTCACAGAGCAATGGGCGATTTTTTTGCCTCCCCACAAATCGACCCGGCCTAGTACGTATATATATCTTTTGTTGTTCTTACTCTAGGCAATTAGTCTTATTGGAAGGTCGATATACTATAAATACTAGTTGTATAAATAGTGGCTCTTTTTGCTTTCTTATTATTTTTTTTCTATGCGATGTTGCAACTTTTGTTTTTTATTCATGTTAGTTTTTTTTTTTTTTTTTCATTTTTACTCTTCATAATCTTGGCTCTTTCTTGTTTACTTATTAGTTGTTTTTGTGTTTTTTTTTTTTTTCTTTTATGCGGTGTTGCATTTCATTTTTCTTTTCATCGCTAATTAAATACATGATTATATAAATTATACAAAAAACAAACTAAAGGTGAGCGACCGAATGTTGAGCAGCTTCCCCGTTCTTTCGGAACTTGACTTCTAGTTGTCGGCGATGATGATTTATTCGTATGGGTACAGGCATCTGGACCCTTGTCGTGTTGTTTCTTGGTTGGAGCTGTGTGTAAAAATTTTCATCCGGCGTGATGGTGGTTGTAACTCGTTACCATCATTCGAGCGTTTTTGTGTTATAGCTTGCGTTGCGCCAAAATGTCGCTAAAAATGTTGGTAGTTGATAGCAAAAATGTTGGGAATTTATCTTGATACTTATCCCAAGATGTTGTGGAGGTTGGCTGTAGATTTTATCAATTTTTCGGGTTACTCTGCCATTAGATTTCAAAGGAATCACGCTTTGAGTACCGCTCGTTGAAACTACCATCGTGTTACTTACTTCAGCCGAATAGTTTTAGGCGTAAGCACACTCCATCAAATCATCTTTCATCTGTTAAGTTTTTAGCTTATTCCCAAAATATATTGGGTCATCATATTCCCGGCTACAATGTATTGGACGACAGCTTCCCTTTGCTCAGTGACTGCTTTACTAATTGCCAGTATGACTTAGCTCTCATTTATTATTGTTTCGGAAGTTTTCAAAATTAACTAGCTTGTCTTAAAGCTTCATGCTGTCCGCCATACACTCTTTGTGATTGTCCTGCACCACACTCTCGTTACTTCGACTATGTTTACCCCTCTCTTCATTACCTCCGTATCAGGATTGAGTGTCCCACGATGATCTTCCCTGTCGCTCGCTACCTTTCCTTTTAAATGAATATATACTCTTTAAATAATAAATTTTTCTAATTCTTCGTATATTACTCATTAAATATTAGATTTTTCATTATTACAAATATTCTTCAACTACACTATGATCGACCTTCTTAGAGATTTTTTCTTCTTACGTATTGTTACGTATATTTAATTGTTAAGAGGATTTTTCTTTCAAATTTCATTATTTTTATTTCATTATCATCGTAATGAGTAGGCAAAGGACAAACATTGTTTATTGACCTCTTTGACAATTCAATGATGGTTCTTTCATCTATAATACTGCGTTTTCTAGTGAGTGAAACGCGGTTTTCAATAATTAAACGACTTAAGAAAAGGAAGTCGTATATTACTTTAACATTTAACCTATATTTATTAACTTTTGATTGTTTACTCTGATATTCATTTACTACCAGGTAATATTCATTTATTTGTATTTTCTTTCTTTTTCTTTAAGTTTTCCGGAACTTAATTTATAAATTCCTAAATTTGTCTCGCTTGAATTAAGCTTTGAAAATCTAACTTCGACTTACTCTTTTTTTTTTTTTTCTTTCTCAATTTCCCTTCTATTTTAATTTTAATTTCATTGAACTATTTGCCTGTCAGTTGCTTATCACTTCTTGGTTACCCCTATATTTTATTTTTCCTCTGAAAAATTCCTAACTTTCTTTATTAAAAGAATTATTATTTATTATTATTTATTTCTTGACTTCCAATTGATTTCATTTTTCTTCTCTTTTTGTTTCTATGTAGACCTTTTTCTCAGAGATATTATTTTCTTTTTCTCTTCTTGTAATTTATTAATGTTTCATGACTTTCCCATGGCTTGGAAATCATATCTATCTGTCACTTTTTCCTCTATATAATTTGTTTGTTTCTTGATTTCCTCTTGGTCGGAAAGCATTACCGTTTGTTTGTTTTGTTTTTATAAAACTTCTTATATTTTTCATCAATTTCCTTCATTTTACCTATCGTTCATTTTTATTCTTATACAAATACCCCCTGCCGCGGTGTATTTATTCTTTTTAATCTTTCTTACAAAAAAAAAATTTTCATTCATGCCGTGAAGTTAACAACGAATTTTGACAACCAATTCCATTCTCACGCGTTCTATGAGGTTTTGACAGTTCTTCAAACTTCAAATGCGATTTTTCAACAACTTTTTGGGCAACTGTTTTGCGATTTTTAGGAGATGGACAAAAAGCGATGGTGGAGCTCTTAGGATAACTAATGGAAACAGTTCGGAAAACAGATGAGAAGAAAATTTTACATAGTTATAATACAAAAATAAATCAAATCATTTCCTACGCTCACAGGCTCAAAAAAATGCGGCATTCATTTTCATGGACCAGAAGCTTTTTGGAGTTGTTGGACATAACGCCTCAATGCAGGTCAATGTTTTATATATGGATAAGTCGGGAAAATATGTATCTTTTCGATAATTATAATGGCATTTTAATAACTTTTTCCATTTTCTCCTAATAGGCCTTATTCTCTGAGGTAGAAATTTGACGAATGCTTCTTTCGCCTGCTGGACAGAAGGCCCTGGAATAAATGGATAAATGGATCGAAATACCTTTTATATGATACCAAATTTATTATTGTAACTCTTGAACTTCATCCAGAGACCTGGCAAATCCTTTCGGAGCAAATATGGACACTATCCTTTTAAGAGTTGTTGGACACTTTTTGTCGCAGGAGCAACTAAGTTTCCACTAGCACCAATCACGTAAATATATATCTTTTTGATGGCACTGATTTTGGATTCATAACTCTTACAATTTTTCTATGCCAGGTGTCATCCTTGGGAAAAGATTCTGGTCAGAACCATATGACAAACTACAAAAAATTATAGAACATCAACAAGGTATGTATTATAGATTCCATTTTAAATCAAATTCGTTAAATTTTGTTTCTTACTTTTTCCAGAACACTACCTAATCCTTTTAGGACCAAATTGGCCAATTTCATTTCTGCGGTTGTTGGGCCCTTGTAGTTGCAGGAACATCTTCATTTATGCAAGCATCAATCAGGTAAGTATGCACCTTCTTGATAGTATTTATTTCAAATTTGTAACCTTCGCCATTTTTTTTTTACCAGGCTTCATCCTTGAAAAAACCAGATTTTGGACGACTTTTGAGGATTTTGGACACTTCATCATGGAAAACTAAAAAAAATCATACACCACCAAAAAGGCATTTATTGTACTCTTATGATGACAACAAACTTAACAATATTTCTACCTTACTTTTTCCAGAATCCTATGTAATCCTCCCTGGACCAAAATGGCCAATTACATTTCCGCGGTTGTTGGGCCCTTGTAGTTGCAGGAGCGACTTTATTTATATCAGCATCAATCAGGTAAGTATACATCTTTTTGATAGCACTTATTTCGAGTTTATAACCATTACCGTTTTTTTATGCCAGGATTCATTCCTGGGAAAAGCGAATTTAAGGTCATTTCTAAGGACTCTGGACAGAACCACATGAACAACTATAAAAAACTATACGCCTTCAAAAAGGTTTGTATAAAAGCTTTCATTTAAAATCAAATTCATTAAATTTTGTTCCTTACTTTTTCCAGAACTCTTCCTAATCCTATCAGGACCAAAATGGACCATTTCGTTTCTGCAGTTGTTGGATACTAGAAGCTGTAGGATCGTCTTTGTTTCTATAAGGATCAATCGGGTAAGTATACATCTTCTTGATAGCACTTATTTTAAATTTGCAACCTTCACCATTTTTTTTTTTTTATAAGGATTTATTCTTGGAAAACCAGATTGTGAACGATTCTTAAATTATGAATGGAATCATATAATCGGCTTTGTCATATTATGCATTATCAAAAGGTTCCTATAGCAACTCTTATTTGAAATTTTCTGCCTGACCCTATAATCTAATTGACCCTCGCTGGAACAAAATGGTCAAATTCGTTTTTGGAGTTGTTGGACATTTATTGTTGCAGGAGAAAGTTTATTTATATTAGCATCAATAAAGTAAGTACAAATGTTTTCAATCCAATTTATCTTAAGATTTTAACTAACTTATTTTTTCCATACTAGGCGACATCCTATTTAATCTGTTCAGATTTCTACCTTATGTTCACTGGATCAAAATGGTCACTTTCGATGTTGGGAGGTGTCGAGCTTTTGTTGTTGAGGTAGCAAATTAATTTATAACAGCATCAATTAAATAAGCATTAACTTTTTAATCCCATTTATTTTGAGATTCAAACATTCGTTTTTTTTCATATTTTATTTTCAGATTTAAGATATTTAAGATTTTAGAATTCATGTTTTCTTTTATTTACTTTTTCAGATTTCTTCATAATCTACGCTGGATAAAAATGGACATCTTCGTTGCTGGTGGTGTTGGGCATTAGTTGTTGCAGGACTCACTTAATTTTAGCCCAAATCAATAAGACGAGTATCAGGTCCGTAGCCCAGGGAGGATTTTATTTTAATCAAATCCTTTTTAAGAAAAATTGAGATAATTATGTAAATTTATTCGAAAAAGTAAAAGTTATAATTTTCAATACAATTTAAAAAAAAAATTGCTTGAGCAATAAAAACTCTATTTTGCCAAATGAAAGTTTAGCTTTTCTTACAGGGTCACAATCATTTTATTTGAATAATCTTGAAAAAGTTTGTATATTAAATATTCATTTCCCACTATGACTTTCAATGTTCAAAAAGTTTTTTAAATTATGAATATAATTTTATAAATACGTAGTAGAAAATTAGTTTTAAATTCAATTTCCAAGCTTATAAGACCTCAAGCTTTTGAGAAAATATTCGTTTTTTGCTTTATATAAAATTTGGATTTCCACGAAATTAAAAACAATTTGGGGTATTTTACGTGATGCGTACAACTAACAGATTTTGCCATTCGATTTTGTTACATTTCTGGTATGATAGACTTTTTAACCCGCCATCTTGTGTACAAAAATTTGGTCCGGTATGAAGTCCAGTTTTTGAATTGAGATCTTTAAAATCGCCTAAAATCAATATATGATTTTTTTATAATTTTTTTTTTTTTAAATATTTTTAAAAAAATTTTAAAAAGTATCTTCTAGGGGTAATGAAGGATTCTTTTAAAATTAATTATTTTTTACATATATCAAAATATTAAAAAATTAAATTTTTTCAAATATGAATCGATGGCTACATATTATCTTATCTTTTATCTTATATTTATATTATCTATTATCTTAAATACTACATATAGTATTAAAAAATTACTGTTTAATTCTTTTTATAAAAATTTATTCAGCTAAGAAGTCGTTTTAAAAAAATCATATTTTGGTTTTTTGCGATTTTACCTCTATAACTCTCAACTTGTTTGAAAAAAAAATTGATGAAATGGATCATATTTTTCAGTCATATCATCATAAGAAAATTGAACAAATAAATAAATCATTGCATTTAATAAATTATTTTTAACTTCTCAGGCAGAACTACATAAAGGAGTAAACATAATTACACACCATCAAAAAGGTATTTTTAATCGCTACAGTTTGGCATAAAATTCATTACTGCCACTTCTTGTCTTTTCCTAGCTACTCAAACGGTTAATGCACTAGACAAAAGTTTTTGGATTTTTCACGCTAGTCTCTTAAACTTTTATTAAAAATAAATTTATGTTTTACAATTAAGATTTTACATTTAAATTTTGATTGTCTCTTTAAGATATATAAGATATTATTAGAAAAAAATTTATTTTAATATTTAATTGATACCAACCTTATAAGTAATTTTTTTTTTTTAAATAAATTTAAATTAAATTGCTCATTTTAAAATCAAATTCTTTCATTACAGTGAAAAATTGTGTTAACAGAATTTGATATTGGACAGGTACAAAATTATTGCAAAAATTTTTTACATAGCAGTTAACAATGAGATTTGAAAATTTACTTATATTATACAAATCTGTTTACATTCTTGCGTTCCATTTTTACAATTAAACAAATAAATTAATTAATTAATTATTATATAGAGATGGAAATTTCAACATAAATATTTAAAGTAACAGTTAACAAACCTAGCTTCAATGTTAAAACTTTTTATAGATATTTTTTATAAAAATATTTATTCTTTTCCAAAAATGTTCCTGATTTTCATTCCAGCTGGTCAGGACTAATTGACTGCTTTCGGGCACTGGACAGGAGCGCGATGGCAATGTCTTCAACTGCGGCATACAGCTGCGCTGTATCCTTGTCTTACAACGTCTGAGTAAAGAATGAGTAGAATCATGCTTCTACACCAGCGGTATAGAAATTCTTAAAAGCAAAAGCAGTTTAAAATTTTCATCATAAAATAATTCAATATGTACCTATACATAAATTTATAAAAATTTATCCAAAATTTAAAATAAAAAGATAAAAAAAAAATAAAATTTAAAATAACATCAATTTTTATCATATAATAATTCTGCATGTTCCTATATCGCACACTAAATACAAAACAGTCCAACTCAAAAATTTTCAAATTTTTACTTTTTAATGTAAAACTATTAGTAGTCATCATATACTTCTACTGTAACACATCAAATACATTTTGTACACATATTATTTCTCTATAGTTTAAAAAAAGTTTCGTCTTATTGCTTTGTATGGAGTTCCTCCAAAAATAAAATTGTTTTCTTATTCACCTAGAAATTTAAAAATTTTGAGTTGACTGTTTTGTATTTAGTGTGCGATAAATTTATAAAAATTAATGCTTTTTTATTACTTTTCTGCTTGTTGGCGCCAGAAACTGCGACGCAAGTAAAGCGCAAAATTTTCCGTACCATTTAAAAAGTCCTGATTAATTTGTCAGCACTAGATTCTTAAGCACTATTTGTCAGCACTAGATTCTTGAGCGGAGACTGGGGTATCTTGAAATAGCCTAGCTGGAAAAGCAAGAATGTTTTGTTTAATTTTTTTAACCAACCTTTTTAGAAGTTTTTAAAAAAGTTTTTTCTACAAAATTGTAATTTTTTTCATTATAGAGGTCGGCAAATTTCATAATTTGCTTTTTATATATAAAGGAACAAACGAGGCCCATGCACTTGAGGAATTTGTAAAACAAACATTTGTTCCGTACACCTAACGGCCATTCCGTTGTCTATAGAGAAAAAAAGCCCAAATTTTTATTAATAACTTTTAAAAATTTTCAACCTTGAACCACAAAATTGTGTTTTAAAATGCATTCAAATATTGAATGCTTTATTTGAATGCTTGCTTTTGGACGCATTTAGCCGGGGAACTAAAATAAGAGAATATAAGGTCTGATACAATCAATACATACAAAGCAGCGGGTTTCATTTCATTTTCACACGAGCACAGCTCGGTGATGGTTAAGACGGTGGGGCTTGTTGATATACCATTCGAAAGGGGATTTTATTGACTTTGCTTTCTGTAAGTTAGTTTTTCTGCTAGAAACAATAATGTGAATCAAATTTCTGAAATATTAATTAACTCTGTAGCTCCTACGAATGTGAACATAGACCTCCCCCCTCCAATACGATTTTTTTCTCAGCTCGACATAACCTTTCACCTAAGTAAATAGTTGCATTCAGTTACAGGACACCCTGTATATTTCAGCTGTAAAGATAAAAAATATATTTCCTGAACTGTTTCCCGGACTGTTGATTATCAACAACTGTTGTTCATCAACAACTGTTGTCCATCAACGACTGTTGTTCATCAACAACTGTTGTTCATCAACAACTGTTGTTCATCAACAACTGTTGTTCATCAACAACTGTTGTTCATCAACAACTGTTGTTCATCAACAACTGTTGTTCATCAACAACTGTTGTTCATCAACAACTGTTGTTCATCAACAACTGTTGTTCATCAACAACTGTTGTTCATCAACAACTGTTGTTCATCAACAACTGTTGTTCATCAACAACTGTTGTTCATCAACAACTGTTGTTCATCAACAACTGTTGCTCATCAACAACTGTTTTAAACTTGTCAAAAAACTGTTTTTAACAATTATTTATTGCTGATATTATGTATACAGTCTTTTCAGTAAGTAGGTTTCATTTAAGTAATTCAAGATTTGATTTTTATCTTTGATTTATTGTTATAAAAAAGAAACTTAAAAAATTATGTTATACAGTATTAGGATAATCAAATTTATTTATAAAAACATACAAAAATTGATTGTTTTGATTTTTTTTTAAATTTCCTAAACTTAAAGGTAAGTGAAAAAAAAAGTCAACAATTAAGAGAGAAATTAAAATAATACCTAGTGACCTAGTCAAAGATAACGTAAATCCTGTCATAAAAAAGAAAATTTAATGAATTTTATGTCAAATTAAAGTTTTTATCAATACCTTTTTGATGGTATATAATCTTTGTTATGGTTATCATTGTTTTGTGTCCAGAATCCTATGAAATCGAATCGTAGAAAATATTCGTTTTAATGAGATGAAGACTAATATGGAAACATGAGCAAAGTTACAAATTTAAAATAAATGCAGTTTAAAATTGGTATACTTAATTAATTGTTCCTGATGAAAATTAAATTTCTTGCGCAACGACAAATGTCCAACGACTTGGAAAGTGTCCAATTTGGTCCAGCGTATATTAGACAGAGCCTTAAAAAAGTACATAGGATTAGATAATGTAGTAAAAGAGTCGAAACTAGAATCTTACAGTAAATGCAATTAGAAAGGTGTATATCTGCCTAATTGACCTTGTTATAAGTACTGCTGCCACTACAACAACAGATGCCCAACAACACCAAAAACAAAAGTGCCTATTTTGGTCGTGAAAAGATCAGGCAGTTTTTAGAAAAGTAAGAAAGAACATATTATGAAATTGATTTCAAGTGAAAGCTTTTATAAGTACCTTTTTGAAAGGGTATGGTTTTTTAATTGTCCATTATTTGATGTCCAGAATCCTTAAAAATCGTCCAAAATTTACTCTTTCGAAATATGAAGTCTGACATATAAAAATGGTGAAAGTTATAAGTCCCATCAAGAGGTTACATATGTATTTACCGGGTTGATGCTGGTGAAAATGATGTTGCTCCTATAAAATAAATGTCCAACTCTGACAACTAAATTGGTCATTTTGTACCAGCGAGGTTTGCCTAGGTCTCTGAAAGAAGTTCAAGAGTCACATCAATCATTTTTTTATAACATGAAAGGTATTTTCAATATTTACTTGGTCATGTGGTTAACTAACTTAAACTTGGTTTGTTCAACAGGCGCAAAAAGTATCTAATAAATTCTTACCCAAGAAAACTACTCCTAGTATGAAAAAATGGAAAAGGTTATTACTTTTTAATTATAACTTACAAAAAGCTACATAATTTTTCCACAGATCCACACATAAAACTTTTTTTCCATAAAAGTAAATTTATAATTTTGTGGAGTTTCTAAGTACAGAAGATAGTTAATATTATTTTTGAATTCATTGTATAGACATATTACGTCTTACCTGTCTTTCCATAGTTGCTCATAAGCTATTACAGTGCTCCTGCACCGCATTTCTGTCCACCGCCTAAAATAGCACATCATTTTGCCACAAAAAGTTGTTGAATTTACTTCCATTTTTTCGAGTTTCTGAGGAATAGATATGCTTTTAAATTTATTTGTTTTACTTTGATACAAAAGTACTTCTTACCTGATTGTTCAAAAGTATCCATAAATGATTCCAATGGTTCCTGCTGCGCATTTTGTCTACCACCAAAACTGTTTTCCAAAGGTTATTGTTTTTTTTTTGCCAAATTGCGATTTGACAACCCGAGCGCTGTCAGTTGTCCCAATTCAATTCGTTCCTCGTTTTTTGACAGCTGAAAAAGTTGTTGGCAAAGAGTTGTCTTCACACCCGCTCTTCATTCTACCCTTATTCTCTTTTTCGCAATTATTCTCACTTTCATTACATACACTTTATTCTATTACGTATTATTCTTTATACGCAAATTTATTTCATGAATCTTTTTTATATTACATATTCTTTCCCCTTTTATTTCATTTAAGTGTTTACTCTTTACTATTTGCCATTTCTTCTATATCTTATTTATTTTCGATTCTCCTTTATTTCCTTAATTGCTATGAAACAATTTGAGTAAATTATTATGGATTTTCTTTGCTTTACCCTTAATTAAAATTGCGGTTGTGACTGCGCTTTTAATGCCTACCACCTTCTATGGCTCTATCCATATTGGTGAAAGTTTGTTCTTCCTACACTGATTTTTCATTAGTACTTTATCCCCGCTTTTAAACTTTACTGGATTTAAAGTACTGTCATATTGTTTTTTAGACGACTCTTTTGCACGTTCCCGATTCTGTCTAACCAGCTCATGTGCTCTTTGGATTTGGTACTTTAATACCTTTGAAGATTCCTCGGCATTATATACCGGCCCACATTTGCGTTTCAAATTGGTCGGCATTTCGGAATCAAACCCGTACAATGTTCGAAAAGGCGTTTGCTTTGTTGATACGTGTATTGTATTGTTACGCACATGCATCCCGCTTGCCAACCATTGATCCCAATTTGACCCATCTTCTTTTGCAAAACTTCTCAAATATTCAGCTAATGGTCTGTGGCTCCTCTCTAGTGAACCATTTGCTTGGGGATGGTATGGGGTAATATGCAATTTCTTTATACCTAACATTTTGCATACGTCCGAGAAAAGACGTGAAATAAAGTTTGACCCGTTGTCGGTTATTAACACCCTGGGCACATTGTGCCGAGTCACAATCTCGTTAAAAAATGCTTTGGCCACGGTGCTTGCCTCCGCATCTGGTATTGCAACACATACCATGTACTTTGAAAAATCGTCTTGGAATGTTAAAATATATTTATTCCCGGATACTGTCTCTGGCAGGATACCCACCATGTCCATATAAACTGTATCGAATGGTCGGGTTGGTGTATCCGTCAGGACCATCGGTATTTTCGTTAGCCTAGAACTTTTGTTCACTTGCCATTTCCTGCAATTCTTTACATATTCTTTTATTTGCCTCTGCATTCCTTTCCACCTGTATTCTTTTCTTATTCTAAAAAGTGTTTTTAAGGCTCCCTGATGGCCTCCTAAGGGTGAATCATGAAAATCCTTCAGTATAGTTTATATTTCCTTTGGGTCCGTTATAATTTTTCCTGTCTGCTCTATACCTGCTGATTCTTCTTCCTTTGTCGTTTCCGCCTCCGGGTCTTTATCTAGTTTACCCTCTTGCACGTGGACTCTGGCTTTCGACCTTGTTTGTACCACTCTTATACCCTGATCTGGCTGAGGTATCCTACTTAACGCGTCTGCATTTAAATTTCTTTTTTCCGGTTTATAAATTATTTCAAAGTCATACTCTGACATCTTGTGCCTAAATCTTGCTAATCTTGACGTCTGATCTTTCAGATTTGCTATGCCTCTCAGGGGTTGGTGATCCGTGTAAATTTTGAATGGTCTACCTAATAAATATGCTCTCAAATTTTTTGTTGCCCATACGATGGCTAAAAACTCTTTTTCTATTGTCGAATATCTCTTTTCTGCGCTGCATAATGACCTGCTTGCGAATGCAATTGGCCTGTCCTCTCATACTTCACCCTGTGGCAATACCGCTCCTATTGCTTCCCCACTTGCGTCAGTTGTTAGTTAAAATGTTTTCTCAAAATCGGGATAGGCTAAAACGGGCGACGAAGTTATAGCGTCTTTTATTTTTTTAAAATGTTTCTTGACATTTTTCTGACCATTGAAACTTTGTGTCTTTCTTCAACAAACTGTTTATGGGGGATGCCAATTGTGACATATTCTTTATAAATTTTCTGTAGTAATTCGCTAAACCTAAAAATGCTTGCACTTCCTTTCTATTTCTCGGTATGGGAATATTTTTTACACATTCTAACTTTTGCGGGTCTGGTAAAGCCCCCAACTCTGAACATTTGTGTCCTAAATAGGATATTTCTCTACGACGAAATTGACACTTTTCCGTATTTAACTTCAAACAATTTTCCCTTAGCCTCTGAAATACTTGTGCTAATCTTTCCTTGTGCTGCTGCAAATTTTTCCCATAAATTACTACGTCATCTAAATATACAAAACAATCTATTCCCTGAAATCCTGTCAGTATGTGATTCATCAATGTTTGAAAAGTGGCTGGAGCTCCAGTGAGTCCAAATGGCATTCTATTAAATTCGTAGTGCCCAAATGCTGTACTAAACGCTGTTTTTCCCCTTTCATTTTTGTCTACTAGGACTTGATGGTACCCACTTGCCAAATCTAGAGTTGAAAAATATCTACAGTGTCCTAATTGATCTAATATTTTATCAATTCTTGGAATTGGAAAAACTTGTTTGATGGTAGCGTCATTTACTTTCCTAAAATATATGACTAGCCTCCATTTTTTCTTCCCATCCCGGCTTTCTTTGGCACTAGTAGTAATGGCGAGTTCAAAGGTGACTTGCTTGGCCTAATTATATCATCCTTCAAAAGCTGTTCTACTTGGTTTTGAATTTCCTCCCTGTGAGCCTGAGGTAATCTATACTGTTTCTGATTTATTGGCGGCTGATCTGTCTGAACCTGAATTTCGTGTTTCAAAACCGGAGTGTATGATAATTTATCTCCTTCTAACAGGAAGATATCATGGTATGACGTTAATAAATTTTCTATTGAGGACCGATCCTCTGTATTTAAATTCGTGTCCAATTTAACAGTTTCTCTTAAGGCGGTCTTCTCATTCAAAACCCGTTTTTTGGACCCTTTTTAAAAAAATTCTTATTTGAAAACGCAAAGAATAATTGAAAACTTTTTTATTTATTGTATTACAAAAGGTTCAAAGTAAATAAAAAAATTTTTTTTTGCCTCGATACGTGGGCTGTTCAAAAAGTAATGAGACTTCAAAGTTGGTCTCCGGAGCGTCTGAAATGAAAAAAAAAAACGGGGTTATAATCAGTATAGATGTAATTCTCGGGTGAACCTCAAGCTTAATTTTGTGATTTTTTTTTGACAAAATGGCGGCCATTAAAAAAAAAATTTCAATTTCGGGTTTTTTTTTTGTAGTTTAGTGTAAAAAAAAAATAGTAAAAAATTTTTTAAAATTATGGTCGAAGTTCACCCGAGAATGGTGACAATTCTGCGTCGATTCCATTTTGTTTCATGAAAATCGGTTCAGTTGAACTGGAGATATCATGGCCGCCAGTTTGAAAAACGTGGGTTCGAGATAAACGCGTTTAAAGTTTGAAGTAATTTTTTTGGGAAAAAAAAAAAAAATCAAAAATGTTTAAATGCAGTTTTAAAGAGCTGACAATTTTTACTTACAAATATTAGTCGGCGATGCCAGCTCCATACAGGCCACCTTCCTCTTTTTCGTAGAAACTGCTTTCTGCTGCCCTCTCTGCTCTGCGAGCCGTTCTGCCAGCTTTTGATGATGCCGCAGCTCGAGTCTCTGATCGGTTCAATCTGTCTTCATTGCGAGATAGTGCGTATTCGTATGCGTTTTTGCCAATCGCAATACCCATCAAACCCATAATTTTAAGTATGGGTATAAAACCGTCGTTGAAGAGGCACGTTGCAATGAAATTGGCCACTTCGATGGTGCGTGCGCCTGAGTTGATGTGTTTGGGCGAAAGTGACCAAAGAACAGAATTGTAGGACTCATTGGAATTCTGAGTTTCAGATCCAAGGCATCTTTCAAGCAAATTATCTGTAAAATATCTTTTTATTAAAAAAATAGCTCATTTTGACGAAGACCTTGCTTCACAAAAAAGGCTGTATCTTCTAAAGTATTTCGAATTTCTAAAAATCCTTTTAGGGGCATATTCACAACTACCCAAGCTATAAATAAATGCAAAAAAAAAAGTCAAAAAAAAAAAAGTTGCTCAATGAGAAGACCGCCTTAATTCTTTAATCCGTTCTCTAACGTTGTGTTCCCTTACGCTGTATATCGTGGGATTGTTCGTTTTATATTTATTAAAATTCGAAAATGCTAGTTTATAATCTTTCGGTATGGTCGTATCCCTTTCCGTTGCATTCAAAACTGATACGCATGCTGTTTCTGTTTTCTAAACTTTCTCCTAAATAAACTCCTGGCTCAATTTCTTGCTTATGTACTACTATTACCGGAATCTTAGTGTTCACTCTTATTCTCATTATTTTCGCGGTTCGCGCTTTAATCTTTATTTCTTCATTATAACTAACTAAATGTTTGTCCTCTCTAAACTCTTTTTCCTGTCTCAATTGTAGCAATTTAACTATTTTCCCCATGTTGTCATACATTGTGACTATTTTTTCCCTCGTATCTATTATACTTTTGTTCCACAAATTATCTCTTCCTAATATTCCATCTGCAGGTAATCCTTGTTCTAGTGCCACCACGTGTAACTTAGAACTTAGATTTTCAACTCCGCTATATGAAATTTCTACCACCCTCATTGTCTTTATGAAGCCTCCGAACGCTCCACTTAAATCTCATTTCTTTGCTCCTATTCTCAATTGTTCTTAATGCATTTTGCTTCACCAAACTCGTGTCTGCTCTGGAATCTACAAGTAGAATGAGTCTTCCATTTATAGCATCTTCACAAGGGATTTCTACAAACACATCATTCACTTTGGAGACGCCGAAACATTCACCCCTCCTACTCTCCTGCACTGTCAGATTTTGGTGCCAACAGCTTGGCTGAGATGTACAGACATTTACGATTTCTTTAGGGGTTAACTCTTCCTCCACTTCAACTGGCTGAGGTCATGATTAAATTATTATAAGGTTATCCAGATATTTGACGTCTTCTCACAAGAATAAGAATGTATACCCTTATTTAAAGAGGAGAGCAAAAGAGCAATTTTTTAATGACATAAAAATCCCGCAGTTGCATGAATATCATACTTTTTCGTAGTACAAAAAATCAAAGATACATTTGACTACTACGTTTTCTTCTACATGTTTGTTTTGAACAAAACTTATATTATGGGATTTTAAAATGTAATGGATGCCTTTTTGATGTAAAACAATATTGAAAAAATTTGATTTGTGTATGCAAAGCACATTTTGCAAAGAATTTGTATGAATATTTTTACTATGTTTTTGAGCTTTGAGCTAAAATAAGTAATAAACAATTATTTCTACATTTATATTAGGGAAAATCAAACATACTTTTCCCTTATTTTGACAAAAGATAGCTTGTTTTGTTCATACAACGCAGAGAATAGTACCGAAAAAAACAATAAGGGTATTCACTTCACTGCTGAAATTTCAGAAATCGGAAATTTCCGGCGAGTTGAAGTGAGCGACCGTTTTTAATTTTTCGTTTTTTTTCACATGCATCTGTCAACCTTAAAATCGCCATCGTTTATTTCGTTGGTCATGCGATGCATATCAGCAGACAAAGAATCTTCTTGTCGCATGTACATATACTACATATGTAGTTATAATTTAATAATTTTTATAAACGGCCAGCAAAACTATAAATCAATTAAAAGAACCTAATTGAATTGCAATTTCGTTCTAAATTGCAGACATTTTATAAGCTTGTAAGAGAGATTTGACAGAATGCTCATCTTCTTTTAGAAATTACCATATTCACAATGACTCACACTCATTAAACAGATTGGCTTATGATTACTGAACACATCTTTTCTTCGCAAATTTCCGACAATTTATTTTTATCAACTCAATAGATGATTAAATTTAAGTAAACTTCGGAAAACCAAAACAACATCAACTGCACTGAAGTTTTCGTAAATTTCAGCATTTCTGTAAATTCAGCGTTAAAATGAATGCCCTTAATATAAAATTAAAAATAAAATCGTTAAATCAAAATTCAACAGTGAAGAAAGTAGGGTTAAGTTTGAAATTTTTGAATCAAAAATTGTGTTTTTAATTTGAAAATGAATTTTTTTTATTCTGAAATATACGCTTTAAAATATCCTACATGTTGAGGACATTTTTTAATATAAATTATTTAATACTAGTTCGAAATTAAAAATATCACATACTAAGACACAAAGTTATTTGAAATAAATGACGCTATAAAAATTTAAACAAATTTCCACAAATTATTTTCATATCAATAAATTTTACTAAAATATTGCACACTTGATTTTTTTTAACATAACCACAAGCATGTGGAAAAAGTACTTTTAAAAAAACACAGCAGAATACTGAAACATACTTTTTTTTAGGACGACCACACAACCCTGGCTGTCATTTTTTCAAGAGAGTAAAAACATTTTTGTTTACATAAAATAAGGGTATGTCAAATATCTGGATAACCTTATAATGATTGAATCATGGCTGAGGTGTACAGATATTTACAATATCTTCGGACTTCAAATTCTCCGTTATTACACTCTCTATTGGCTTAGATGTACAGATATTCACAATGGCCTTTTGCCTTTGCTGGGCCCCTGGAAGTTTCCCTGTCCGTAACCCTGATTATCTTTCTTTCTTTTACTTATTATTTCTTCACAATTATTTTATTCCTTTATATTTATTTTATTATTATTCTTTCTTTTTCTTATTCTTTTTTCATAATTCTCTTCCTTCAAATTTATTTCATTATTTTCCTCTCTTTTACCTATTATTTCTTCCAATTTCTTTTCTCCGCTCAAAATTCTATAATTATTATTCTTTCTTATCCTTTCAGTTGGGATTGGCGCTGTCTGTTCCCATAAACTTGTGTATGCTCCGGGTTCTACAAGTAAAATGAGTCGATCGTCTGTAGCATTCTTGCGAGGAATTTCTACAACCACATCATATACTTTGGAGACACCAGAACGTTCCCCCTTTTCATTCTCACTTTCATAATTCTTTTCCTGCATGTGATCGTTTCTAGGCCTGAACTCTTGGGCACAGTTCCACCCAGTTTCATGACCGTATTCCTGGCATTTCTCGCAATATGGAGTATTCTTCCTGATTAAACACTCATCTCTTGTGTGTCCGAATTTCCCACAGAACGAGCATTTGATACTGGCACTAGCAGCCTTCTCTGGTAAACTTCTATTATTTTGGTATCTGCTCTGTTTGATCCCCTCACTACTCCCTTCTACCACTGCATACACCTGCCTCTGCTGTGATACACTGGAGTCAGACTTATTACTATTCCTAAATATATAATCTATTTCCGAAGCCTTTGTCACTAGCTCATCTAAGTTTTTTCCTTCCATTGCTAGCACCACGGCCCTAACACTTGGGTCACTCAACCCTACCTTGAATGCCGTCACTACTGCCTTGCTCAATTCATTCAACAGTCCTTTCTCTTCTCCTACGCAATCTTTCCTTCTGGATTCTATTGTGTTTAATCTTCTTGCAAATGTTCGCAGGTTCTCCCCTGGCTCTTGAACGCATTTTGACAACTCTATTATTATTGACGTATACGTGGTGTCCCTCAGATAATTTGATTTAATTAATACATAAAATTCTTCAATAGTGGCAAACTTTCTTGTCCTACATAATTCGAAGGCATCCCAGTGTAATCTTAACTTAACACAGTCTATAATGTTTTGTAACTCCACAGCACCGAACGCTCTAATTGCGAGATCGCACCCTTGAATGAACCTATACACTTCTGTTTGTGAATCGGTTCCCGAAAATAAAGGGACCAGATTATTCACAGTCTTTGCTATTTCCCTTATCGTCATTTTGTCTTCTCTTATTTCACTGTGATTTATTAAACCCGACGTATTACGTACTTATTTAATTTTCTTCCAGTATAACCAGTTAATTTTATATGTTTTGTTCTTTATTTTCTTTTATTAATCATTTATATATACAATGCACAATTCTTTAATCTTTTATTTATACTTCAACTGCTCTGCTTCAATTCTCGAATGTTGTAAGCTTCACCGCCCTAGCTTCATCATTTCGCCTGCGTCCATCCTTAGTGATTGATCCTTGGTTGGTCCATTTGGTTCCTGGTTCAACTTCATCATTGGGTCTAGCTCTAAAAAGAATATTTCTCTTTTCTTTTTTTTTTTCTTCATTTATAAACTTTTTTCCTCTGAAGATCACCTTCACTACTTTCACTGGTCGCGATCGGACTTTGATCACAACACTAACTTCGCGGAAAACATCTAATTCAACTCAAAAAGGTTTTAAATTTTTTTTCTCTCCCAAGAACCTTTCAAAACTTCACGGAAATATAACTTTTGACAACTGCTTCCATTAATCCTTGAAAAAAAAATTTTTTTTCAAAAATATTATGCTTCAAAATTTCTCCTTTTTCCCAAATATTCTAATTTCAATTTATTTTTCATTTATTCTTAAAAAAAATTATTATTTTTTTTTCGCAATATCCTTGATGTTCCCCTGAACAACAAAGGATCCTACTAGTTAATTCAACATTATCCTTTTCTTCAACATATCCTTGCTGTTCCATAAACAGACAGGATCCACAACTTCAAAATTATCCTTCTTCAAAACATCCTTGCTGTTCCCCTGAACAGAAAGGATCCTACCGGCTGCGCCAAAAAAAATGTTGGGATCCTCCCTATGAGGATACCCATAGGTTCTTCTCTAAACAATCTTACCGACTTTCCCTATTTAAAAAAATGCACGCGAGTTACATTTATGCCTCTAGGGCATAGATGTACATCGCGTGTTGCCTTTTTGGGTAGATGTGCAGCAGGGCGTTGCCGTCAGTCGAAGCATTAAAATGTCCCTTTTATTTGTGTACTATTCTAAAGGCTCACCAGCCCCTTTGTGTACTATTCTAAAGGCTCACCAGCCCCCTTTGTATACTTACGTTGTACTGGGCTATCCCCACTGATGATCCTTGCGCAAATAAAGAATTCCGGAGAAGTTTTAAGTTTAGAATTTCGATTTATTTGTTATCAGCTTTTGACAACTCTTACACAACTCTCATACGACTAACTACTACTCCCTCACTTAACTATGAAGCACCGATATTTATGACAAATCTCTGGCTGCCTCAATCTTTACATTCTTGCTTAATTACTTAATTGACAGTTTTTTGTCACATACTTAAAGTTGACTTACTTACTAATTGGCTAATTGTAACACTTATTTAATCTCTAAGTTATTTCCCCATAACTTGGCCGAGTTTCAAGTTATGCGGACACGTTCTTGTGTTTACATATGTAAAATGCTCAAGTTGCATTTTATTAGTCATATTTTAATTTCCAAAGGCGGAACTCTTGTTACGCTTAATATTGTCCACGTTCAAGCTACAGTAAATAAAATTCCATAAATGCATGTAATTACAACAATAAAATATTATTAATTAAAATGCTGTGAATGCATTTTGCGCTCAATGCAGAAGGCAAAGCGGTGTCAGTTTATTTCTCACGTTGAGACAACTACAACACACTGGCGCTACGGCTTGTTATTTAAGCTGGTCGCTGGGTACCAGCTGGTAGCACGCGACGAGGCTACCAGAGGTAATGCCTATAAATATGCATTGATTTAAGTAAAATATTAAAACTAGTGACTTTAAGCAGTTATGGATATTACAGTAGTTGACTCGGTGAGTCACAACAGACGAATCAATCAAGTGGGACGAAATGGAGTAGAAAAAATTCACTCCTGTCAAAAAATATATTAAGGCATGGCTAAATTTAACAAAAAATTGTTTCATAAATGACCACAACTTTAGAGTAAAGAATTTTGCAAGAAGAAAATTAAGTCAAATTACATCTAATAAGATGGCAAAACAATCGCCAAGAAATAAGTTTGAAATTTGCCACCAAACTTTATCAGGGTAATGAGAGATGGTACTGGCCTGATTTTCTTAGCGTTGATATTGAATCGATTACAAAATTGATTAATTTATATGTTAATATTAAGGCATTGTCAGGACTACGATGGAGCCTTTAGAGCTCGCTCTTTTCATATAACTTGGAAAACAAACTAAATTTGTGATTGAGATAAGTAAAGTTTGCTTTTTATGTGACCATGGCTGTATATAACGAAACTTATTTTAATGAGAACACTTAAAAAGGCGCTAGGAAATATAGACTTTAAATAAAAAACACAGGTGCGTCGTTGGACACACGAGAGAAGCGAAGATTGATCGCAGTTACATAGATTTGATAGCTTAAAAATTTTTTCTTTTTAATAAATTAACTTTTAAATTCAAAAATTTAAAATAACATTAAATAAGTTACATATATGCAGAAAACATATTTACTGCTCATTTTTTATTGTTGAATGTCAAATTTCCACGCCAATTACATATACGGGCATATAATGCTAGCGACTCTCCATTTAAACTTTCCACACATGGTTGTGAACTTGGCTGCACTAAACAAATTTTTTCTTTCAACGGTGCACTACCTAGCGGAAAAATATGTCGAAAATTTTTCAGATTCCACTCCAAGCAAGTCACAGAACGAGGAGTAAAAAGCTTCGCTTCAAAAATATATATTAAAGAACGCACACGAAATAAAATTTAACAAACATTTTAGATACCTTGCCGATTTCATGCATGTGTTTGTTAATTCCATATTTGGAAAAAGTTCGTTATTATCTCACGATAGAGAACACCATTCACAGTAACTGCCTGACGGCTCTTCAGCCAAACTATCGCGAACAGCAGCAATATTTTCTGCAGTACGCGCTGTACGAGCATGCACTGATGTTTTCACATCTCCTACAGACCCGGTTTGCTCAAATTTTTGCACGATTTTTCCGATTGTACGCACATTTGGACGATTAAATTGACCGAAAAAATCACGAAGTGCACGATATTGATTTGAACGCCCATTTTCATAATAAGCCTGAATAACTTTAACGCGTTGCTCGATTGTGTATCTTTCCATGGTTCAAATTGAGTTAGTCTGAAGTTGAGAAATGTCAAATGAAATGCAGAAAAAACTTGACGTTTAGGTGTGGTTCACATTCAACATCGGCCCTTAAAATTTAACCACCCTTTATAAACACTTAATTTTAAATTGAACTTTTTTCTTTGAACTCATTCTTTTACGTTAACATTATTCACTTAACTTTTATGCTTTTCAGTTGGATTACTTCATTTATCTAAGTTGCTCTTTTTTTCCTTTTCACTTAGGCTAATTTCTGGATATATTTTGTATTTGGGGTTTTTCTTTATGCACATAATATTCTTTCTTTTTAAAAAAAAAAAAGTTTGGTTAAACATTCTTGTTTGCACCTATGCAAGAAAAAAATTGGAATATATTTTTATTTATTAAAGTTTACTTAGCTTGTTGAAAGGCTATGTTGAAGCCGCGATTGCCGAAAATAAACTGCTCACCACGTTGCTGACCTAACCCAATTTTGGTGATGATTAGAAGACTGGCTCAATTATGTTGTCCGAGAGAGCCATCATCTCACTCAACTGCACTTAAAATAGCATGCGAGAGATTTGTTTAACTGATAGCTTAGATTTATGTTGACTGATGGCTTAGCTTTGATGAAAGATTTCAATGACGAATTTCATGACGGATTTGTTTAATATTTTAATATGACTTTGCAGCAATCTTAAATGATCTGTACCATATCTTTGGTGAATTTTGAGACCAAATTCGGAAGGTTTTGTGTCAATCTGCATGGAGACAAATGTCTTACAATTAGTAAAAAAAATTAAATAATATGGAAAAATTGACCCGCAATCGGATTGACACCAATAAATTTAAGAAAATTTAATTGAATAAAACTTATTCAATGCAGCTCAGTATTAATAATTCCACAAAATTAATTTATCTAAAAATTTAATTTAATTTTTTTCAGCTTTAACGCAACGCTGGACAAAAATAGGTTAAGCCTGATTGCTGATATCAATTGGAATTTAAGTCTGCTTCGTATTTGGTTTGATAAATATCGTCTTTTGATAAGTAATAAAACTAAAGTTTTAAGACTAAAGTTTTTTTTTTCTTTAACCACACAAAGCATTATTGACGCTAAGATATTTTATCATTCTCCAGACTGTAAGCGTTTTAAGCTCTGCGACTGTTGTGATTATATTCCAAATGGTAGTCATACTTCCATCATGTAAGTTGTGATGCAAATTGTTTTAAGGTGGAAGCAGTTAAGGAATTTAAATATTTAGGTATTGTATTTAACTATAAAATGAATTGGACTAGTCACACAGATTACTTACAGCAATTCCTACGGTCTACTATCAGAAGTTTCTACTATTTAAAGAATGTTTGCTCTTCTAAACTTTTGTATTCTATATATTACAGTATTTTTCATTGCAAGCTACAGTAAGGCCTTACTTGTAACGGTGGTACGAACTTCAATAAAATACACCCTCTTCTTATTTTGCAGAAAATTGCTATAAGAAATATATGCAGAGAGAATCGTTTGCATCATAGTATCTCACTGTTTGGAAAATTGAAAATTCTTCCTGTAAGATACTTGTATTGTTACAAAGTGCTAAAAACATTTTTTATTAGATCTGTGTATTTGAGTTACAGAGTTTTTTCTGAGCGTAATCTACGAGTCAACAATATGCACCGTGTGAATGTACCTTATTATCGCACCAATGCTTCTAAGTGTTCTTATTAGGTGGTGTCTCGCCGTTTATATAATAAAATTCCGCACAATCTCTAACAATTATAATCTAGCAGCATTTTTATAAAAAAAGTCAAACAATGGTTAAAGTTAATGATTAAAATCGACTGAAATGCATTTAAGTTATAAATAAAAAATATTTTTTTGGTTGCCGCATAACTTTTATTTTTGAGAAATAAGTTTATAGGTTGGCTAATAACAGTTATTTTCTGAAATTAAATTTTTTCGATTATTATTGTGAAATATCAATAAAAAGTTTCGCTTTTAGCTTTTTTCTTATTTTTGTTAATGCATTTATGTTTCAATTCAATTTTGCAAACAATTTTTGTTTCAAAGTCTCTTATGTATGCAATATTACGGAGATCACTTAAAATAATCTTTAAAGCTGATAAATATCACTCCACAAAAGCTTGAGTTGCTAGTGTTGCATGAAAAATGCAAGCTGGTTGCCTGAAATGAGTGATACATCTTTTTGGTTACTCAAATATTCGAAGAGGTTAGCATCAATGCCAATGCGTGGTGTCTTAGAATTACCAATTTCAGTATACGCAACCTTTACCTTTCTACTTGAATCGTCATCTATTTCTTCATCCGAAGACCCTTCCATTTCTAGTTCTCTTAAAGACTTCCTTAGCAAAGAGGTGTGAGCCCACATCCCAAAACAAAATGTCGACTTTCTTATGATTTTCTACACTAATAACCGGAAAATTTTCATTTCAGAAAATAACTGTAATTAGTCAACCTAAAAATTTATTTCTCAAAAATAAAAGTTATGCAGCAACCAAACATTTTTTTTTTTTTTAAATAAAAGTTATTCATAACGAATATTTTTTTGGATTAAGAATGCCCAACTTTTTCTGCTGTCAAACATAGAATAACAATTATTTTCTGTCCCTGCTTTTAACACTTGAATTTTATAATCTGGAAAATTTACTGCATTGACTCAATATATTAGTGGTATTCAATGAACGACGTATTTGTGATGTAAACTGCGTATATGTGGTAAGTTGTATGAACTTACGGCATATACGCTATTTACATCACAAATACGGCGTTAATTGAATACCACTATTAATTTTACAATTAATTACTAACGTCCAACTTAGTTAGTAGTCAGTTGTTTCAGATATTAGGATTACTCACAATGTTCTCATCTGTTTTTAAATTATGCTCTCAGAATTTAATGTGAATTTCTTTCTTAAATTATTGTCCAATGTTTCCTGTTATAGTAATTGGTTGATGAGTCAAATTCCTTTCTCGCAATACAAATTTTTATAGAATGTTTAGAACTTTACGTTTATTTAATTTGAATTTCTTATTTAATTTTATTTCTTTTTTCTTTTAATTTTATTTCCCATATCAAGTTTACCCCACGCAGTTTATTACACCTGAATAAAATCTTTTTCAAAGAAGAAAATTTTGTACTATTTTTTATAAAAAATAATAAATGGCCATAATTTTTTTTTTCATTATTTATTTTCGTAAGCTATTAGATTATGTTAGAATTTAAGCTCAATTATATTCCTAATGAGTAAATAATAATAAATAAGTAAAAAAATAAATAAAGTAATTCTCAAATTAACATTTATATTCAGTTTATACAGAATTTCCCATGTTTTTTGGTTTCTTTTCTAATAACTTTTGTTATTTTTCAATTTCTTTGCTAACTTGTAAACAGCTGATTTTAAGCAGTTTGATACTTTTACCATTTTTGTCAGAAGAAATTTCTCGGACTAAAACTTGCAAAACTCGGACTAAAACAATTGACGGGGTGGGGGAATATTTTTCTCTTTCGAATGCATTTTATTTTTCCATTTTTCAAGTACGGGAACGCTTCTCGGACTAAAACCTGCAAAACTGGTAAATTGGACTAAAAATTTAGAGTACAGGAACAGGCCTTTTATTATTTTAACAATTATTTTTATTATTTAAGTAAAATGAGTGGCGTGCCGTGGCGTAGTGGGTAGAGTGTGTGGCCCATACGTCAGAGAACCCTGGTTCAATTCCCAGCTGACACAGAAAGTTTTTTTAATTATTAAATTTTGTGTTCGGCCGTCACCTCTCTGCAGACAATGGCAAACCTCAGAGAGTAAAAACTGCCATGAAAAGCTTCTTGAGAACATAAGCCGTTCAGAGTCGGTATTAAACTTGTAGGTCCAGATCTCTATCATTTGTGTTTTCAAATTTCCAACATTTTCACAACACGCACAACACAATTGATCATAAAAAGCTCGGTCAAGCTCCTTTCTAGAGCTGAAATGGCCATTTCGTTTTTTGTTTTTTTATGTAAAAAGTGTTTTGAACTTTATTTGCCATAAACAAATGTCAGCACTCAATCCGTATATTGTAGCCAATCGAATTGTAAATATATTTAATTTGGTGACAACGAGACAATGAACCTACTATTATTCGGCTACGGCCTACGGATATTCGGCTATCCGGCCTTGCAGCTCGCTATCAGTTGCATCTCTAATAAAAACATAAAAAGGTTTTGTTGTTGGCTTTTTACTAAACGATACTGCAACTTTCATTGAGCTTGGTAATTTTTTAACAAAAGAATGAAAGACTTATAAAATAAAGGTTCTTCTTCTGTTCACTTTGAATATAATCCTTAAAAAATGTTTGCTACCTCCAAAGCAAATGCTTCGCTGAAATTAACTAATATTTCATTGTGTCTTTCATAAAGTTGTTCTCCGATTTTAAGTGACTTTTTGTGCTCTTGAAAGGTTCCTGTTTATTGTGGCCAACATTGTTTGACCCTTTAAGAAAACCAAGCCAAAATAAAAACACCATAAAACGAGTGACCCACTTGAAGCTTAAACGTAATAATGAGGGTCATTCTCAAAAAGGACCACCTGTAAACTTTGCTTTTGCTGTTTTTTTCTGTCCTTTTTTATAAGAGCGCGTGGCAAAGGTAGAAGTTTAATATTTAGAAGCCAAACGTTTAAAATGCACCAAGAAGCTGCTTCAAACTTCAAACGAAGGATATTCTTAGAAAAACACTACGAAGTGAAAAAAGAAAAACCAATCTCGAGTATTCACTAAATAACCGTTGTTGTGTGAAAGTTTTTCCTTTTCGTGCTGAAGTGCTGATAAGGCCGCAGTAGCTGGCAGTGTTGGCTGACTGGCTGGTAGATTTACTAGCAGCAAAAAATTTTAAAAAAATAGTGCAACGTGACGCTTCAAAATAACAGTGAAATATTTGTTGCACTCTTGAATGAACGAGTTTAAGAACTTTACTTTTAGCTGGAAATGTTAACTTTTTATGCCATGTTTGCTTGTCTATTTTTTCTTTATTAAATTATTAACATTGCCCTTCTATATAATTCAGGATAAGGTTTTAGTGCTCATAAACAACAGCAAAAGAACTTTCGTGTAAAAAAATGCATTCTGCAAGCATGGCAAAGAAACTGCAATTTATTAAAAAAAAAAAAAAACATACTTTTGTTTTAGCCCTGTTCTTATCTTAATTCTTCTTTTGTAAGTATTCTCAGTATCCGTTAAAGTAATTTAAGAACATGTTAAATTTGTATGTTATTAAATTTCTTCAATATATTCTTCGACATTTATATATTAATACGCAAACTAAAATGTTTAATCGCTCTTTACCTGTGTTAACTTCAACATATTCACATAAAACTTATATCGATGAAAAAGTTTTTTCGAGTAGATTTGCACAATATAATTTGTATTCGCATATGTTGTCATTAAAATAGGTAGAACTGAAAAAAAAAACGAAATGGCCGTTTCAGCCCTTGAGAAAACTTTGACCGAGCTTCTTATGATCAATTGTGTTGGACGTGTTGTGAAATGTTTGAACCTCTGTTGCCAACTTGGTACTCCTCTCGGTACTGGACGAACTTCAGAAGTTACTGCCAACACTTATAACAACATTTATAGCTTGCGATCTATCGGTGAGATATGATTTGACAAGATTAAGTGCCGAATTTGAAAAATTAAAATTATTTTTTAGTTTTTTAAACAATATATCATGAGTTACTGAGTCAAACGCTTTTGAATGATCAAGAAGAGTCAACAAAGTAATCTTATTCGCATCCAATTGCGCTCTGATTTCTTCGGACACATCAATGAGAGCAGTCAAGCAGCTTCGTTTTTGCCTGAAGCCCGATTGTCTTTCGGAAATTAAATTATTTTGCAGTAAAAACTGACTTAACCGCTTATGAACAAGATTTTCAAACACCTTTGATAAATAATATAATATTGCTATTGGTCGGAATTCTCCATTCCCTTTAGGAGTGGGAATGATTTTCGCAATTTTCCATTTTAGGGGAAACTTAGAGTTGATAAAGATAGTATTGAAAAGGTGTTTGAAGAATGGCAACATTTAGATTAAATCGACTGAAATGCTTTCCATACCTCTATCTGGCTTGCACAGGAAAAGTTACAATTATTTTCAGCGCCGTCATTATTTTGGTCCGGGCTAATATGAGGTCGTATGGTACTAGGCGTAGGTGATGGTAGTTTCAGAAAATTATCATTTATTACATTTACATCGCTTTCATCGGGGCTAACTATTGCAGAAACTTTAGACTTGATTCCGATATTACGTATTTGTTGCCATTTTTGTTTCGAACTTATAGCCGGGCTGAATTTGCTTTCACAATATCTAGTTTTTGCTGCTTTAAGGTCGCTTACTACTTGCATTCTGTAGTAAATTCTCTTGAAAATTGCATATAGGTGTGAATTTTAGTATCTTTTCCATTTGTTGTAAGCATTATTTCTTTCGCGAATCAGATTTTTTATGTGTTCGTTAATCCACGGGTTTTCTTTGGCACGGACTTTTTTAGTTTTCATTGGAACAAACTCATTAAAAAGGTTAGAAATGCTGCTTTGTAAAAAGTTAACTTGTACGTCAACGTCTGTCATGTGATATATGAGTGACCAGTCAATTGCAAGAGCTGCTTCATAAAGCAATGAGTAATTCAAGCTTTTGAAGTCACAGAAGCTTAACGATTCTTCAGCATATGTCTGGCAAAAGTTGTATTTAAGGAAAATTAAAGCAGGTGCAGAAAATTGATCATACAATAGAATAAGCTGTCTGTTGCTTACTAGAAATAAATCCAGAAGAGTACTGCTTGTTTTTGTGAAGTGAGTCGGTTACAAAGGTTTTACCGGTTGAAGTCTGGCAGCCAACATTTCATTCAGCAGGTGAGTTTCAACGAGGGTGTTACTGTTGAAGTCTCCAATAATTATTATATAACTGTAGGAAATATGTAAGTTATCCAGCACTGCCATAAACGGAGCAATATCAACATTTCGGTTCGGTATGTATGCACAGCCAACAAGTGTTTTGTCTATTTCATTGTAAATTTCAAGAAAGATATATTCGATACTGCACCCAAAAGATGATTTACAGCGCAACTTACATTTAATGCCGTTTTTAACATACATGGCTACCCCCCCAGAATGACTTTCTCTATCTGCCTTAAAAATGTTTTATCCATTAAGCTTGAAAAGTGAATAGTCTAGTTCAGGAGTAAGCCAAGTCTCGTATACACAAATAATATCTACCCCAGAGCATTGAAACAGGTAGTGAAATTCATCAATTTTGTTGATGCGCATTTGTGTGACAGATACCCAATCCCTGCCGGTGCGCATTTAAAATACGGATCATCTCAAAGCAATTGCCGTTGGCCTCTGAGTCATAACGAATTTGAACCATTAGACAGCTTTAGATACAAAAAGAAAAAAGTTGCTAATTCAGTAACGCAATCAATAACATTAAATAGGTAAGCTACAGGAAGTCTTAGAGCACACATCTTTATACTAGCCATATTTGAAGCTTGAACATTAATTGTATTTATTGTAAGAGTAAAGCATTATGTGTAGAAAATAAAAAGTTATAAAAATAGTGAAATTAAAATAGATAACAACAACAACAGAAGATAAGATATGAAAAATGAATAGGATGCTAAAATATTTTAGTGCAGTGATAAAAAACGGCAAAGCATCCAAGCAAGTTAAGTAACAGCTTTCCACTATATTGTTGGGTACTGACATGAGAATCACAAAAAGATGTTGTTGGTTAATGGCGTTCTTGTAATAAAATTTAATTTTTTGGTGTTTTTGGTAAGATTTAATTTAGTGTTAAGCCTTTTTGAAAGTCTTATAATCTGGTACATTTTTGAGGAAAAACGCATTTTTAAATATTAAAATTGATTTTAGAAAAGTTGGCAGACTGGTTTGAACACAAATGATCAAGAACTGGACCTTCAAGTTTTATGCCAACTCCGAGCGGCTTATGTTCCCAAGAAGCTTTTTATGGCAGTTTAAATTAATTCAATTGAAAAAACTTTCTGTGTCAGGTGGGAATTGAGCCAGGGTTCTCTGGCGTATGGGCCACACACTCTACCCACAGCGCCACGACCGCCACCTGTTGGAAAAAATTTGTTTGAAGTCGAACAAACCCTAAAGAGTTCGTTTAAAGTGCCACGCCCCTGTCTAGTTCCGCTAAATTTTCTAGAATACAGACTACCATTATATCAAAAACCATATGTAAAAAATTTGATTGATGTCGATAAATCGGTGTAAGTGCTCAGATAACATTAAAGTGCCACGCCCCCTCCCTCGTCTAATCCGGACTATTCTTCTCAACTTATGACTGCTCATTCATCAACTTATGACTGAAAGGCAAGAAGTGGACGATGAATGGGTCGAGCTGCGCCACTTAAGTTTCATAGATTTAAATCTTATAAATGAAAAGAATATTGAAACTTTTTGGAAAGTAGTATTTGATCAAAAACGTGTAGATAATTCCGAAGTCTTTCCATTACTAAAAAAACTTGTTTATGCTATTTTATCGATTCCAGTAGCAACAGCAAATGTTGAACGGATTTTTTCTCAAATAAATAAAATCAAAACAAAATTAAGAAATAAATTAGAAATTCCCACCTTGTGTGGGATTCTTCGTACAAAAGATTTTTTAAGAAAAAATTATAAGAATTGTACAATTTTCGAAACGTCAGCAGAAATGATGAAGAAGTTTGGGAAAAATGCTTATGAAAAATTAAAAAAAAAAAAAAAACAACCGACTACAAAATCACTACAAAGTAAAAAATAATTTTAAAAATACTTTTCCTTTTAATTTCTTGGTCATATTTGATAATTTATTTAAACATATTATTATATATGAAATCTTATTATTTTAATTTTTTTCTTATTTGTTTTATTATCATTAATATATTAATTTCTTGATGAATACAAAAGCTTTTAAGGTTGGCGCTAATATAATCAGACTTTTAATCAGAAGCGCCAAATTGCAGTACCATAGTATAAATATTATTTGAGATATACTCTTTTTCCAATATTGCCACGCCCATTTGTCAAATAACGCCCATTTTGTTGACGGCAATTTGTTATAATTGTGCCTACCACTACACTAAATTGCAGTACCCTAATGTCCATATTATTCGAGATACAGTGTTTTTATAATATTTCCACGCCCATTTGTCGAATAACGCCCACTTTATTGACGATAATTTGTAATAATAATGCCTACCCCTATACTAAATTGCAGTACTCTAGCCTCAAAATTATTCAAGATACACTGTTTTTCTAATATTGCCACGCCCATTTGTCGAATTACGCCCATTTTATTGCCCGTAATTTGTTATAATTGTGCCTACCTCTACAGTAAATTGCAGTACCCTAGTGTCAATATTATTCGAGATACAGTAGTATCTAGTATTGCGAGATCTATTATTGGCACGCCCAGTTCTCGAATACCGCATACTTTTGTACGGGCACCTCCATGTTTATGATATCTATCTGTTCCCCAAAAATTATGGCAATCAGGCATATGGTTTAGGAGTTATCGATGTACATACATTTAAAAAAAAAAAAAAAAACGGAGAAGCCGACGAACTTGAGAACCTCCTTTCATTTGAAGTCGGTTAAAAATAAAAAAATATTTTAATTGTATAATTTTAATAATCTCAACAATGTGAATTAATTGCTTTAAATATAATTTATTTAAGGGAACATGACACATTCCAAAAAATTTTTGAATGGCTTAAAACGCGTATAAGTTGAATAAAAAATATGATATCATTTTGAAAGAACCTCCTCCTTTTTGAAGTCGGTTGAAAATTAAACATATATTTTGAGGTTAAAAAAATTACATAAAAAATTTTTTTTTAATTTTTTAATCACATATGTGGCTACTGGAATTTTTTTTAAAAAAACTCATTGCGGGCGTGATAAAATAAAAACTACTCAACCGATCGTACTGAAATTTTAAGTACGAAAAAACACTTTTTTCGAAAAAAACACCGCCATTTCGTTATTTTTCGACAAACATTTTTTCTTCTAGTACATTCCACGGCGGTTTTGATGTTGATGAAGACCCCGTTTTTTTTATTTTTGTGTTCAGATGTTGCAGTGAGCCGCATCACGCCCGCAGTGATTTTTTACAATACATGTGCAATTAAAAATATTTAGAAAAATTTTTATTGTGTATTGTTTTTACCTAGAAATAGGTGTGTAATTTTTTAAAATTATATCTTATTTTTTAGTGAACTAAAACGTATTTTAATACATTATAAAAATTTTTGAAGGTGGCATGTCCCTTTAATTTATTTTTGTTAATTTTAATACGTTCTTAGAATGTGATTCTGTGATTTGAATAGTCTTTAGAAATGATTAGGAAGTTTGGAAAAATTGTTTCTGAAAAAAAAAATGTAACTATATATCGCACACTAAATACAAAACAGTCACAACTCAAAATTTGTAAATTTCTAGGTGAAGCCAAAATCAATTTTATTTTTGATGGAGCTCCTTACAAAGCAATGAGACAAAATTCTGTTTTTTAACTATAGAGAAAGAAGATGTGTACAAAATTTATTTGATGTGCTACATTCAATGTATATGATCACTACAAATAGTTAAAAATTACAAAGTAACAATTTGTAAATTTTGAGTTGTGACTATTTTGTATTTAGTGTGCGATATGTTCAATGATCTCAACATTGCGAATGAATTGCTTTAAAAACTTATTATTTAATTTATTTTTGTTAATTTTATTACATACCTAATAAGAAAGTGATATTTTGTAAAATTATAACTTACTTTAAATAAAATATTAAAAATGTTATAATAAAAAAATTTTTAAATATTTGTTTTTAGTCCTTTTATAAGAGCAGTATTTTCTCTAAAAATACAGGATTTTTTTTTGAAAATTACAGGATTTTCAAAAAAACATGGCAACGCTGAGTCGGACAAAGGCTATAGAAGAAGTTCGCTCCAAATCAAAGTCCCACGCCCCTGTCGCCAAAACTTTAAACTATGGACTCCATTACTCCAAAGAATATATATATTTATAAAATTTGGTTTATAAAATTTGGTTGGTCGGTGCAAAAAGAGTTCGATTTTAATTAAAGTGTTTTTAATTAATTAATTTTCTAGACTAAGCGCTGCTCATTATTTCAAAGAATATATGTTGAAAATTTGGTTGAAGTTAAACAAACAATGCAGAAGAAATTCGTTTTAAATTAAAGTGCCACACCCCTTGTCAAATTTCGTCCACTTTTATAAACTACTGACTGCTCCTTATGTCAAATAAAAGTTGTGCAAAATTTTGGTTTAAATAGGACAAACGATGTAGAGAGGGTTCGATTAGAATTAAATTGACACGTCCCCTTCTCCAATCCGAATATATGTGTGAATTTTGTTAAAATCTGACAAACGGTGTAGATCGAGCTAGAATAAAAATAAATTGCCATACCCGCTGTCTAGTACTGCCCAATTTTATAAACTCAAGTCTGTTCAAATTGCCAAGGATTATGTATACAAAATTTGCTTGAAGTCAGACACACGGTGTAGCAGTAGTTCGATTAAATTTAAAATGTCACGCCCACTTTTTTAGCCTTAAGACTTCACATTATACCGAAGAATACATATGCAAAATTTGACAAATGGGTGGAGTTTGGGCACATACATACACAAAGATTTTTCTATATTAATGACGTCACTTCGTATGGAAGGTAAGCGTTGCCAAATATCATAGATATGGTTCATATTAAATACCAAAGCTAATGTGCAAAATTTCAAGACATTTCCTTAATTTTTGTAGATTTTTAAGAGATTTTACAACTCTTTTTTAAAATAAAGCCACTTTGTATGGGAAGTAGGTGTGGTTTCATCCGGTTTGACTCATTCTCGAACGAATTTTTTAGAAAGAAGCTTATATTTTGGATTTCATCGCGATAGCTTTAAAATTACGGCTGTATTCGTGTCCACAGACGGACAGACAGACAGACGGAAATCGACTCAGAAGGTGATACTGGTCAAAAATATTTATTCTTTTCTATACCTGTCGCGCTTCTTTATTGGCGTTACAAACGGAATGAAAACGTTAATATACTCCTTACGCAGTACGTGTTGGGTATAAAATAAACAAAAACTATACAGCAGAAAATGTCATGCCTGATCAGGCTAGAATTCAGGCCTGACAGGCATGAACGAGGCCTGACTGCACCTTGAACAAGTTGCTCCTTCATACAAGTGTCCGCCTATTTAGATTTGAACTTGGTATTACTTTTTTGAAATGTTCGCATATGATTTCTGATCTGAATACTCAGCTAGTATGAGCTCTGAAATCACGGCTGAAAACTAGAGGCCTGACTATTATAAGAAATTCAGACCTGAGTTCCAGTCTGATTGAAAGAGGTCTGAGTGAATTTTCTGTTGGGCATTTCTGTTCATTTCCAAATATAAGCTTAAAAATTCTTAACTAACCGGGTAGTTCCGAACTTTTGAGCTAGCTCGAAATACCCAGGTATCCGAAGAACCCGAAACTATCCGAAATACCCGAAACTAACTTAAAATTGATATTATGCTGGTGTACTTTTTACATTATGGTCAAAAATGTATAATTGATACGTAATTATGCTATTTTATACGGAAAAATGTTCCTTATACATTCAAAATGTAAAATTGATGTTATATTAATATACCATATCTTTAGAATTAACCGTTCTGTATATTTTCATATCTTTGGCATAAATAAGCAGATGAGTGTATTCCATGAAGTGAGTGACATCATCATTGATTGCTTAAATAAACAGAAGTGGACAAAGGTGACTGAGTTGACAAGAACAAAAAAGGAAAAGTGTTCGTATTCATCGTTATGGCTGTTTATTGTTCAAAACCAACCAATTCAACGTTAACGTTGCATTGTTTGAAATACGCACATTTTAAATCACTGCAACCACGTTAATCAAGCATCCTTGTATATCTGTTAAGATTACTGCTATGCTAAAAAAATTTACCCTTTCAAACACTTGACTTTCATATATATTTTTTACATAGCACACATAAAAATTTTTAATAGAATAATTAAAAGAAAACAACCAACTAAGACACTGTAAGGTTGGTTGTTTTTAAATTTTTAACCCAAAGCAAAGTTGCTGATTCCACTGACATTCTCTTTTATGTTGTGTAATTTTCAAGTTTTTACTAATTTAAGGTAAAACCATCTGCATGGATAGGTTGTTGTTACTGTCCAACGGCCAGAAGTGGCAACTTTAATAAAGATTCTTGCTAAATAAAGGAGCATCTTGCAACTGCTTAACAACGCATACAACACACACAAGCAAGCTATTTTGGTCTGCTTGTTTTGCTAACTTGGAAGCATAAATCACTTTTTATTAAACTTTTAATTTTTTGTGCTTTTTTTTGTTTTTTTTTACCGTCAAAGGTTTATAGTTTTTTTTATGTTTTCTTGGAATGTGATGCACTTAGTTTTTAATTTTTCACTGCAAGCGCCATAAAGTATGCTAAGAAGTTGCACTGTTGTGAACTTTAGAGCACTCCATTCTGTTGTTGAAAAATTATATAGAAAAAATGGCTTTTGCACAATAGCATGGAAAAAAACTACGCTTTGCAGGAACATGAAATATAGTGCGCTTGATTTGATTATTTTTAGTATCATAAATATTTAAAGCACTTATTTCAGAAAAATATATAAAAGTTATATGAAAAATTATTTAACCATTTTGGTCCACTACCAGAACGCGTTGGTACTTCGCGTAGGTATAATAGGAAAATTCCAGAGCTTAAGAATTTTCCGATTTTTCATTATTCAGCCGAGGTGGTCGAGGTTTTAAATTGCTTTCAGCAAAATAGAAAAAACAACGAAAATTTAGCTGTGTAGGACTAACTTCAGTTTTTCAAAATAAAACTGTACTTCTTATTTTGCTTCGCTTATTATTTTTACAAAAGCAACAGCAATAAAAATATTTTGTATCACTTTGCTTTGCTTCACTTTGAATTTCTCACAAAGGCAAAGCCACATGTCTCACTTAGGATATTTGTCTGTCAAGTTTTGGAAGTTTCGCCATCTTTTTTTCTCTCGCTCATTGTTTTGACCGCGGAATGCTACACTTACTTTTCTGTTTGGCAAGGAAACATTTTTTCTAAGGTTTTCTGTTCAAAACCTAAATATTTTTTTTAAAGTTGTCCAATATATGTAAATCTTAGAACTGCTTCCAAAAAAATTTTTTTGTTCTACTTTCAAAATGGCGGCCATATTTTCTTTGCTACCTATAGTGATATTAACGTTGGTAGTTACTTATATTCCTCAGCTCCTATTATACATAGAATGATGAATTAAGAACCATAATACGAGTATTAAGCACACTTTGGCCTTAAATCTGGCATATAAGTGATGCTTATGGAATAGTTTCTTCATATTGAAAAAATTATTGCATTTTCTTGCAATTTTAAAAATTTTTTTCTAGCACTTAGTTAAAGTCATCAAATTTTTTTCTAGAATACATTTCAACTAGTTGCTTATACATAAAGTTTTTAACATTCTGACTCATCAACTTCTTTGCTTACAGTTTCTTCTGAATTTGTGGTCAAATATCTGGTGGGCACGAGTTCAAAAATTTTAAATTTATTCACAATAAAGTACATAATAGCATTATTTTGCAGTTGAAATTCTAAGTATGATATTTGCTTCGTTTGGCCCTTCAAACTTCGTGAAAATTCACCTCATATTGTTTTTTTTTTTTTGAAAATCAATGTGATTTCATTTATTGAAATCAGTTATATATAGAATTGCCAGATCCTGAACCTGAACGGCTATTGTCGGGACAAGTCAGGAAATTCCGGAATTTCTTGTAAGTCGTCGGGACAAAAAAATCAGATTTTTGTACTAGTGTATGTATTTGATAAGCATAAACATAAAACTAAAGCATAAGCAATATGAACATAAATCAAATCTAAATAATAAGCAATATCATCATAAATGAAAGCAAAATAATTTAAACAAAGCAATTCACAGCAGCAGAACAAAACCGGATAAGTTAATTTGTTTATTTAAATTTTACAAGAGATACCAAAATATAAATGTAATTTCTTAGATTTAGTATTACTTAAAGGAGTTTAAGTAATATTTAATCCATGATTTTTGGTCAGTGGATCGGTGATGGTTGATAATGCGGAAACGAAAAAAGTCACTTATGTTCAAAGTGGATTTGTTCTGCTATTCCTCTATTTTTTTTCTTTTAAATTCCTTATTTCACTAATTGAAGTATACGATATTATATAAAATTGCCTCAGCGCCTTTAAAGACTTTAAAAAGGCTTTTTAACAACTTACTTATATCATTATTTTATACAAAATACTTTTTACATTAGATGCAGTTCTATGTGTTGTAATAAAAAGGTTTTTAAATGTTCTTTAAGGAATACGTTTAAAAACCAAAAATAAAGCAGCTTTTTTCAAAAACTTTTTAGATAGAAGGGGTTATTATTTTTTCTTCAAATTTATACAGCTTATTGTACATAAAAAGTGCTTTATAAAGACATTTTTTTTTTTTAATATTTTTTAGGCTTCTACATAGATGGCGCCGAAAATGGCATTAAAAAAAAAGACATTCAAAACGGTTTGATGGATATGGCCTTCCCCATGTATAATTTTAAAGGCCAGACCACTAATTCGGCTTCCCTCCTACGCACAACCCCCGCCGGGTTTTTTTTTAAACTATGGAGAAAGTTTGAGTAAAAAGTTAAAAATAGATTTAATAGAGATAGATTTTCGCGCGCTTTTTTGTCTATAAAAAAGAACAAAAAAAATGGAAGGTACTTGAATCAAAGGACAAAATTACAAACAAAATCAAAAACAAAATGAAATTGAACCAATAGATTTCGAGTTATCTATCGAACCGTTTTAAAAAAACTAGTTTCGAGGAAATCGCGCTTAAAACTTTTGTTTTTCGAAATTTTGCATGTATTTTTAAAATTATCGGTTGATAAACTTACTATCATTTAATCTGCAATGCCAGGTATCGTTTTAAAACATGTATGTATATTCTAGAAACTGTAAAGAACACATTAAGCAAACAAAAAAAAAAAATGTTAACCTTAAATATAGAGATTTTTTCCAAGTTAATTAAATCATTTGATAGTTTGTTAAATTCGTAGGGTCCAGCATATTCAATTCTTTGTCTGGTAATTTCTAGTCTGCATCTTACAGTTTTTAAATTCATTGCATTACGTGTATTAAAATAAGCTTGATTTCGACAAAATGCAAGAACATGGTACCCAATACACTTCAAGTTTTTATACACATACACTAGTAGCTGATATTTATACAGTCCAGTTATAGGGAGAATTTTCTTTGCAAAATGTTTAAATAGATTTATAGTAGAGTACATTTTTGGTAAATTAAATACAACTTTTAAAGCGCGATACTGTAGAGATTGCAAACTTTTTAGCTGCTGACTACGCTTGCAGTCAAATACAAGCGGAAGATATGTTAGACGACTATGTAGTTTTTTCGGGACTTATACAAAACGCCAACAGCTGATGAAATTTTTGATTTCAAATAGTTAATATGATTCTACCACGAAAAATTGCAGTGAAAATGAGTTCCTAAATATTTAATTGATTATTTAGATCAAAGATTTTCCTCAGATCGTCTAACATATGGTCTAAACTTGATGAATTTAGTTTTACTTGCATTCAAATTTAGCTTATTTAGGCGCGCAAACACAGAAATAATAGCCGCATCATATTCTATTAAAGTTTTTAAGACCAATGCATGCTTGAGTGGATAAAATAAACACTTGTCATCCGCAAACATAAAAAGCTTTCCATTTAAATATAAATTTTTTATATTGTTAATGTAAATAGTAAATAACAAAGGCCCAATAACGCTCCCCTGAGGGAATCCATAGTTAAGGAAGTATTCCTGGTTGGAAGGCTGTTTTTGGACCCTCTTTGAAAAACTTTTTATTTGAAAATGCAAAGAGTTATTTAAATTCTGTTTTTTTTATTGTATAAAGAATAAATTAAATTAAATAAAACTTTGTTTTTCCTTTGTACGAGGGTTGTTCAAAAAGTTGTCAGCCTTCAAAGTTGGGCGTCGAAAAAAAAGGTAAGCTGCTTGCGGCCCGGATAACTCGACTTCGGATCATCTGAAATGGAAAAAGTAAACGGCGTTAGATTCAGTACAGATATAATTCTAGTCTCTAACTCAATTTTAATTTTTCGATTATTTTTTACAAAATGGCGGTCATTGAAAAATTAAAAACCGATTTTGGGTCTTTTTTAGTAATTTTGTGTTAAAAAAATAGTAAAAAATTGTTTAAAATTCTGATTGAGGTAGGGACTAGAATGATGATTCTGCGTCGATTTCACTTTGTTTCATCAAAATCGGTTCAGAACTACGGGCCCAATCTGGGCCGCAAGCTCGAAAAACGTTGTTTCGAGATAAACGCGTTTAAGTTTGAAGTTATTGCATAAAAAAAATTTAAATGAAAAATTTGAGCATGCAGTTTAAGAACAATTCTGCGTCGATTGCATTTGGTTTCATCAAAATCGGTTCAGTAGAACCGGAGAAAAGTGACTTCGAAGTTCAAAAACGTCATTTTGAAAAAACTCAAAGAAAATTTTAGGCAATAAAACATTTTTTTTTTTTTGTGAAATACTTACATATTTCAACCTGCAGTGCCAGCCCCATAAAAAACTCCTTCCTCTTCTTCAAAAAATGAGGACTCAGCGGCTCTTTGTGCTCTTCGGGCAGTTCTACCTTCTTTTGATGCAGTCAGAGTTCTGGCTTCGGACCTTTTCAAACGTTCTTTGAGAAAACTGTATTAAACTCCAAAATGCAATTCTCCGTCTTGTTGTCAATGCTTATGTCTTCGTTTTCATTATTTTTAAATTTTTTTTTTCCGATGTACTTGTGAATTCGGTGTCCTCATCTCTTTCGTGTTGGTTACCACGAAACTGGCGTTTCAAGGGACGAGTTTTTTGATTGCTACAAGTGTTTCTTTTATTTTTATTTCTATTACTTTTTATTTCTATTACTCCATTGTCTTTAGCACAAACAAACATTTTTATCAAAACTGTACTTTTCAAAACTGTAGACGCACGCGAGATACGTAAATAAAAACACTTCTTTTCGGTTTCTTGTCCAAATTACGACTGACTTTATTTATCTTCAATGATTGCTTGTAATATTTTGTTTGTTTTCAATCGAAGCTCTTTTAGCAGTACGAGTTATGTCTGCACCCTGTGAAGTGCAACTTGATCCACCACCACAGTCCAAACAGTCTAAGATCTTTTAGCTTTATTTGCATTTTAACTGCTAAAAGAGCTTCGATTGAAACAAACAAAGTATTATAAGCAAGAATTGAAGATAAATAAAGTCAGTAGTAATTTGGACAAAAAAAAACAGAAAAAAAGTGTTTTTATTCAAAAGTACGAATCTTACGTGACTTAAAATGCAAATTAAGCTGAAAGATCTTCGGCTGTTTGGACTGTGGTGGATCAAGTTGCACTTCAGAGGGTGCAGACATAAATCCTCCACCACCAGAGTTTAAATTCTTTGTATGGAATATTTAATATTTTTGTATTTATTTTTATTATTGTAGAGAATTGAACAAATTACAAGAAAAAAAATTCAAAAAAATATATTTTTCACTCCAACATGGTCTTATAGAGCTCCAAACTGGCGGCAGAGAAAAAAAACGTGGCCTCGTGGTTGCAGCGCTGGGAGTTGCAAAAATTGTCCGATCTGGAAAAAAAATGACTTTTTTAAATCTTAACATAATTGGTTATCGTATGACACGAGCTTTTTTTTTAAAATTTTTTTCAAGTTTTGGTGATGTTCCAAATTTGAAAGTGTGTTTTTTCGAAAAAAATATTGACTTTAAAAATTCATATGAAATCGAAAAAAAATTAAAAAAAAAAGCTCGTGTCATACGATAGCGAATCAAATTTAAAAAAATACAAAAAAAAAAAATTTCGTCAAAAAATTAACCCGCTAGTGCCGCAACCAGTACGAAAAACATGGTTTCGAAATAAACGCGTTCAAAGTTTGTGAACAAAGAAAAAAAAGGTTATCTTCAATCTGCCATGCCTGCTTCGTACTGTATGCCTTCGTTATCTTGTGTTGTGCTGTTTCTTATACTTTTTTGCAATCGTTTAGCAATTCGGGCTTCTTTTGAAGCTTCATATGCCTTCACTCTGGCGCACTTCAAACGATTTGCATCATTTCCTTTGGAAAAATTCAATGCTGTAGCTCCTATGGTGATACCAAGTAGTTGAAACATTTGCAAATAACTATACTATAAGGTACAAAATAACAACCACCAAAAGTCAGGTAGCAAGTAAAACAAGTATATACCAGCTGCCGTACGTAGGTAGCGCAAAAATTAAAAATGCGCTCTCACTAATCCGGCTGTACCTTTTGAACCCGTATGAATTTTTCCATGAAATAATTTTTCTTAGAATCTTATTTACTAGAATACAAAATTATTAAAAAAAGTCGATTTCAAAAAACTGCCAATGTCATGTCCCCCCTTAAGTGTTCTAAAATGTCGATTCTGTCTTCATTATCCATGGTCCCGAACAACCATTTATACACACTGCCAACAACATTTATTAAACCTCTCTTTTCCCTCATTTTATTTGGTGTTATAGATTTAATTTTAGCTCGAATGGATTCAACTTCTAAGTTTAAAAGATCTCTATTAAAAACAGCAATATGTTTTATGTTTGTTTCAATTTGGGTTAGTATATTATTTAGTTCATTCGGGTCTATGATGTGTAAAACGGTGTTTGTTTGACTTATCACCTCCACTTTTCTCAATTTTATTTTAAGGTATCCCGTCTCCTCCTGTAACTGATACACCTGCAACAGCCCTTGTGTCGTTAAGATTGTCATCAAGAACACTATTATTTGGATGTTTACCTGTAAATTTCAAGGGTCTTTTAATATTTGAAAAGTGAACGTTATGTAAAGGATTGATTCTGTAGTACGGTTCATCTTTATGCCTTAGTCTCTTATAATTTCTAATTGGGCCTTCTAATCTGTTCTCAATGTAGTCTTCTCTGTTACTATTTCTTTCGTTAACTATTACGTTTTTAGCTTTGTCTATTCTTTCTATCAATTCCTCAATTTTATTAATTTCTTTTACTTCTCTAGGGGTACATTTAATTGTAGAATGATATCGATCGTTATAGTTTGCTATAGCCATCTGCATCTTCATTTCTGTTGAAAGTTCACTGCCCTCAATGCCTGTTATTTTTTCTAACAGGGTTGAGTGCAGTCTATCTATATCGGCATTTCCCGTATGGTTATTTGGTTTCGTTAAATGAACTTCTACATTTTCTTCCCTTAGAAACTGTATCAACTATTCTGCCCTAAATTCATTATCCATTATTATTTTTTTGGTTTACCAAATTTAGCGAACTGTTCCATAACTATTGCTTTTTTTTATCTCCAGTTTCGGTCCGTAATGCCATTTTCTGTCTTTATTTGACTACATTTTTGGCAGTCATTTATTATTAATTGAATATGTTCCTGAAGGTTTGGAAAATAGATTTTATCTTTTAATGCGTAGTAACATTCATTGATACCACTATGCATTGATTCTTTAATATGGTATAACGATAGTTGTTTATGTAACTCTTCTTCTGGCATAATCTCAGTCGCTCTTTTTGTGCATCGTATAAATTTCATTTTTTATTACTTGAAAACATTGCAATAAGCAATAGTTGAATTTTTTGGTAATCTCTATCGGATACTTCAGTAAAAATACCTATATGACCATTTTTAACATGCCTTAGTAAAATTTCTTTAATAATTATCTCATTTTCTAACGGATTTAATTCTACTATTTTTCTCCTATGTATGGTTTGCATTTCAGTTCCTGGACTATAAGTTGAAATGATTTGAGTTTTGTACATATTTACAATTTCCTCTTTTATAATAATATGGTCTAATAACTCTTCATTAGCTGAATGAATGGTTTCTGAGATTTCAAAGTTGGAATCATTAGTTTCATTGATTTTTGGGGAATTTTCTAAACGAATTAAAAAATCTGCTATCATATTTTCTTTTCCTTTTATGTATTCTAATTCGAAATTATATTCTTGCAATTTTAGTAGCCATCTTTGATGTCGTTGAGAAAATTCTTTGCCTTTGTATTTTGTATTTAAATATGTAATTGGACAGTGGTCTGTCACAATTTGAACTTTTTTCTATATATATATGGTCTAAAATAAGTAACAGCGTAAATAATTGCGAGAAATTCTTTATCTGTTGTTGCATAATTCTGCTAGTGATTTTTAAGCGTTCGTGATATATAGCAAACTGGATGCCCACATTGAGAAAGGACAGCGCCAATTTCATAATCACTAGCATCAGTAGTGATGGTAATTTCTTTGTCAAATTCTGGATATTTGAGAATTGGATGTGACGATATTAATGATTTAAGATTTTCAAAACTGGCTATGTATTGTGGATCGTTTGTATTTATTTTAGTACCTTTTTTTAGATATTTTATCATGGGGTAAGCTATTTTCGAATAGTCCCTTATGAACTTTCTATAGTAGCCAGTAACACCCAAAAAGCCTTTTAATTTCTTTTCAGTTTTTGGAATTTCTAACTCTTGAATAGTTGATATTTTTTAATTCCTTCTTTTGTAAGAATATGTCCCAAAAAGTTAGTTTCTTTTTTAAGAAAACTGCACTTGACAACTTGAATTTTAAGATTATTTGCTTGTAATTTTGAGAAAATTTTTTGTAATGATGCAGCATGTTCCTCTAATGTAGTAGAAAAAATGAGAATATCATCAAGATAAACAACGCATATCTTGTTAATGTATTCTCGAAGTATTTAATTTATCAACCTTTGAAACGTGGCCGGAGCATTTTTAAGCCCGAAAGGCATTCTCACATATTCGTATAGTCCTAACGGAGTCCCAAATGCTGTTTTTCTATGTCTTTCTAGCCATCAAAATTTAATGATAACCTATAGCCAGGTCAATAGTACTAAAATATTGTGCTTTACCAAGCTTGTCCAGAATTCCCTCAATATTTGGCAACGGATTCTTGTCATCGATAGTCAATTGGTTCAGCCGTCTATAATCTACTACTATTCTAAATATTTGAATACCTGAATCATCTTTCTTTTTTTGAATCACTATTATTGGTGAGCTATATTTGCTTCTACTTTTCCTTATAATTCCTTATAATCCATATCATCAATTTGTACCCTTACTTTTTCTTCATGTTTCGGAGGCAATCGGTACATTCTATTGTTCTTATTTCATGAACAACAGACGTGGTATTCGTTAAATTATCTCCTTCTTTATACTCGTATATCAATTTATTATACTTTTTCAAAAGTTTACTAATAATTTCTTTTTCTTGGCTATTTAAATGATTCAACTGAATGTTTTGTACTTCACTTGCTTCCAAAACTTCTATATCTTCCTGAACAGTTTTAGTTATAAAAGGGAGGCTCACTCCATTGCTCATTATTATCTAAATACTTTTAATATTTATCTCATGAACGTTGCTTTTAATCCAATCCATTCCTAATATTATATCGAAAGGTTTATCAAAATCTATCATAGTCCAACGCATTTTTGCATTTGATGGAAAATCAAATTCAATTGGACATGGCGTTACTACATTTTCACTTGGTATACAGACCTCCCCAGTAATAGTTTTTAACCTAGTATTGTGGATTTAATTTAATACTGGTAGGTTCAAATTTGAAAAACTTGTTTTCTTCAAAATACTGAAAATTCTGAGAGTTGATCCTGTATCTACAAGTGCATAAAATTGTTTTTCTAATAGTGTTAATTTGAGAAATATTTTTGTAACGTCCGAGGCTAGTTTATAAAAAAATCTGATTCAATATTATTGATATCAGCGTCTACGTCCATACTACTTTGTCTGCTTTGCTGACTATTATTTCTTCGATTATTTTGAACCCTTGGCTGCCAACTACGGTTTTGATAATTGTTTTCTCTTACCTGCCAGTTAGCATTTGTATTTGCCCGTTCTTGAAAACTGTTATTTACTCTTTGAAAATTATTATCCGTATTAGTTCGTTGTTGTAAACTATTATTTTGGCTCGCTTGTCTACTAGTTGATGCTTGATAATTTGTGTATCTTGTTTGCTCGTTACTTTCAGTGTTAGTTCTAAAATTATTTAAATTCCCCCAGTCTTGTCCGATAAAGGAATGAACTATTTCGCTGATCTCCGTTAAATTAATTTTATTCATTATCGCATAAGCTAAAGATCCTGTAGCTATCTCTTTAGTTTTTTGTACTAGCATGCCACTTAAAATGTCTACCATAACTCTTCCATTGTCCTCAAATACAGCGAATTCCGCAATACTTTCTACTTACTCTCTACTTACTTTCTCTTAACTTAATATCTAATTCTCGAATATTCCTTACTTTTAGTGCTCCAATCTCTTTAGTAATCATCATTTGATCCTTCGTTGCTTTATATGTTTAATTTATTGGCGTTTGCACTCTTCCCAGCTTGCTGGTGGATTGATATTCAGCACATTTCTCACATTCCCTTGGATTTTATTACTGTAGATAACTTTAAAAACTTCATCCCTTTCCTCTCTGTGATCTGCTAACGTTCTTGTCACTGCGTCTATGAATACTGCTAAAGTTCCTTCTTCACTGTTGAATGTAGGCATAAATCGGATTTCTTTTTCGATTCTCGTTCTCCAGCTATCTTGATTGTTTTGCATAAGTAGCTGCGTTATTGCAACTAAGCATTCTGCAATCTTTTGATTTTCTGCCATTTTTCTTTGTTGATCATAAACGCTGTTTTTCTCTCAATTTTGACTTTTTTTTTCACTTTAGGTTTCTTAATTTTTCATTTAAGGTCTCTTAATTTTTCACTTAAGATCTCTGTTTATTTTACTTAAGGTTTCTTTTGTAATATATTTAAGGTCTCATTTATTGATTTTTTAAAAATTAAAAAATTTTTAATTACCAAAAATTAAAAATTTAGTTTAATTTTAAAACGGCCAAAGCGTACAATAATTTTCAAAACATATTTAAGGTCTCTTTTTATTTTATGTTTAATTACTCAGTGTAGTTTCTTCGCAACTTTGTAAATTTTACTTAAAGTCACTTCGTTTCCCACTTTATTAGTACTTAAGACAATAAAAAGAACGGTTCGATTTCGACTGCGCCAGATACGTACTTTTGAATAAAACACTTCTTTTCTGTTTCTTGTTCAAATTACGACTGACTTTATTTATCTTCAATGATTGCTTATAATATTTTTTTTTGTTTTCAATCGAAGCTCTTTTAGCAGTACGTGACTTAAAATGCAAATTAACCTAAAAGATCTTCGACTGTTTGGACTGTGGTGGATCAAGTTGCACTTCACAGGGTGCAGACATAACTCGCGCGTCCGGTGTATAACTCAATGTGAACTAAACGCTGCCAACATTCGAATACCTAAGCTCTAAAATGTGTATTCATTTATTTTTTAAAATGCGTATACAAACAAGTTATTACCTACTATAGAACGCGTTGAACGAAATTCGGTGGTTGCCTCAAACCGTTGCATTCAAAAAGTAGCCAAATTAAACAAATCGCATTTTTGCCGAAAACATTGCTAGACAAAAAAGGCCATATCTCCTGAAGTATTTCGAATTTCCAAAAACTCTATTAGGACGATATTCTCAAATATCCAAGCTATAAAAATATGAAAAAAATATCGAACAAAAATGTTCATCAAACCACTCCTTTTATCGCCAATTTGGACAAACTGCATCCGATGGCAAAAGTAATTCCGAAACAGAGCCAATTCATTTCTTTGGACACCGTAAAGCTGTAGTTTTTTAAAAAGTATTTCATGGTCCACCAGATCGAATACTTTTCTAAAATCGTAGAACATGCCTGCAAATCCACTAAATCCTTTATTAAGGCCATCACATATGAAATTAATAAAGTTTATAACTGCTTCATCTGTTCCAGATCCTGAAAGTAAGTTGTTCATTTAATACAAATCAGTCAATCATTGGTAAAAGAACGATTGGTCGAAATTGGTCTAGCATTTCAGCATTAGGAACCTTCGGTATTGGAACCATTTTATGTACTTTTTGTATGGATAGGATATGAAGAATTTTAAATAAAGTTGTTATATATTATTGCTAAAATCGTTGAAATCAAATTATTGCATGCTGCAAGCATACGTGGCGTGATTTCATCATGCCCTGAACTTTTTTTCATATTCAAATTTGATATTATATGGCTAACGTGCTCTGAAGTGACTCTTTCTAATTTAAAACGGGTTGTTTTTTGTGTTAAAGCTCGCATTGCATTGAAGTTTTCATCTGAGTTCACATGAATACTTTGACGCAAGTGACCAACTGACTCAATAAAATATGAATTAAACAAATCGGCTTTAGTTGCATCATCTGTTATTTAATTACTGTCACTATCTTGCAATTCCATAAAAGTATTAGATTTCCTACCCATAACATTATTTAAAAATTGCCATGTTCGTTTTCAATCATGCTTGACTTTCTCTAAGTTATCTGAGTAATAGTTATTCCTTGATGTCCTTGTAGCTATTTTAATTACCTTGCTTAAACGCTTTAACTTTTCAGCAATAGTTTTATCGCAGTGATATTTCCTTCTTCTCTGAAGTATTTTTTTTCAATACTATTAAGGATATTAAGTTTTGGTTTACCCAAGGTGTTATGTGATATTTTATTAATTTTTTTACATTATTTCTGAAGTACATTCTTTTGCAGTAGTTGAAATCATATTAACCCATTTTTTGCGGACGTTGCGAAAACGCAACGCAAAAAGGTGTCTTACTATTTGACACCTGAAGCTTACCTCTCGAAAATTTTAAATTATCTAAACATTGATTCTGAAAACCAATAAAAATATCTAATGGACCTGTTTTTGAATTTTGCATAAAAAACAGATTTTTGTGTTTTTTTTAATTAATTTAATTAAGGAGTTTTTTTAATTCTTCTAACAAAAAATGTAAAATAATAATCTACCAAAATAATTTTTCTTCCAATCAGAAAAAAATTTATATTTTGCATAAAAAAACATTCTATGCCATTTGCATTATTTATTGCACGGCAGATTGTATGAAAATTGCATGTTGCGTTTTCGCTGGCGCCGCAGGCAAGTGAGTATGCAAAATGTGAGGACCGCATTCCGTTAATAGATTTTAGTTCAGAATAGCTCAAAGCTTAATAATATGAATCCTGCCGGTCCATTTTCTGGTCCAACTTTTCTTTACCCCCACTCCCCTTATTTATATAGAAAACCGATGGAGGGGTATGAAGTCATTGTAACTATTATTTAAGTCATCATTTATAGTTTTTTCTTATGATGAGAGAAATGATGGGTTGTATAGTGAAATAAAAATCAATATTATTAATCTTTGAGCTCAAAACATCTGGTTTTCCCCACATGTTTCAATTTGCTTACATTTGAGTGTTGAATAAATTTGAAAATATTTCAATAAGTTTATTAAATTGACCAAAAACGCGGCATAATGTTTCGTAAAAACTTTTTATCTGTTCAACAAATCGAAGAATTCATGGATGCAAGCTCCCACGAAGTTAATGTAGAAAAAATATCGTGGTTGTATTGATTTTTCGTTCGATAAGGAAGAAGAAATCGCAGCTATACGTTCGTATGACAATGCCATTGTTACAGTAATGCCAAATCTTTTAATGCTTGAACCAGTAAAAAGCAAAGTGTTTTGATCGAAAGAATAGAAAACATGTATTCATTGCAATGCCGAACGCAATTCATGAATACAATCGGCCATATGAATAAAAACTTAGCAATTGTTTTTTTTAAGATCTTCAAGCAATAACTGAAATGTATTCACGTGTGTGTATCTATTTCTTGAAGAACAAGCAATTGCTTGAGTTTTTATTCATAAACATTTGAAGAAAAATCAGTTGCTTAGTTTTTATTCATATGGCCCAATAATGGCTGCATTCCGCCAAGACGAGCGCTATTGTAGCGATGGATCATTTTACGCTGGATTTCTCTGAATGCGTTGCTACGTCGAACGTCAGATCTGTTGACAACTGACGTTTGACGTAGCTTGTTCGCTTGTTTTGCTTTGTTGAATTTAAAACCTAGTTTCTTTCTCCTAAGAGGTTTACTTAATGCAAAACGTAGTGCTAGAGATGCTAAGGGATAATGGTCTTGATATGGCTATTAAGGAGCACATTTCGGACCTGATTCAACCATTGTGTTTGTACAACTGTGGTACAAATGTTTTGTTGAGCTTTAGGTGGTACACCAAAAGCTGTTTAAATTATGTTGGCAATTTGGCACGTGATACCAATTACCTAAATTTTAAATATTTAATGTTAAATGAGAACACTTGTTGAGTTTAGTTATAGAATAAAACTGAATTTATTGATTGATTTTTACTTGCTTATATACATAAAAAATAGCTAAATTAACAAATTTGAAAATAATAAAATTTAATTTAAAATATTGAAATATTGAAAATTGCATTAACAGTAAAAAATGCAGTCGCTGACCGACGCATATCCGTCGTTTAAATATGCAATCATCGTGTAGAGTCAGCAAATTCGATCCTTGCAGTTCTAATAGTTCCGTGACGCCATTACAAACTGCAGTAATTTGTGTTGTAAATTTTGATCCAAAAATCCATTGATTTGTATGTTGTAATGGTTGCCAACTAATATCGGTTTTAATTTCTTCCAATATGCAAGTTGAGTCGGTTTTATTTTTGAGCATGTTGATTTCGCAGGAATACGCATGTGCTCCTTGATGATATTTTACTTGGTTATTCAAACACAGAATATTGTTTGTCGTTTGTTTAATGGTGACACAAGCTTGAAGTGCGGCAGCCGTTAGTGTAAAATATTGATCTCTATGTGGTGTGACAGCTAGTACGGATGTTTCCGGTCGTATTTTCAGCATTGTTTTATTGGTTATAACAGGAATCGGTATAAGATTGAACAGATCAAATTGTTCATTATCAGTCAATGGTAATTGTATAATAAATATGATATGGTTCTGTGTGATGCCACTCTGCGAAGATATTAGTCCATATAAATCGATCACATCATATTGATCAAAGGGAAGCCGTATGTTAAGCGGTAAATGCCCTTTTATTTTCATTATTTGTTCTTGAAGTTGCTGTGGTGTTATTAGAATGGGGCTGATTCTGCCATGTCTTGTATCGGCTAATACATCAAAAATAGCAGCTTCAATGTTTAAAACTTTTGAGGCCATTAATGAAAGTTGAGTTACTGTTGATATATAAATCTCCACGAGGTCAATGCGTTTTTCTACATCGTTGAATGTTTTAGAGATATTGTTTGCCTCTTCCTGTAATTTGTTTATTCTTAGCGCGATGGTTTCTGTCTCCTTGGTTACTATGCTTAAAGTAGAATCGATGACTGATTTCTGGTTTTGAATCATGTGTGACAAGATCTCTTCGTTGCTATTTATCTGATTAATCGTTTTTGAAATATTTTCCGCATATTCTGAGTCTAGGACGCCGAAAAGTTTGTTAGCCAGATTTCCAACGATGTTGATTAACCCTCTAGTTTTGCGTCGTCTCGTCATGATCTTCTCATCAGTTTGTAACTCAAGGTTAATGTTGTTGAATTGTTTTGCTAGTTCTAAACACATTGTTTTTTGCTCAAGCAGTTAACAAAGATGTTCAAGAACTGCGGTGCTGTTTCGAAGAATTTCCAGCTCCCTTTGTATGGGTACAAGATCATCTATCTATATATATAAAAATGAATGTATGTATGTGGGTATGTGGGTATGTGGGTATGTGGATATGTGTGTATATCACGTATAGACTCCAAAACCACCGAACCAAACTTTATGAAATTTTTAGGGATACTAAAGCAACATTCGGGAAGTGTTCCTGTGAAGTTTGGTGTTGATTGGGCAAGGGGGCGTGGTACCTCCCATACAACCCAAATTGGCTCTATCGCCCACAAACCAAAAAATTGCTATATATCAGACGGTTTTAATCATATAAAACTTAAATTTGGTAATTTTGTTCAGATGGTTACTTTCGGTGACTGTACAAGAAATGGGCGTGGTCACACTATATATACGCCCACTTTTCAGCACTAATTTTAATTCATGGTATTTTCAAGTTTTGACAGTGAATCCTGATATGCAGGTGCTATGCATACAAGTGACAGTCACTATGTAAATGTAAACGTTGTCACGCCCACTTTTACCGCCCACAAATAAGTACAAATGCTTTATATCAGACGGCTTTTGCCGTAGAAGACTAAGATTTGGTAATTTAGTTCGTATGGTTACTGTCGGCCAATATACAAAAAATGGGCGTGCACGCACTATATATACGCCCACTTTATCGGAATCATGCTTATTCCTGAGTTGTACACGTTTTGATAGTGAATCTTGGTATGCAGGTTCTAAAGGTCCAAGTGGCAGGCACTATGTAAATAGAAATGTTTTCACGCCCACTTTTACCGCCCACAAATAAGTAAAAATGCTTTATATCAGACGGCTTTTGCCGTAGAAGACTAAGATTTGGTAATTAAGTTCGTGTGGTTACTCTCGGCCAATATACAAAAAATGGGCGTGCCTGCACTATATCTACGCTCACTTCATCGGAATCATGCTTATTCCTGAGTTGTTTACGTTTTGATAGTGAATCTTGGTATGCAGGTTCTAAAGGTACCAGTGGCAGGCACTATGTAAATAGAAAAGTTTTCACACCCACTTTTACCGCCCCCAAATTAGTAAAAATGCTTTATATCAGACGGATTTTGCCGTAGAAGACTAAGATTTGGTAATTTAGTTCGTATGGTTACTGTCGGCCAATGTACAAAACATGGGCATGGCCGCACTATATCTAAGCCCACTTTATCGAAATCATGCTTATTTCTGAGTTGTACACGTTTTGATAGTGAATCTTGGTATGCAGGTTCTAAAGGTCCAAGTCGCAGGCACTATGTAAATAGAAATGTTTTCACGCCCACTTTTAACTCCCCCAAATTAGTAAAAATGCTTTATATCAGACGGTTTTCGCCGTAGAAGACTAAGATTTGGTAATTTAGTTCGTATGGTTACTGTCGGCCAATATACAAAAAATGGGCATGGCCGCACTATATCTACGCCCATTTTATCAAAAGCATGCTTATTCCTGAGTTGTACACGTTTTGATAGTGAATCTTGGTATGCCGGTTCTATAGGTCCAAGTGGCAGTCACTATGTAAATATAAATGTTGTCACACCCACTTTTACCGCCCACAAATCAGTAAAAATGCTTTATATCAGACGGATTTTGCCGTAGAAGACTAAGATTTGGTAATTTAGTTCATATGGTCACTGTCGGCAACTGCTAAGAAAGGGCCGTGGTCGCACCATATCTACGCCCACTTTTTCGAAATCATGCTTATTCCAGAGTTGCACAAGTTTGATAGTAACACTTGATATGCAGGTGCTCTAAGTGGCAGTCAATATATATATATATAAAATTTGCCACGCCCAATTGTACCACCCACAAAAAAAAAACAAAACGAAATGGCCAATTTCAGCCCTTGAAAGCACTTTGACCGAGCTTCTTATGATCAATTGTGTTGTGAGTGTTGTGGAATGTTTGAACACAAATGATCGAGAACTGGACCTACATGTTTTATGTCGACTCCGAACGGCTTATGTTCTCAAGAAGCTTTTCATGGCAGTTTTTATTCTCTGAGGTTTGTCATTGTCTGCAGAGAGGTGACGGCCGAACAAAAAAAACAACAACGAAAAATTAATTCAATTGAAAAACTTTCCGTGTCAGGTGGGATTCGGACCAGGGTGTTCTCGCGTATGGGCCACACACTCTACCCACTACGCCACGGCCGCCACTTGATTTTTTTTTTTGATCCACAAATTAATAGAACTTCTTTAAATCAGACGATTATCATCGTTAAATACTAAAATTTGGTAATTAAGTTCATACGCTTACTCTCGACAGCTTTGCAAAAAATGTGCATGGTAGCACTATATCTGTGCCCACTCTTCAGAAATAATTTTATTTAATTTATTTATTTACTTATTTTTTTAATGTACTATAGTTAATTACAATTTAAAAATTATAACTAAGTCAGCACTAGCTGCCAGGGCTATCGGTTAGAAATAATTTTAATTCCTGAGATGTGAACGTTTTGATAGACAAACTTGGTATGTAGGTGCTATGGGTCAAATTGGCGTTCACTTTATATATAAATGTTGACACGCCTACTTTAAACGCCCACAAATCTATAAAAAGGATGTTTATCAGACTTTTTTTAGAGTAAAAGACTAAAATTTGGTAGATTAGTTCATATGGTTACTGCCAGAACCCTTAAAAAATGGGCGTTTCGCACGTTATCTACGACGACTTTTCAAAAATCATTCTAATTTCTGAGCTGTACGTGTTTTGATAGTGAAACTTGGTACGTAGGTGCAATGGGACCAAGTGGCGGTCACTATATATATAAATGTTGCCATGACTACTTTTTCTGCTCATCTATCTATCTGTAAAAAATGTATGTATGTATAATAAGGCTCCTCACAAAAAAAAAGGTGAACAAGTCGGTTCCTCAAAATAATGCTTAATGTTATGATGATTCCCCAAATATTTCGACTGTAGGAATAGCCATCCGTGAGCTGGAATAGTTTGAAATAAAAAAGAAAAAAAAAACAAAAACGAAATGGCCATTTCAGCCCTTAAAAATACTTCGACCGTTTGAACACAAATGATCGAGAACTGAATCTACAAGTTTTATGCCGACTCCGAACGGCTTATGTTCTCAAGAAGCTTTTCATGCCAGTTTTTACTCTCTGAGGTTTGCCATTGTCTGCATAGAGATGACGGCCGAACAGAAAAATTAATTTAATTGAAAAAACTTCCTATGTCAGGTGGTATTCGAACCTGGGTTCTATGGCATTCAAGCCACGCACCTCAACCAGTATCCACGCAATGGTTTGAAATATGCTCTAAAAATCGAGTTTTTTATAAAAATATTTAATGGTGTGTTAGTTAAAAATAACAAACGGTCAGAAATAATAGTAATGAAAAAGTTCTTCCAATCTGCACCAATAAATTTTAAATTTTTACAGTCGGACGAGAGATAATGCAGATTTTCATTACTTTTTTAACTTTTTTTTTAATTACTTTCACTAAAATTCAAATTAATTTTATTTTTTTGTTTTGCCATGTTACTTTTAGTCAAATAAATTATCTATTGATGATAAAATATAGTGTAAAGTGAAGAACTAAATTGAATGAAATTACAAAAAAATTTACACATTTTTTACATTTTACAATTTATTTGACTTAAAGTAGTATAGGAAAAAATTCGTTTGAATTTTAGTGAAAATAATATGGAAAAAGTTAAAACAATCCATAAAAATCCGCATTATCTTTGGTCCAACGGGAAAAATGTAAGATTTTTTGATGCAAAAGAACTTTATCATAACTCTTATTTCTGACCGTTTTTTTTTACTACCATACCAGCCAATATTTTTCGTCGAAATATTTTGGGGATCATCATAACATACGCCATGGTTTATTTTGAAGAACCGGACTGAACAATTTTTTTCCTAAAGAGCGTGAGGCGACTGAATGTATATACGTGTGTGGGTATATGTGTATATCACGTAAAGAGTTCGAAACCGCTAAGCCAATTTTTATACAAAAGCCTTGAGAGGGTTCCTGTGAAGTCTGGTGCCGATCGTAAAAGGCACCTTACATACACCTAAAATGTTCGATATCAAATAGTTTTGGAATTATAGGTCGCACAGCCTAGGAATTTAGTATTCGACCTCAATTTACACATGCCGTTCCACAGGTAACATATTATGGGTGTTGGGCGAGGGGCGAGGCGCGCGGTCTTATTCCGCACCCAAAATTTTCGGTATAGCTTTCGAAATAAGTCACACATCAATGAAACTCGGTACGAACTTACTATAAAAGCATGGCTTCACTGAAGCTACGCCCTCTTTTAGGGAATAAGCGCTGAGCGCAGCGAAGCGCGCCGGGTATAAGCTAGTAGTAGATAATAACTTTCCATTCTCCGACTATGCGATTCACAGTGCCAATTCCTTCGAAGTATATTCCTGGCTTATTCGGGAACCTTTGCTGGCTAATTGGTGAGCAAAGCGCCAGTGGTAGCAATATGAGTGCTAATATAGTTATTAATAGATTGGGTTCTATGCGACTAATTTTCTTTGGTCCATTTTGGTCAGTGAGTGTTTCTGCCTTTCGCAAACAATTTAAAGGTATGCTGACTTTAAGTGAGTTTGAAGTTTCTAATTGTGGTTCAGGGTCTTGAGGATCTTGAGATGTTGATGCAATTGTTGGCAATGGTGCATGCAGATGGATAGGTCGTTTATAAGTTCCTTGAGATGTTTTTATTTGTGCAACGCGAATTAAACCATCATTTCCTGAAAAGGTTTTTATCACGCGCCCAATTGGCCATTTCATAATTGGCAAATTATCATCTTTAATTATGGCCATTGCACCTTCTTTCAAATTGACCTTTTATTTTGTCCATTTGCTACGTTGTTGAAGTTGATTCAGATATTCTTTAGACCACCGTGTCCAAAATCCATATTTTACTCTAGACACTTCTTTCCAGTGAGTAAGTGGGCTTGAAGTCAGCTGCTGAGCGAGTATGTCAACTGGAGCCGTAAGTGGTTCTCCAATCAAAAAATGTCCTGGCGTAAGCGCTGTCAAATCGTTGGGGTCTGTGGAAATAGGTGTCAGTGGTCGTGAGTTTAAGATGGCTTCTATTCCGATCACGACTGTTTCCAGCTCCTCATAGGTGAGTGATGAGGTCAAAACGCTCCTGATTAGCAGATGTTTTGCTGATTTGACAGCCGCCTCCCATAGTCCACCAAAGTGTGGAGCTCTTGGAGGAATGAATTGAAATTGAATACCCTTGTCGCTGCTGTTGCGGATGATATCTTCCCGTGACTTCTGTGAATGAATTGCATCTTCAAGTTCAGCTAACTGTCCTTTTGCACCAACGAAATTAGTTGCATTGTCGCAATAAAGATTTTGACAGCGACCTCGTCTACTGATAAAACGACTGAGTGCTCCAATAAAACCATTCGTTGTAAGGTCACTAACCAACTCCAAATGCACCGCTTTTGTTGAAAAACAGCAAAATATGGCTAAGTAGGCTTTTGTTGGCCTTTTTCCTCTAATTTTGTAATGGACCCAGAAAGGGCCACAGTAATCCACTCCAGAATTTAAAAATGGCCGCGATTGTTTAACTCTATCGCTGGGCAAGGCGCCCATGAGCTGTCCAAATAGCTTAGGCTTTGCTTTTGAACATTGTATACAAGAGTGAATTATGTTTCGAGCCGTAATTTTTCCTTTAAGGGGCCAGAAGTTTTGACGCATTATATTTAAAAGTGCTTGGGATCCACAATGTTTGTTTTCTTCGTGCTTCATTTGGAAAATTAATTTGCATAATGTGTCGTTGTAGGGCAGTACCATGGGATGTTTTGCATCGTATGGCAGTAATGATGATTCAATGCGTCCACCAACACGCAAAATACCAAATGCGTCAACAAATGGTGCCAAGTTTCCCAATGAACTGGAGTTCTGAACAGCTTTAAATTTCGTAAGGTCCTTAATTTCTTCACTGAATTCTGATGCTTGAATTGTTTTTACTATTGTTAGTAAAGCTGATCGTAATTCTGCTGGTGAAAGAGCTAAATATTCTGGCTTTTGACGATTAAAAGGGCGTCGTAAATATCCAACGGTATGTAGAAGAAATCGAAATGAATTTCGGTGATCGATTTTATTAATTAATGTTTCTAGATCACTCCATTGATGTGTGATTGTAACAACAGCCTTGGTTCTTCTTTCGATGTCATTAGGAACTTCGGATATTTTTGATGCTGGTTTCTTCCACCACTGTTCGCTTCCATACAGGAAAAAAGGTCCATAAAACCACTGTGAGTGCGCCGCAAGCTTGTCTGGATTTATACCCCTGGATAAAACATCAGCTGGATTGTCTTTTGATGCAACATGATGCCATTGTTCTGATGTCGTCATTTGATGTATCTGGCTGATTCGATTTGCCACAAAAGTGTGAAGGGTGGAAGATTGAGATTGAATCCATGAAAGTACAATTTCTGAGTCTGACCAGAATATTTTAAATCCTTTTTTACACGATTGGTGAGATTTGCACCAAGTACAGCGGACGATAGTTCTAGTCGAGGTATTGTTAATTTTTTCATTGGTGCAACCTTTGATTTAGCACATAATAATCGCGTGGTTATAGTGCTATCTTTGTAGGTAGCTCTTATGTAGACAGCTGCTCCATATGCTTGTTCAGATGCATCAACAAAAGTGTGCATTTGTATGTTTTCAGGCTTAAAAAATTGGGGATCTGCTAGTTCTATGTTCTCCGGAATATTCCAGTCCTTCACATTTATTTCTTGTGATGGCTGAGCTGGGATTATTTTTGGAAGAACAAAGGCCTCTAACCTTGTGCAAAAGTCTCCAAATCGTGTTTCTAAACCAACATTGACACGGGAGGTTGATAATTTGGTTCGGGATCCAACTCCTTCTATTGACAGTGTTGAATTTGTTGTAGATAATGATAGTCTGTTAATAAGTCTTTGTGTAACTAAGTTGACCTGCGATCCCGAGTCAAGCACAGCACGAACTTCACATGTCTGCCCGTTATTCGCCACGATTTTTACTTTAGCTGTTGCTAGAAGTACATAACTTTGTTTTGCTGAATGACTTTGGCTGTTTGTAGTTGAAATAACAACCGAAGTCGCTTCTTTGGAAGTCTGTGAAGTCGACGCCGCTACTGATGATTTTATAGATTGTTGTGTTGGTTTGCTTTGCTCCAAATGCAATAAAGTATTGTGTCTTTTATTACATTTTTTGCAAGATCCTTGCTTACAATTTTTTGTTTTATGATCTGATTTGAAGCAATTAACACAAAGCTCTTGTGATTGAACCCACTTAAGGCGCTCTGATGGAGTCATTTGAGCTTTAAATTTTTCACAGTAAAAAAGCGGCTTTAAATTTTCACAGTAAAATTGCAAAGTTTGCATGAAATTGATGATACTGTCGATAATGCCAACTTATAATTTTCTTTTGTTGCTGGTAATTTTTGATGTTTGTTACTACTTCCCATTGCTTCCAAGGCCTGGAAGCGATTCTTGAGAAACGTTAGAAATTTCGCTATTGTCTGCAACTCTCTGGGGTCTTGCAGCGCCTGTTCGTACAACATGTGACTTTGATTATCCAATTTCTTTATCAAGATATGAAGTAGCAGGGGGTCCCAGTTGGATGTGTCGATTCCCAGATTTTTAAAAGCAGCCAAACTTTCGTGAATGGTATCATGAAAGTTTCTTATGACTTTGGCTTCTGATGTGAGATTCGGCAGGGATATTAATCGTTGTATAATGGCTGAAGTTAGAACCCTTTTATTATTAAACCGATCTTTTAATGCTGCCCATGCTAGTGGACATTCATAGTTGTCTTCTGTTAATTCCAAATGTCTAATTGCTCGTTCTGCTTCGCCAGAAACATTCGTTTTCAAATACCACATTTTTTGAATTTGTGGAATAGGTTGATGATGAATCATCCGTGTGAAGTCGTCTGAAAAGGTCTGCCACTTCAAGTAGTCACCGTCAAATTTCGGAACTGACATCTTTGGAAGTTGTATCGATGTGTATTGATTTGCTTGCGGATTACAACTTTGTCTTGACAATTCTTCTTTTAGCAGTATAACTCTGGTTTCCAGTTCCGTATATGACAGCATGTCATATCCTTCCGCCTCTGGGTCTTCACATATAGCCCAAATTTGAAAATGGGCTTCTTCAATCTTGCTCCATAGATTATTCAATACTATCAGGCACTGAGCTGGGGCTTCCTCTTTAGACTTGCCTGCGAATAAGCGCTCCAATGAAGTTATCATAGCCTTTTGCTTCCTACACCATAAACCGAATTGAGGGTCGTTGATGACTTTCAAGGAAGAGGACTACTCTTGATGATTAAGAATTGATTGTTTTTGACTAGCCGGTTGCAAAGGCTTGACTGTTGCTGGATTTTGATTCCTTGTGTCTGGTATGGATAATGCTTCTAACCTTTGTATTTCAGCTTCGAATAATTTGATGTAGTCATTTGTAAGATCAGTAATTTGGTTATAGTAACCAGTCGAGAAGTACTCATGATCCATTGGCTGATCAATGAGTGTACGGAGCTTTGTGTCCATCTCCTCGAACTGGTCCCATGCTGTGCGAAGACACTGAAGCCGCTCAATAAAATATGCAGCTGTAGTCTTTCTGCTTGCTGAGTCCTTTTTAAAGTTGACTATGAGTCGCTGGATTTCAGCACCCGTACCCTGTTGGGTCTTCAGAAAATCGTTGAAAGTAGCCATGGATTCCTTGGGTCACAATGTAGCCGAAATGTCGGGGTCACCAAATTGTTTGTACAACTGTGGTACAAATGTTTTGTTGAGCTTTAGGTGGTACACCAAAAGCTGTTTAAATTATGTTGGCAATTTGGCACGTGATACCAATTACCTAAATTTTAAATGTTTAATGTTAAATGAGAACACTTGTTGAGTTTAGTTATAGAATAAAACTGAATTTATTGATTGATTTTTACTTGCTTATATACATAAAAAATAGCTATATTAACAAATTTGAAAATAATAAAATTTAATTTAAAATATTGAAAATTGCATTAACATTAAAAAATGCAGTCGCTGACCGACGCATATCCGTCGGTCAACGATTTATTAGCAGAGCTTTAATTTTTGTTGTTTGCATTTGTATTGGCTTGTTGTTATGCCAAGGCCATACTATGCTGACTTTGCTTTATTTTCATAAAGCGCATCAACACAATATGTATGCAAGCATAACTTTGTTTGTCATTTATTATTGTTTTACATTGCATTGCTTTGCTTTTATTTTAAACAAAGCAATGCAATGAAATATGTATGTTTGTACCTAAACACATTGCAAGGAGCAAAGGATAGTTTAAAACATTAAAAATAGCACAAGCTACGAAAATTTGCATTTATTTTAAGGGTTTTATTTGAGTGTTTGCAAATTCATGCAAATTGGTGCGCAAACAGCTGTTAAATGACAGAACTTGCAACTGTTGAGTAGAAGTAGCGTAATTTATTTCGCTAGATAAAATGCACATCGCTCGAGCGTAGACAGCTGCCAGCGCTGTCAAAAGTGTAGCCATTCACCCGAATTTTCTTGAGCGCTAGTGTTGGCGGAATGCAGTCAATAAGACGATGGGCGGAGTTGATTTATATGAGTTCGAGGTAAAAAGTGGTACTAACCACTATCAACTAATGCACTCGATATTGCGTTAGTAAATGCAAGGAAGACCCATAATGTTTGCAACAAATATGCACGGAATCTCCAACGTCACAACTTGAGTTCATAGCTTTTGTTGCATGTGGTTTGCTGCTTTCCTAATAACCATTATCTTTGAAAGTTCCGCCACCGAATGAATCCATACGTTTTAATAATGTAAACCACACGCATTCTATGTGTATCTATGTATATCACACAAAATAAAAACGTTCATATTGTTAGTTCTACAATACATTGAAGACTGTCTTGTTTCATTACATTTGAAAAATAGTGCTAATGTCAGGGTCGTATCCAAAAAATTTTTAGAAATTTATTCTTCATAAAGGGGGGTTTGCTTGGTATTTATTGCGATTTGCAAATGAACATTTTTAAAGAAAGTTTTTTAAAAAATCATAACTCTCCCTCCCTCTTTCCTCCGACTAATGTATGCGCTTCTGTCATCGGCAAACAGTTTTTACATTGTGCTGCCAATGAAGAATTCCATAGTTGGAACCAAATAATTTTCATTTATATTCATTATAAGCAGTATTTTTTCTTTTTTTTTTTTTTGAAAATTGATAATCGTTTTGGCGCACGTTGCGAAAACGCATCGTGAATTTAACGGAAATCTATGACCTTTTCCAAATATGTTATTTTAAATTTCCTCTAATTAACCCACAAACAGACGAGACATGAAATTCCAAATTTCTAGCTCAACTGGAACTAGTAGCCGCCAAAAATGGGTTAACTAAACTAGAAGTAATAGCCGATGGGTCATTAACATTTAAATGACTTATCAAATTTGCATTTACATCACTTTTAAAAGCTTCTTTGTTAATTGGTACTTCTTATTCAAAATATATTTTGATATTTTACGACGGTTGTCAAATTTGCAAATCAAAAGACATTACTGAAAATATTATCAATGTATGTACCATTTATCGGTCTTGTTATCAAATTATGGCAGCTATTTAGAGAGTAAGCTTTGAAGATGTTTTTGAGTGATGATGAGTAAAAATTAACGTTGAGGAGATCCACATTGGAATCACCCACCACGAATCAAGGGCTTTGGGCCAATCGATGAAATGTATCTTCTAAGATTTTAATAAACGAATTTATATGACACTTTGGTGATCTACAAGAAGACATGAGTTGCAAGGATTTATTTTGAATTTTCAAATCATCATCGCTCAAATAAAAAAGATATTTATTTAAGGGGAGGTTCTCATGAAACTGGACCAATAAACGCAATTTTTTTCGATCTTTACGATAGTTTATGATGTGTAGTATATGTTCCCAAAGTGTTTTGGCCGATAACGATGCATAAAAAAATTATCGCATAAGAAAGGAACCCATATTTTTCACAAAAATTATGAGTATCTGATCAACGAGTATTTCACAAAAAATAATTATCTCACATCAATCTTTTTGAAACACGCTCCTGTATTCCTTAACATACTGTGGTAAGAATAGTTATCTCAGGCACTACCAGATGTCGCTAAGTCCGCTCAAAAAAAAAGTTAAACAAATTGCTGCTTAAAAAAAAAAAAGGGTACAAAATTTTTGGTCTTTTTATTCACGGTCAAAGCCCAATTAAAAAAAACGGCAATACATAACAAAAAGGCCGAAAAACAACAACAATGTTAAGCAAATTTTAAAAAGTGTTTTCTAAACTGGTCCCCAAGATATCTATTATGAAGATAGTCCACTGATATCCACGAAAAGTAAATAAAATTTATAGGATCCTTTATCTGAATTCAGATATATAGGCCAGTTTTATTTACTTTTTTTTTAGCACTTTAAAGAGCGAAAAATGTGAAAAAACGGTTCTAAAAAATCACAAGTCCAGCATTTTTGGAATTTTTAACTATTTTTTGATGTTATAGGTATAAACTACAATAAATATAATCTATATATATACTATATATCTATCTATATATCTGTACATGAAATATTTTTTCGAAATTTTTTTAGCGATTTACATTTTGAATGTCGCTGAGTCCGAAAATCGCATTTTTAAAATTTTTGTCTGTCTGCCTGTCTGTCTGTTAAAGCATCACGCGAAAACCACTGGATGGATTTAAATGAAACTTGGCATCTAGGTTCCTTATATCCCCATATATTATTTTATCCAGAAAAGAAGGTTGGACCCGGTAGGGGGCGCTGCGATCGGGTTCCAGCCATTCTTCTTTTTAGCATATCTCCGAAACCGTTCATCCGATTTGCATGAAAATTTGTGTGTTGAGGTTCTCCGACACGCTCAGTTTTTTGACTAATCTACTCTGTTCTATCTCGAACAGCAGAGGGCGCTGTAGTACAAATATTTTGAAAAACCTCGAAAAACTCCTAAACCGTGCATCCGATTTATATGAAAATTGGAATATAGAGGTTTTCGGATAAGGTGAATTTTCATGACTTATCTACTCTGTTCTATCTTGAACACCAGAGAGAGCTGTAGTACAAATATTTTAAGAAACGTCAAAAAACTCCTAAGCCGTTTATCCGATTTACATGAAAATTGGTATGTAGAGGTTTTTTGGATATGGTGAGTTTTCATGACTTATCTACTTTGTTCTATCTTGAACACCAGAGGGCGCTGTAGTGCAAATATTTTGAAAAACCTCGAAAAACTCCTAAACCGTGCATCCGAATTGCATGAAAATTGAAAAATATGGGTTTTCTGATACGGTGAATGTTTTGAACTTTGTGATATCTTTGTGATATCTTGAACACAGAGGGCGCTTTAGTACAGGTCTTAGGAAATCGTGAAAAACTCCAAAACTGCCCATCCTATTTGGATGAAAATTTGTAAATAGCGATTTTCGAGTACGGCAAGGATTCTAGTGCTATCTTTTTTGCTCTTTCTCGAAACTAGAGGGCGCTGTTGTCCAATTTGTACGGGTGTATGTTATTGAACTGTTCCTTAACGGCTGCACTAATTTTGATGAAATATTTTGTGTGTGTTTGAGTGGATCCCTGGATGGTTCAGATTTACAATTGGACCCGGTAGGTGGCGCTGCGATCGTGTTTAAGGCATTTTGTTTTTATAGTTTATCTCCGAAATCGTTCATCCGATTTGCATGTAAATTTGTGTATAGAGGTTTTCGCATACGGTGAGTTTTTATGACTTATCTACTCTGTTCTATCTTGAACACCAGAGGGCGCTGTGTACAAATATTTTAAAAAACTTCTAAGCTGTTTATCCGTTTTTCATGAAAGTTGGTAATAGGATTTTTTTAAAATGGTGACTGTTTTGGACTTATCTTTTTTGTGCTATATCGAACACCAGAGGGCGCTGTAGTACTAATTTCTTAAGAATTCGTGAAAAAGTAGAAAGCCGCTCATCCGATTTGGATGAAAAATTTTATTAAAGGATTTTCGAGTACGGCAACTGTTTTGATGTTATCTCTTTTGCTCTGTCACGAAAAGTAGAGGGCGCTGTTGTACATTTTGTACGTGTGTGTGTACTGTTTTTATTTATTATACTGTATGCTGCACCGATTTTGATGAAAATTTTTGTGTGTGTTTAAGTGGATCCCTGGATGGTTCAGATTCGCAATTGGACCCAGTAGGAGGCGCTGCGATCAGGTTCCACAAATGTTGTTATTATAGTTTATCTCCGAAACCATTCATTCGATTAACATGAAAAATTGTATTTAGGGGTTTTCGGGTACGGTAGTTTTTATGACTTATCTATTTTGTTCTATATTGAATACCATAGGGCACTGCAGTATAAATCTCAAAAAATCCTAGCTGTACATCCGATTTGCGTGAACATTTGTACATAAGAGTTTTCGGATACGGTGGGTATCTTAGACTTTCTGCACTATCTTAAACACCAGATGGTGCTGTAGTACAAATTACTTAAGAAATCGTAAAACACTCAGAAACCGCTCATCCGACTTAGATAAAAATTTGAATATCGGATATATAGGATTTGATATCGAGTATGAAAAGGGCTTTGGCGTTATTTTTTATTCTATCTGTAAAACCAGAGCTGTTGTACAAACTCCGCAAAAACCTCAAAACAACTCACCCGATAAGTATGATTTTTTATAAGTGTTTTTTCTTAAATGTTTTTTTTTAAATGTATGTAAACTCCTAAACCATTTGCCTGATTGCCATAATTTTTGGGGAACAGATAGATATCGTAAGCAAAAGTGGGCGTGCAAAAGTGGGCGGTATTCGAGAACTGGGCGTGGCAATAATAGATCTCGCAATACTAGATACTACTGTATCTCGAATAATATTGACACTAGGGTACTGCAATTTAATGTAGGGGTAGGCACAATTATTGCAAATTACGTGCAAGAAAAGGGGCGTAATTTGACAAATGGGCGTGGCAATATTAGAAAAACAGTGTATCTTGAATAATTTTGAGGCTAGAGTACTGCAATTTAGTGTAGAGATAGGCATTATTATTACAAATGATCGCCAATAAAGTGGGCGTTATTCGACAAATGGGCGTGGCAGTATTATAAAAACACTGTATTTCGAATAATATGGACATTAGGGTACTGAAATTTAGTGTAGGGGTAGACACAGTTAATAAAAATTACGGTCAAGAAAATGGGCGTTATTTGACAAATGGGCGTGGCAATATTAGAAAAAGCGTATATCTCGAATAATATTGATACTATAGTACTGCAATTTGATTTAGGGGTAGGCATTACTAGTACAAATTACGGTCGATAAAGTGGGCGGTATTCAACTATTGGACGTGGCAATATTAGAAATACAGTGTATCTCGAATAATATTGACTCTAAGGCACTGAAATTTATTGTAGTACAGGGGTTGGCAGAATTATTAAAAATTAGGGTCAATAAAGTTAGCGTTATTTGACAAATGGGCATGGCAATACTAGATCTTGCAATACTAGATACTACTGTCTCTCGAATAATATGGACACTAGGGCCCTGAAATTTAGTGTAGGGGTAGGCACAATTATTACAAATTACCGTCAATAAAATGGGCGTTATTCTACAAATGGGCGTGGCAATATTAGAAAAAGAGTATATCACGATTAATATTGATGCTATGGTACTGCAATTTGGTATAGGGTAGGCATCATTAGTATAAATTACGGTCAATATAGTGGGCGGAATTTGACTACTGGGCGTGGAAATATTAGAAAAACAGTGTATCTCGAATAATATTGACCCTAGGGCACTGAAATTTATTGTAGTACAGGGGTTGGCAGAATTATTAGAAAATTAAGGTCAATAAAGTAGGCGTTATTCGATAAATGGGCGTGGCAATACTAGATAAACACTATCTCAGTTAATATTGACTCTGGGGTACTGAAATAAAGTACAGGGGTAGGCACAATTATTGGGAATAACGCTCAAGAAAGTGGGCGCTTATTTAAAAAATGGCTTGGCAATATAAGAAAAACACTATATCTCGAATTATATTGACACCAGGATAATAAAACTCGTTACAAGATGGGTATAATAATTTCAAAACACTTGACATCTAATTTAAATTTAAGAGACAGATATTTGAAATAACCAACAAACTTTCAGAATTTAATAGAACAAATTTTTTCAGAACAATTGTATTTATGTTGTTTATACACTTTTTTCGAAAATTTATCATATGCTCTAAAAAGGAAGAAATAAAAACTTTTAAAAAAAAAAAACAACCGACTACAAAATCACTTCAAAGTAAAAAATAATTTTAAAAATACTTTTTCTTTTAATTTCTTGGTTATATTTGATCATTTATTTAAACATATTATTATATATGAAATCTTATCATTTGATTTTTTTCTTATTTGTTTTATTATCATAAAAATATTAATTTCTTGATGAATACAAATGCTTTGAAGTTGGCGCTTCTGATAAAAAGTCTGATTATATTAGCGCCGACCTTGAAAGCTTTTGTATTCATCAAGAAATTAATATATTTATGATAATAAAACAAATAAGAAAAAAATTCAAATAATAAGATTTCATATATAATAATATGTTTAAATAAATTATCAAATATAACAAAGAAATTAAAAGGAAAAGTATTTTTAAAATTATTTTTTACTTTGTCGTGATTTTGTAGTCGGTTGTTTTTTTTTTAAAAGTTTTTGGCGCTATGTATTTTGCTATATCTTGAACCCCAGAGGGCGCTGTACTCAAAATACAGTAAGGCGTAGCAAAGCGCGAAGGGTGATAATTATCTTCTTTTCTTCTATATGTGTATTTATATTCTAGTTTCTTTTTTCAAATCAGGACAGCTGATGCCGAATTCTGTGGAATTTGAGTACGCCTCAACACATGCGCAAGTCAGGTGCGTCGTAAGTTGGCATTGTTTTGAGACTTCAATTTCTATTTTCAATGCTTATTTAATTTTTGTCCAATTTCCTCGCAAATTGCCAAAAATTCGTTTTTGCTCTGATTTTTTTTTTTAAATGTTCAATCTATCGAATACAATATAAAACTTGAAAACATATTCGGCATATCGTCGAGTTTTTCGGCCTCTAGATGAGAACATGGCTTAACATATTTTTGATTTGCACGAGTTGTTTTAAGCATTTTTACACCATCTGGTTTATTTAATAAATTCTTGAAATTTAAACAATATTCATTTATACTTAGCCTTATCAAAATCTCAGATGTAATGAGCCTAAAAGCCTTTTTACTCCAAGGACCTTTGACACTGGTTAAGACTTGAAATCGATTTTCAGATTTTGTAAACAATTTACTGTGAAATATGAGCTGACAATTGCTTTTGTAAAGTAAATTTTTTCAATGTAATTTTTTCTATATCAGTTTTTTTAATATTCCGGGACAAATTGTCCGATAACGCGACACGGGACAAGCACTTCAATAACTGGACAATCCTGACGAATCCCGACCACCTGGCAGTCCTAGTTATATATAATAGACCGGCCTAAAAAAATCTAAGTTTCTTTTTTTTTTGTGAGTACAGAGATAAAAATGTTGGATTATGCATCGAAAACAAGCCCTTAAAATTTGGAACAAAAATATTGATGTTTAATACTCGACCATAGACGTTAGGTGGCTCTGCGCCTGTTATTAAAATTCAGTGAACTATAAACCCGATAATCATACATTACATAAATAATAATATTATTTAAGGCCTAAACTTACGTTTTTGGGCTCGCTGAAGATGATGAAATAATTTTTGATTTGATCCGCTTGCTAGATTGAGAGATGTTTAAGAAAAAGCTGCAACAATACAAAACGTTTTTTTTTTTAGTTTTTAAATTTTTTTTTCAATAACCATTTTTGTTGCCATTATTTTTACGAAAATAATGAGTGGTCGCACACTATTCTATATCTATTAGTTCAAGAGATATATGCATTTTTATTTTGATCAATTTGCAAGATTTCAAGTTACAAATGCAAAAAAGGCTTAATACATTTTTTCCAATACCCATTTTTGAAGTCAATATTTTTACAAAAATAATGAGTGGTCGCATATATATATAATTTTAATTTGATTAACTTGCTAGATTTCAAGTTAAATATTAAAAAAAGACAAGAGAAGAAATATTTGTTCAATATCCATTTTTGTAGCCAACACTTTTAGAAAATAATGAGTGGTTGCACACCATCATACAAGAATACAGGTAGAAGTGACAGTTCCTTGGCATACCATAAGTTGTCAAAAAAAATGCCAAGAAAGAGAGCGTTCGTTATTGTTTATGTTTTCGCTATTATTTGTGTTTCAGAGTTTGCAAAGTAGCAAACATTTGCTTAAAAATATTTCTTATTGTATTTTATTATAAAAAGTGAGCTATATTGTTGAGTTATTGTTAGTGGAAGTTTAGCAATTTGTTAATTTAATGTTATTTAGTGGAAACATAAAAAGAATGTTGAAAACGTTTAAGTGCAGCAACCTCAGCAGCTGCTTATGATGTGTGCTTATAATTGAAATTGTGTGCTTTTGGAAGGTAAAAGTATGATTTTTTTTTGTTTGCTACCAAAAATAATGTTAATATTTGTCTTTGCTTCCAACGACAGGCTAGTGATTGTTAATGGCCCCTGGCTGTCCCCGGATCAAAAAACGCGAAACCAAATTGATCATGTTGTAATCGACGGAAGGCATGCCTCTAGTGTTCTAGATGTGCGTACATTTCGGGGGGTCAACATTGACTCCGACCATTATCTTGTTGCAGCCAAGATCCGCATACGATTATGCAATGCGAAGAACATACGCACAGGAATGCAACGAATGCTAGAAGTCGCTAAGCTGCAATTACAACGGACTGCCGAAGCCTACTCCGCTCAACTCTCGGTTAAGCTCAACCAACCAACCTCTGGACCCGACGACGCCGGCGGACTTTGGGCGCATATATCCCACTCCATGCGCACTGCCGCTGAAGAAGTCATTGGTTTCCGGCGCCCGCAACCTCGTAACCAATGGTATGATCAGGAGTGTCGCATTGCGACTGCAGTAAAAAACGCCGCATATAGAAAAACGCTGCAGTCAGCTGCAACGCGAGCCGTGCGAGAAAACTACCGCGAAAAGAGGAAGGAAGAGCTATCCAACGACTCAAAAACAACAAAGCAGCGGGTGCTGACGGCCTGTCAGCTGAATTGTTTAAAACCGGCGGCGATGAATTGATAAGGCGCATGCATCAGCTCATCAGCAAAATATGGCTAGAAGAAAGCATGCCCGACGATTGGAACCTCAGCGTACTGTGCCCTATACTTAAGAAAGGAGACCCAACAATCTGCGCAAGTTATAGAGGTATCAGTCTTATTTCCATCGCATATAAGGTTCTCTCAAGCGTACTATGTGAAAGATTAAAGCCGATTACAAAAACACTGATTGGACCTTATCAGTGTGGCTTTCGACCTGGTAAGTCCACCATAGACCAGATTTTCACGCTACGACAAATCCTGGAGAAAACCCACGAAAATCAAATTGACACACACCATCTCTTTGTCGATTTTAAAGCTGCGTTCGATAGCCCGAGAAGGGATTGCCTATACGCAACAATGTCTGAGTTCGGTATACCTGCAAAGTTGATTAGACTTTGCAGAATGACGTTGAGCAACACACGCAGCTCCGTCAAGGTAGGAAATGACCTCTCCGAAACCTTCAATACCGAAAGAGGTTTCAGGCAAGGCGATCCACTGTCTTGCTATCTCTTTAACATCATCATGGAGGGGATCGTACGAAAGGCCGGTGTGCATCGTAATGGCACCATTTTCTACAAAGGCGTCCAGCTCCTTGCTTACGCTGATGATATTGATATTGTCGGCAGAACCAAGAGAGATGTTACCGCTGCTTTCGCCGCTATCGAAAAGGAATCAGCCAAAGTGGGTTTGACGATAAATGAGGGCAAAACAAAATATATGCTGTCTACAAACAAGGGAGCTCGGCGTTTAGACTCCCACGTTTCATCCTGCAGCTATAACTTTGAAGTAGTCAAGGAGTTCGTTTACCTTGGCACCGCCATTAATACCAAAAACGAAATCAGCCTGGAGATAAAGCGAAGAACAATAATTGCTAATAGGTGCTACTACGGGCTCAGTAAGCAACTAAGTTCCAGAGCCCTCTCTCGATCGACAAAACTAACACTCTACAAGACGCTCGTTCTACCTGTGCTGCTTTATGGCGCTGAGGCATGGGTAGTTTCGCAAACTGACGCAGCCGCTCTGGGGGTGTTCGAGAGAAAAGTTCTTCGCAAAATCTTCGGTCCTGTTCGAGTCGGCGATGACTATCGCATCCGAATGAACCACGAGCTGTATGAGCTCTACGATGACATTGACGTAGTTCGGCGTATAACTGTGCAGCGACTACGCTGGCTGGGTCATGTCCATCGTATGAACGACGAAGCTCCAGCGAAAAAGGTGCTCGAGGCGAGGGTCGCTGGTCAACGACGACGAGGGAGACCATGCCTCCGATGGATGGACCAGGCTGAGGAAGCCCTAACCGCACTTGGTGTATCCGATTGGAGAAGGCGCGCGCAAAGCAGAGGCGCCTGGCGAGAGCTGATGAGGTCGGTTGAAACCCGGACACGGGTTGTTACGACCAACTAAGTAAGTAAGTAAGGGAAAAGGTTAAGTTGTTTTTAAAATAGTATTGAGTCAAATATTAATGTTTGATAAATTTAACAGATTTAATAGAGAAGAAAAAAAAAGGTAAAATCAGATTTTTTTCTTTTAGTACCCTGCTTCGTTTTGTATACAAATAAAAGAAAACAAAGCAAGTTTTTGGAGTCAATTTTTACATCTTTGGACACCTATAACTTCTAAACCAGGTGAGTGCGGCCATTAATTTTTCCAGCTTTGGAATGGAAAATAACGAGTATTTTAAAATTTTCAGACCATAAGATCATGTACAAAAAGTCCAATTATTTTTGACCAATTTTTTTTCGATCAGATATAACAATTATATTTCTGATCGAAAAAAATAACGATTACAAATAATTTTTATTTCTGATCGAAAAAAATTACTTTTTTTTTTAATATTTCTCGTACAGGAAGCATCGAAAGCCTGTAGTAGTGTGGGACTTTAATCCATTAAACCTGCACGCTGTCCGTCGGCTTGCCCTATTGGGATACCGATGTAGTTATGTGTCAGTAAATCCGTCATGAGTACTAAACTCAATATCAGTTAAGGCCTGTCGTATAAAGTCTTCAATTGCAGTGCCGGAAGAACATCGATGTGTGCTGATTCCGTTCCAGGATAAAGCAAGTCGTGGCAAACAACCCAAGAGCAGCTGCTATACAAGGTCTAAATTAAAAATTTTATATTAAAAATTAATCACTTCAAATTTAAATAAACAATTAAATTACAGTTACAGAACTGAAATAAGTTGCTTTTTATTTATTCGTTGAGTCGGCTTCCAGACTTGAAGTTATTACAGACGAATTCTCAGTAATTTGCTGCTGCCTACAAGCTTTTGTTTCTGCTTTTGTTCACGAAGACGACCATTTAAATGCTTTATCCGGAAAAACATACGACACTTGAAGAAGTATGATTTCACGACATCGGGTAATTTGATGTTGGAACTCATTTCTACTAAAGTTGTTCTGAAATTCATAATGTTCGAAATTTTGTCATGGTTGACACTGTAGAATACTTGTTCCAAGGCCTGTATTTGCTCCAGGAATTGAGTTGGTTTTTTTAAGTTACCCCTGGATAACTCGTCAACATAAGTCTACGTCGAACTGAATCCTTCATTGTATTCTTCTAGACCCATTGTGACGCCCATAATAGCAGCGTATTTTGGCCGTAACAATTTTGACATTTTTTGTATTATTTGAGTTTATTTAATTAGGGGGTTAAAATGGAGTAATGTGGTTTTTTTATCTTTTTCCTACTTTTAGTTTCCATTATATTAATATAACCTAATATAAATCTTAGTTTCATAAGTTACACTAAAGATTCTATTTATTGTATGACATTTAGTAAGGTATTTTATTACTTGGTGGTGTAAACGAGTCGGAAAAGTACTCTTGCGGAACGTACCCCGTATGGCATTTACGAGACAGGCACATATTTGAACGCAGAGTACATGCACAGAAGCGAGACAACATTAGTACAACATGCGCAACATAAGTAAAACTACAAATGTAGTACGCGACAACGCACTAACACAAAGAAAGCAGAATATGAGTGACAGTAAAACTACAAAGTGATATGTAGTAATACAGCGAAAAATACATGCGAAAGAGGGAGAAAAGAAACAAGCAATATGGAAACTGCAAACATTATGCAGTACATTGCTTTCATTTGACCGCTATAAAACGGCACGCAAATTAAAATTCAGTCCCTTTTGCTGTGAGCTCGAGTCGTGAGCAGACGTCCGTAGTAGGTAAGTGGTTTTCAGTAGTTAGTCCTTATTGAAGCTGAGTCTTGTGTGTTGGGCTCGGGTCCCTATGCATCCTTGCCAACCATAAGTCCTAGTTTCTAAGACACGATTTTTGTAAGTTGGGCTCGGGTCCCTATGAATCCTTGCCAACTATAAACTAGTGTCAGTCTAATCCTTATTGGAGCTAAGTCTTATATGTTGGGCTCGGGTCCCTATGCATCCTTGCCAACCATAAGTCCTAGTTTCTGAGACACGATTTTTGTATGTTGGGCTCGGGTCCCTATGAATCCTTGCCAACTATAAGTTAGTGTCATTATACCTCAAAATTCCTCAAAAGAACCCACTACTACGAATACTTACTACGGTCAGACGCTAGTTATTACCACATCGGTCAGGAATGTCGTGGCACTACGCGCACGAATCGCTGACATTATAAAGGGCATACCACATCGGTCAGGATTGTCGTGGCACTACGCGCACGAATCGCTGACATTATAAAGGTCATACCACATCGGTCAGGATTGTTGTGGCACTACGCGCACGAATTGCTGACATTATAAAGGTCATACCACATCGGTCGGAATTGTCGTGGCACTACGCGCACGAATCGCTGACATTATAAAGGTCATACCACATCGGTCAGGATTGTCGTGGCACTACGCGCACGAATCGCTGACATTATAAAGGTCATACCACATCGGTCAAGATTGTCGTGGAACTACGCGCACGAATCGCTGACATTATAAAGGTCATACCACATCGGTCAGGATTGTCGTGACACTACGCGCACGCCAACGCCCTCTAAAAGAACAGGGCACACGAAACTGACATTACTCGTTGCAACGTCAAGACTAGGAAGTTATATTAAGGAGCAGTTTATATTGAATAAAGGAACAGTCACTTATAAGAGAATTTTATGAATAAATCATTATCAGAATTAAATCGAAATAGTTTCCTTGTTTTCCTAGCTATTGAAGAGTCCCTGAATCAAATAAATTCTTTGTAGACGAACCACTGGATCCGGCGAGTTATACCCCAGCAAAGCATCGTTACAAATGGCTCCCGAGCAGGGACTTTAAATACTTGGAGCAATTTGAAAGTTAAAGGATAATATAGACACAAAAAGGGAAACGAAGAATTGGATAAAATGGTTAACTCAACATGGATATATACCCTGAGTAAGGAACAGCTCCAGAAAATAGTCAAAGAACTTGACCTCGACGGCACTGGTAGTGCAGAAGAACTCAGGAAAAAGCTTTCGGTGTTCATCAAGAGCGGTGATTTTTCCACAGAAATAGAATAGCATTTGTTAGAATTGGAAGCCAAGTACAGTAGGAGCACATCACCCAAACCTACGATAGTGGTCACAGAAGCTGAACCTAGGAAAATGGAATCAACAACATTGGTCATGCCAGGTTTGGAAACTGCAACGAAGTCACAACTCGGCAGTATGACATCCTATGCGATGGTAATTGACAAAGTTCGGAAATGGTCGGTCAAATATGATGGCGGACGCGACCCCTTGAGATTCATCGAGCGCGTGGAAGAACTGGCAGGAGTATACAATTTAGATTCAAATCTTTTGCCAAGAACAATGCCAGAACTTTTAAAAGATAAAGCCCTCACCTGGTTTAGGAATAATAATTTACATTGGAATGATTGGAAAAAGTTTAAAAGTTATATTTCTCGTACAGGAAGCATCGAAAGCCTGTAGTAGTGTGGGACTTTAATCCATTAAACCTGCACGCTGTCCGTCGGCTTGCCCTATTGGGATACCGATGTAGTTATGTGTCAGTAAATCCGTCATGAGTACTAAACTCAATATCAGTTAAGGCCTGTCGTATAAAGTCTTCAATTGCAGTGCCGGAAGAACATCGATGTGTGCTGATTCCGTTCCAGGATAAAGCAAGTCGTGGCAAACAACCCAAGAGCAGCTGCTATACAAGGTCTAAATTAAAAATTTTATATTAAAAATTAATCACTTCAAATTTAAATAAACAATTAAATTACAGTTACAGAACTGAAATAAGTTGCTTTTTATTTATTCGTTGAGTCGGCTTCCAGACTTGAAGTTATTACAGACGAATTCTCAGTAATTTGCTGCTGCCTACAAGCTTTTGTTTCTGCTTTTGTTCACGAAGACGACCATTTAAATGCTTTATCCGGAAAAACATACGACACTTGAAGAAGTATGATTTCACGACATCGGGTAATTTGATGTTGGAACTCATTTCTACTAAAGTTGTTCTGAAATTCATAATGTTCGAAATTTTGTCATGGTTGACACTGTAGAATACTTGTTCCAAGGCCTGTATTTGCTCCAGGAATTGAGTTGGTTTTTTTAAGTTACCCCTGGATAACTCGTCAACATAAGTCTACGTCGAACTGAATCCTTCATTGTATTCTTCTAGACCCATTGTGACGCCCATAATAGCAGCGTATTTTGGCCGTAACAATTTTGACATTTTTTGTATTATTTGAGTTTATTTAATTAGGGGGTTAAAATGGAGTAATGTGGTTTTTTTATCTTTTTCCTACTTTTAGTTTCCATTATATTAATATAACCTAATATAAATCTTAGTTTCATAAGTTACACTAAAGATTCTATTTATTGTATGACATTTAGTAAGGTATTTTATTACTTGGTGGTGTAAACGAGTCGGAAAAGTACTCTTGCGGAACGTACCCCGTATGGCATTTACGAGACAGGCACATATTTGAACGCAGAGTACATGCACAGAAGCGAGACAACATTAGTACAACATGCGCAACATAAGTAAAACTACAAATGTAGTACGCGACAACGCACTAACACAAAGAAAGCAGAATATGAGTGACAGTAAAACTACAAAGTGATATGTAGTAATACAGCGAAAAATACATGCGAAAGAGGGAGAAAAGAAACAAGCAATATGGAAACTGCAAACATTATGCAGTACATTGCTTTCATTTGACCGCTATAAAACGGCACGCAAATTAAAATTCAGTCCCTTTTGCTGTGAGCTCGAGTCGTGAGCAGACGTCCGTAGTAGGTAAGTGGTTTTCAGTAGTTAGTCCTTATTGAAGCTGAGTCTTGTGTGTTGGGCTCGGGTCCCTATGCATCCTTGCCAACCATAAGTCCTAGTTTCTAAGACACGATTTTTGTAAGTTGGGCTCGGGTCCCTATGAATCCTTGCCAACTATAAACTAGTGTCAGTCTAATCCTTATTGGAGCTAAGTCTTATATGTTGGGCTCGGGTCCCTATGCATCCTTGCCAACCATAAGTCCTAGTTTCTGAGACACGATTTTTGTATGTTGGGCTCGGGTCCCTATGAATCCTTGCCAACTATAAGTTAGTGTCATTATACCTCAAAATTCCTCAAAAGAACCCACTACTACGAATACTTACTACGGTCAGACGCTAGTTATTACCACATCGGTCAGGAATGTCGTGGCACTACGCGCACGAATCGCTGACATTATAAAGGGCATACCACATCGGTCAGGATTGTCGTGGCACTACGCGCACGAATCGCTGACATTATAAAGGTCATACCACATCGGTCAGGATTGTTGTGGCACTACGCGCACGAATTGCTGACATTATAAAGGTCATACCACATCGGTCGGAATTGTCGTGGCACTACGCGCACGAATCGCTGACATTATAAAGGTCATACCACATCGGTCAGGATTGTCGTGGCACTACGCGCACGAATCGCTGACATTATAAAGGTCATACCACATCGGTCAAGATTGTCGTGGAACTACGCGCACGAATCGCTGACATTATAAAGGTCATACCACATCGGTCAGGATTGTCGTGACACTACGCGCACGCCAACGCCCTCTAAAAGAACAGGGCACACGAAACTGACATTACTCGTTGCAACGTCAAGACTAGGAAGTTATATTAAGGAGCAGTTTATATTGAATAAAGGAACAGTCACTTATAAGAGAATTTTATGAATAAATCATTATCAGAATTAAATCGAAATAGTTTCCTTGTTTTCCTAGCTATTGAAGAGTCCCTGAATCAAATAAATTCTTTGTAGACGAACCACTGGATCCGGCGAGTTATACCCCAGCAAAGCATCGTTACAAATGGCTCCCGAGCAGGGACTTTAAATACTTGGAGCAATTTGAAAGTTAAAGGATAATATAGACACAAAAAGGGAAACGAAGAATTGGATAAAATGGTTAACTCAACATGGATATATACCCTGAGTAAGGAACAGCTCCAGAAAATAGTCAAAGAACTTGACCTCGACGGCACTGGTAGTGCAGAAGAACTCAGGAAAAAGCTTTCGGTGTTCATCAAGAGCGGTGATTTTTCCACAGAAATAGAATAGCATTTGTTAGAATTGGAAGCCAAGTACAGTAGGAGCACATCACCCAAACCTACGATAGTGGTCACAGAAGCTGAACCTAGGAAAATGGAATCAACAACATTGGTCATGCCAGGTTTGGAAACTGCAACGAAGTCACAACTCGGCAGTATGACATCCTATGCGATGGTAATTGACAAAGTTCGGAAATGGTCGGTCAAATATGATGGCGGACGCGACCCCTTGAGATTCATCGAGCGCGTGGAAGAACTGGCAGGAGTATACAATTTAGATTCAAATCTTTTGCCAAGAACAATGCCAGAACTTTTAAAAGATAAAGCCCTCACCTGGTTTAGGAATAATAATTTACATTGGAATGATTGGAAAAAGTTTAAAAGGGACGTTTTTTCTTGCCTAGAAAATAACGAGCTATTTTGAGCATCTAGATGACGAAATAAGGAAGCGTACCCAAAGACATCGAGAAACATTTAAAGATTTTGTCATATCGATTCAAGACCTGATGAGACACGCAGGGTATTCAGAAGAACAAAAGTTAGAACGAATTTTCAGAAATTGTCAGACAGAATACCAGTGGTATGTCAAAAGGAAAGACTTCAATAATTTGGATGAATTGATGTCTTTGGCCGAAGATTTAGAGTGTCTGCGGACAGAGGGAAATGGCAACGCTACTCCTCAGCGTGTTCGAGACGAGAGACATCGCATATTACAGGCTGTTCCAGAATTTGTTAATGTCCGTCAAGCTTGTCGCCGCTGTGGACAAGGAGGACACTTCCAACGAGAATGCAGGAACCAACCGGTTTTATTTTGCAGGGTTTGTGGACGAAAAGAAATAAAAACTTACGATTGCTGCAAGCAGAATCAGGGAAACGCCGAAGGGGCCTACCAGAATCGGGGTATGGAAAGGTCCCAAGAATAAAAGCCTCCAAAAAGATAACGACAACACACGGACTACCACCAATAATTTGTGAAAACGGTCGTATTTCTGCTATCCTTGATCTAGATGGAGTAACGGTCGTAGCAACGATAGACACCGGAGCGACACGTAGTTTTATAAATGAAGAACTTGTCAAGGATTTGGAAACACCCGAGAATAAAATCGCCATTCAAGCGACTGTGCGTTTAGCTGATTAAGCAACGCTATTTCCCACGGAACCCAGCGATGCAGGCTATAATCAACAAGCAAATTGACGAATTATTGGATAAAGGCTGTATTGAGCAATCAAGGAGCCCTCACAGCGCACCGATTGTATTGGTGAAGAAAAAAGATGGAAGTTGGCGGCTGTGTGTGGATTATCGGCAGCTTAATGCAAACTCTGTTACAGATGCATACCCTTTACCGAGGATTCAACACATCTTGGATAGACTTCGGAGTGCAAAAGTCATCAGTAGTATTGATTTAAAGAACGGTTATTGGCAAATCCCCCTGGACGAAGGGAGTAAACAATATACTGCGTTTACGGTACCAGGTCGTGGCTTATATCAGTGGAGCGTCATGCCATTTGGGCTACACTCGGCGCCAGCCACATTTCAGCGAGCCCTCGACGGAGTCATCGGGCCTGAACTAGAGCCATATGCCTTTGCATATTTAGACGACATTATCGTCACTGGGGAATCCGTGGAAGATCATATGGCTAATCTCCGCAAAGTCTTTGGAAAATTACGGGCAGCAAACCTAAAAATTAACGTTGAAAAATGTGACTTTTTCAAAAGGGAAATAAAATACCTTGGACATGTCGTGACGCCGGAAGGAATCCACACTGATCCTGACAAAATAGCAGCAATACAGGAATTACGACCACCATCAAACCTTCGTGAGCTTCTCCGCTGTTTAGACATTGCATAGTGGTATCGTCGCTTTGTACCAGAGTTTTCAGATGTCGTCCACCCCCTCACAGCATTGTTGAAGAAAGGACGTCGATGGAAATGGGAGGAGGCCCAGCAAAGGGCGTTCGATGACCTGAAGTCTCGTCTCACCAAAGCACCAGTGCTGGCATGCCCCGATTTTTCTAAACGATTTACTTTGCAAACGGACGCAAGTAATTATGGCTTAGGAGCGGTACTAACACAAGTTTTTGAAGACCAGGAGCGAGTAATTGCGTACGCTAGTCGGCGACTTAACAAGGCGGAAGAAAATTATTCCCCGACGGAAAAGGAATGTCTTGCGATTGTATGGGGTATCAGGAAAATGCGATCATATCTGGAGGGATACAAATTCACAATTATAACCAATCATATGTCTTTGAAGTGGTTGAACTCAATCGAGAGTCCGTCTGGACGCATTGCTCGTTGGGCACTAGAGCTGCACCAGTTTAGATATGAAATACAGTATCGCAAAGGTAAGCAGAATGTCGTAGCAGATGCGTTATCGAGAGAGCCAAGTGACGTACTCCTAGTAACAACAGTACGAAGTATCAAAATCATTAAGTGCCCCTGGCTGGAAAAGAAGAAGATAGAAGTTGTACAAAATCCGAACAAATTTCCAGACTTTATAATCGAGAACGACCAGTTGTATCGTCATATACCCAATAGAGTTGGAGATGAAGAATGTGCACCTTGGAAGCTTTGCGTTCCAACACCGTTAAGAAAAAGAGTCTTGGAAGAAAATCACAATGACCCAACGGCAGGACACCTCGGAATCAGGAAAACTATAGCCCGCCTCGCACATAATTACTACTGGCCAGGAATGTTTAGAGCAGCAAGTCAACATGTACGAAATTGTGAATCATGCCAGCGGTTTAAGCCAGAGCAGCAGCGCCCTGCAGGAAAAATGTTGACACAAGTGGCAGAGGAACCATGGACAATCTTGTGTGCTGACTTTGTTGGACCTCTTCCGAGATCTACGCACGGAAATACTATGATGCTAGTTTTCATCGATAAGTTTTCCAAATGGACAGAGATCGTACCCTTACGGAGAGCCACCACAGAAACATTGAAAAAAGCATTCCATGAGAGAATTTTAGTTCGGTATGGAGTACCGAAAGTGCTTGTTACAGACAATGGCACACAATTTACAAGCAAATTATTCCAGAACTACATGAAGGAACTTGGCGTAAAACAGCAGTACACAGCACCCTATACCCCGCAAGAAAACGCCACTGAACGTGCCAATAGGACCATCAAGACCATGGTAGCGCAACTGGCTGGAGCAGATCAACGGAGGTGGGACGAGTTGTTGCCAGAGATATCACTGGCCGTAAATTCAAGTATATCAGAAACGACAGGTTATAGTCCAGCTTTCCTAACTCAAGGCCGTGAACCAAGGCTACCTGGAACATTGTATCATGAATTAACCTTTGGTACCGGAAATGTGGAGCAGACACCTACAAGTAGAGCAGACCAACTTAGAGAGGTTTTCCAGTTGGTACATAGAAATCTGGAGAGAGCAGCACAAGACCAGGCAAGGCATTATAATCTTAGGCGCCGGAATTGGCAACCCGAGGTTGGACAGCTGGTATTAATAAAGCAACATCATCCCTCTAAGGCAATAGACGGATTTGCATCAAAATTGGCCCCAAAATATGATGGACCATATAAAGTGTTAGGCTTCGTGTCACCAGTGATCGTGAGAGTTCAAAAAGATGGAGACACACGAACGCGAACGGCTCACGTCAACGAGCTTAGAAATTTCCAGAAGGAGACTCAAGGAAGTAGTAAATAGAAAAAAAACAAGAAACTACGAGAGAAATTAAACAAAAAATTAAATAGGGATAGTTCTAGAAAAACCACCAATGGGAGAAAGGAATGAAATGGAAATGGAATTGAATAAACAAGGGATAATGAAGCGGAATTAAATTGAAAATCATGGAAAGTCTTCAGTCGTCATATAGCCGTGAAGCCGAAAAGGTGTGACAAGAACTGAACAGTTAATGTTAAATGAAAATAAAATAGTAACTACAATCGAGTCAAGCAACACGTGGAGTGATCAGTCGATCAACAGCAGAGAAACTAAAGACAAGTGTCAAGGAAAAAAAAAAACAGATAATAAATAAAGAGGAGTACTAATATAAGAATCAACTCTACTATAATAATATATAAATAAACGAAATACATTAACTTTAATAACCGAGGCGAAAGCAAAATGGAAAAAATGGAAGAAAGTGTCAAGAGATTGCGGGAACACTACAGTGCCATTGCAGCTCAACCAAGCGTCGTATATTAGCCCGAGTGATACGGATACTAAAGAATCGACAGAATCCGAAAGTAGAACCACCATCAATGGATCTACCCGATGTAACCACGAGCAGCAGCGGCAGCGACAATAGCTGCACAAGTAGCAGCAGCGTCAGATGAGGTCAGACGAAGACTGGAAGCAAGTATTGCAGCCCGCACATCGAACAAAAGACTATGCTTCATAGTCAAGGAGGCAGGATCCTCGTATAGCGTACCAATCCTTCGATCAGCACAAGCAAAGGTCGTTTTACTCCCCCCGAAGTAAGGAGGGGATGTGACGCCCATAATAGCAGCGTATTTTGGCCGTAGCAATTTTGACATTTTTTGTATTATTTGAGTTTATTTAATTAGTGGGTTAAAATGGAGTAATGTGGTTTTTTTATCTTTTTCCTACTTTTAGTTTCCATTATATTAATATAACCTAATATAAATCTTAGTTTCATAAGTTACACTAAAGATTCTATTTATTGTATGACATTTAGTAAGGTATTTTATTACTTGGCGGTGTAAACGAGTCGGAAAAGTACTCTTGCGGAACGTACCCCGTATGGCATTTACGAGACAGGCACATATTTGAACGCAGAGTACATGCACAGAAGCGTGACAACATTAGTACAACATGCGCAACATAAGTAAAACTAGAAATGTAGTACGCGACAACGCACTAACACAAAGAAAGCAGAATATGAGTGACAGTAAAACTACAAAGTGATATGTAGTAATACAGCGAAAAATACATGCGAAAGAGGGAGAAAAGAAACAAGCAATATGGAAACTGCAAACATTATGCAGTACATTGCTTTCATTTGACAGCTATAAAACGGCACGCAGATTAGAATTCAGTCCCTTTTGCTGTGAGCTCGAGTCGTGAGCAGACGTCCGTAGTAGGTAAGTGGTTTTCAGTAGTTAGTCCTTATTGAAGCTGAGTCTTGTGTGTTGGGCTCGGGTCCCTATGCATCCTTGCCAACCATAAGTCCTAGTTTCTAAGACACGATTTTTGTAAGTTGGGCTCGGGTCCCTATGAATCCTTGCCAACTATAAACTAGTGTCAGTCTAATCCTTATTGGAGCTAAGTCTTATATGTTGGGCTCGGGTCCCTATGCATCCTTGCCAACCATAAGTCCTAGTTTCTAGGACACGATTTTTGTAAGTTGGGCTCGGGTCCCTATGAATCCTTGCCAACTATAAACTAGTGTCAGTCTAATTCTTATTGGAGCTAAGTCTTATATGTTGGGCTCGGGTCCCTATGCATCCTTGCCAACCATAAGTCCTAGTTTCTAAGACACGATTTTTGTATGTTGGGCTCGGGTCCCTATGAATCCTTGCCAACTATAAGTTAGTGTCATTATACCTCAAAATTCCTCAAAAGAACCCACTACTACGAATACTTACTACGGTCAGACGCTAGTTATTACCACATCGGTCAGGATTGTCGTGGCACTACGCGCACGAATCGCTGACATTATAAAGGGCATACCACATCGGTCAGGATTATCGTGGCACTACGCGCACGAATCGCTGACATTATAAAGGTCATACCACATCGGTCAAGATTGTCGTGGCACTACGCGCACGAATTGCTGACATTATAAAGGTCATACCACATCGGTCAGGATTGTCGTGGCACTACGCGCACGAATCGCTGACATTATAAAGGTCATACCACATCGGTCAGGGTTGTCGTGGCACTACGCGCACGAATCGCTGACATTATAAAGGTCATACCACATCGGTCAAGATTGTCGTGGAACTACGCGCACGAATCGCTGACATTATAAAGGTCATACCACATCGGTCAGGATTGTTGTGGCACTACGCGCACGAATCGCTGACATTATAAAGGTCATACCACATCGTTCAGGATTGTCGTGGCACTACGCGCACGCCAACGCCCTCTAAAAGAACAGGGCACACGAAACTGACATTACTCGTTGCAACGTCAAGACTAGGAAGTTATATTAAGGAGCAGTTTATATTGAATAAAGGAACAGTCACTAATAAGAAAATTTTATGAATAAATCATTATCAGAATTAAATCGAAATAGTTTCCTTGTTTTCCTAGCTATTGAAGAGTCCCTAAATCAAATAAATTCTTTGTAGACGAACCACTGGATCCGGCGAGTTATACCCCAGCAAAGCATCGTTACACCATCTTGTTAATGATGAATCCGGCTAAATTTTGCAAGGCGTCGTCATGAAGCTCTTCAAAAACGATGTTTTCAATATCGTCTTCGAAATTTAGCGCTTGTAGGACATCGTTTCATCTGGAAAAAGGCAACTTATTGCTTCGTCGAGATCTTGGGTTGCGGAGATTGAACTATTGTTTAAATCATTCAAACTCGCCTCCACCGCCGTATTGAACCAATTTGTGTAATCAGTATCCGCGTTTCCTGTATTGTTCAAAATTTCGGTATTCTTTGCTGCATAATTACAAAAAATTTTGGATAGAATTTGTCTTACATAGGAACTTTAAAAAACGCTATATAATAAAAACACTAATTGAAATTTTTAAATATTTGTATTCTTTATTTTTTTAAATATATTTAAAAGCAATTTTTATTTGTTATGTTATTCTTTACTTAAAATGTATTGAAAAAGTATTTATTTTCATTTAAATCTAATTAAATCTATTTAAATCTAATTAAATATATTCAAATCTATTTACATCTATTTAAATCTGTTTAAATCTAATCTAAATCTATTATTATAAATAATTTATTTAATTAAAATTATCAAAAAATTTTTATCTGAAATGGCTGCTATTATTGTAATTCTTGAAAATTGATATTCTTGAAATGTTTAAGAAATGTACATAGGTGTTTGCAACCACAGCATACACGCAAGCACAAGCATGAGTGAGGAAATTAGGCTGCGTTGTGAGGAAAAAAAAAATTATGATTAATTACCATATAAAAAAATTAAAAAAAAAATATATTGCTGACTTCCACAAGACTTACCTAGCATGTACTTTCGCAATCTATATTTAAATTGCATAGCTGTCGGATGATCATAAAGACCTCCTTTGCTGCGCATAGCACTGAAGAAATTTTCAGTTATGTCTTGGTTGCATCTGTAAGACACCACGTACGACATCCCATATTGTTCGCAAACATATTCATGTAGCATACGAAGAGCATTGTTTGATAATAAAATGCTCTTTTGGAATGGAGCAAGATAACGCTTGTTGGTCAGCAGAGGTCTGTCCATGATGTTATCAATGCGCTCAAAGATTTCCATTTGGTATTGGAGCTCTAGACCGAATGGTTTTTTACCTAAATATATGAAAATATAAATTTTTGTTTTAAGGATGCTTCAACTTCTATACAAGTTTAACAATTTTTTACCTGAGCAGTTAAACGTCGTCATTTTCGCATTGTGGAATCAAACCAGTCGTTGACCAGTTTTATGAAATCTGATGTTTCCAGGGGCAAATACATGTCCATTCCCAGTTCATAGCACCTACGAATTGCAGCTGCTGTTGCATTTGAAAATAGCTGTGCAGCTAGTTTCACTTTTTGCTTGGCTGTTAAATAAAATGGTTTAAATAAATACATCAGGTTATAATTAAAAGTTTATATTACCTAAGTGTCGTACTGCAATATGCTCATCACTAAGTTTATGTACGACGGAACGTCGGAGCAATGAAGAATGGGGCAATGGAAATCCCTTCGCATATAAGTGCCTGTATGCTCTGGGCCCAGCTGCATGCAAACAAATAGCAGTAGGAACATCCTCCCAAGCCCTATTCATTTTCTTTGATGGGTTCATTATTTTTTTTATTTGTCCTTTTGTAAAAATTTAACTTAAAGCTAAGTTTCTTATTTTCATCCATAAATTTGATTTTTTTTACCTTAAGTTCTTGGATTTCTTTTTTCAAAAGATAAATTTCTTCTTCATAGCTACAATCTATATCACTTCACAAAGCCAAAACATATTAAAATTAACATATTACAATAAACTTATTGTAAAAAAAAAATCTTATTAGAAAAAGGTTCAAGCACTTACACTGTTTGAACTCCACAGTCAATCGTGTTCGACACAGGTGGTAGCAGCTCTGAAACTGCTACCATAACGTCCTGGGGTAATTGCACCAGGAATCAGTCTTCTTCTTTCCAAGGTTGATTTATAAGGTTGTCGCAAGGGAGAGAGCGAGTATCCATAATTGTCAAATCGAAGTCGACAGCTCATAGAAAATCTGCAAGTGCTCTCTTTTATCATCTGGTTTTCTTTCGTAGTCATTCGCAAAACTGGCTGATTTTGACAATTATGGGCACTGAGAAGAGAGTGCGATCAGCCCTGCGACGACCTTATAAATCAACCTTGCTTCTTTCATGATCTTGGAAAAGTCTGTCTGTAGAAGAGAAAATCAACACTTATCAATGCTACCTGGGTTCTTATATCGAGAGCGAAATATAGTTCGTGATATGTATAGAGTTGCCATTTATTAAACACTTATGTATTTATAAATTTTTAGAAAAAATGCTTAGAATTGACAAGTACTGTGTGAATTCATATTGATTTTAATATTTTTGTGATTTCAATATTTTTTAAACTACTGTTCGCAACAAAATTGAAATAAAATAAAAACACAATTATTCGTTTATTGTAGGGAAAAAAGCCGAAGCTCAAAACACCTGACATTTATTTCTATCGACCTTTCTCTTTCGCGGTCTATTTTGAACTAACTGACAGGCTGCCGATTACGATGCTTTCGACCCCTGACAGTCACAATAAATCTTATTTTGTCATAAATATATTCACAATAAAATCAGTTTTATACACTACTGTAACTCTCTAAATGTTGCTGACACTTAAGCCTGGTTTTCACTATGTCAGTTGTATGACGACATAAAACTTAATCAATTAAAATATCACCTAAATACAATTATTCTACATTTTTTGTATAGCTCAATTCGATAATTCAGTTATTTTTAATTTTTCTCCATTGTCAAACATAGAGAAAATGCCAACGTCTTGGCATTTTTCATTTGATTGACAGCAATTGACCATTGAAATTGACATAGTTAAAGCCAAGCATTACTTGAAATAAAATCGGGATTTACAATCAATGTGATACCATCAGATATTATTAACGGTTGAGCTTATGCAGCTCTGACTCTTTTGGCATTTTAAGGGGCAAGACCTTTAGGTTACAAAAATAAACTGTTAAAATTTCAGAAAATATATAAATTTTTGCATGGGCCTATAACTACCAAATTTTTCAAATTGACCTGCATAATAAGAAACATCTTAAAAAGTACGTATATCTTTCCAAATAAGTTTTCAGAAGATGACTGCACGAAGAGTCCTTTATTTTTATGTTAAAGCAATAAATATACCAATTTTTAGCAGACACAAGAACAAATTGTGGTTTTTTCAAAAAGAATTTGTAATGACACTTGAAGTGCCAAATTTTCCATTCTTTTACAGAAAAATGCTTTTGTAATGGCTGAAATTAAAGCTTCCTGAAAATAAAAAAAGAATCATGTGATCTTTTCCGATCCAGCTTCCAGCAAGTGTAGTACTCTTGAATTTTTAATAAGTAAATTCTTAAAAGATAAAAGTATACTTACCAGTACTCAATTAAAAAGTACACTATTTAGTCGAATTTGTATCAAATACTTTGCAAATACGAAAAAAAGCAAACATCTCAAAGCTTAACCAACTTTCGAGGATCGAGCATTTTTAAAGCGAGTTCGTCGCTTTCGAGTTGTTTTAAAAGCGTTTTCTTCTCGTCTTAAAACAAGCCACCAAGACCCCTTTTACATTGATCAAGACTTGAAGTCAAGTTTCAGAGTTTGTTGGCAATTCGCCGCACATCGGAAGCGACGGAAGGGGAAAAAAAACTTGAAGCTGTACCGGCAATTTACTTTTTATTTTATTTTTCGCATATCAATGTGAGTTTGTGAGTTTGTTCCTCCAGCTTCTGGAATTATCACCTGTTGGAAGCAGAAATAGTCCACTGAAGAAAGGAATAATGAAATTATATCTACCATCGCAGCGTACTTCTGTTGCGCTCCTTAAATTATTTTTTTATTAATTTTTTGAATTAACTGGCAATGAAGTTTAGCATGAAACACTTTTGAATTATTTTAAAATCAATTAAAACATCACAAAGAACGACATTTCACGATTTTTCTTAAAAGCTTAAGTTTGATATTTGCTTCGTTTGAAAAATACATCCCTTCAAACTTCGTGAAAATTCACCTCATAGTACACCTATTCCCCGTTTTACACGGTACTTGTTTAGCACTTTTCCGATCTTACACGGTTTTTAGTTTAAAGATAAAAAACAAACATTTCAATAATAAAGATAAACGCAATAAATGAGCATTTTAAACTTACACGCACTTAATTATTTCTACTAAATATAAATGTATTCATCAGGTAATCCTTATAAAGGGTCCGCCAAATCTTTTTTTTTTTTTTTTTGAAAATGCAAAAAAAAAACTACTGAATCGGTCCAATTTTTAAGCACATTATCGATTGTGTGCAGCTGTATTTCACCAATGGCTTCACGAATATTGTGCTTTAAAGCGTCAATTGTCTTTGGCTTGTCGGCGTAACACTTATCTTTGAGGGCACCCCACAAATAATAGTCCAACGGTGTCAAATCGCAGCTCCGAGGTGGCCAAACGACATCAGCTCTACGGCTGATAATGCGATCTTAAAAACAGGGCGCAAAACATCGAGTGTAGCTTCGGCTGTGTGGCACGTAGCGCCGTCCTGTTGAAACCAAATGTTGCCAATATCCTCCTCTTCAATTTTTGTGAACAAAAATTCGTTCAACATGGCCCGATAACGATGGCCATTGACTGTAACGGCCACTCCTTGCTGATTTTCGAAGAAAAATGGCCCAATTATGCCTCTGGACCAAAATCCGCACCAAACAGTGACTCGTTTTGGGTGCATCGGCTTTTCAATGTATGCGTGCGGGTTTTCTGTGCCCCAAATGCGACAATTTTGCTTGTTTACATATCCGCCAAGATCAAAATGAGCTTCATCTGAAAAGATGATTTTTTGGCAAAATCGGCATCTTCTGTAATTCGATTGCAGGCAATATTTCCCAGCGTTGTTCAAGCGTATACACAACCATATTCGTTCAGCGGAAGGATAAAACTAATTATCTGTCAAATCAGACATGTGCAAAGTGTTACCATTAATGAAATAAGCACTAGTTGAAAAAAAAAACGTTAGATGACGGACCCTGTATATGCATGTAAGGATGTGTGTATTTTTACCACTCGGAAAAGAAGACTGATGGTTACAAGCGACAGTGACAGCAATGAATTAATCTGAAGCTTTGAGTCTTACTGATAAGAATTTTCTCTAATTTTTTTCTGTTGGTACTTTGTATATTTTTAATTTTTATGAAATACATATATCTTGTTAAGCTTACGTATGCGTATAAGTTACGTATGTATACGCATTTTTGTAGTACATATACCAGTATTTACGATTTTTCAATTTTTCAAATGAATTAATTTTTTATATTTCTTGTAAATCAACTGTTATGGTTTACTTAATGATTTACTTAATATTTTCTTCCAAATTTATGTTCAAAAATAATAAAATAAATAAATACATAAGCACAATTATGACTTTTTTTTTCGTTTTACACGGGTTTTCATACAAAAATTTCATTTTCGCTTTACACGAATTTCTCACGAACCAATTTACCGTGTAAAATGGGGGATAGGTGTATGTATACTAGGGTGGTCGTTATATGGTTTTTTCAGATTTCAATGATGAATGGTTGTTGATTAGCTCCAAGTGTCAAAAAACTACTATTTATTTTTTTAAGATTTTCAAATTGATCTCTATATCTCCCTTTTTGCTCATTTGTCCGCCTGCATACATTTCGTGTATTTGAATAAGCATTTTGAATTTACATTTCCCATTCTTACATATTTAAAATCAAAGAAACATCAATTGAACGAACAATTAAAAAGATTACAAAAAAGTGATTCCAACCAGTTTTGTAAAGAATATAAACTTTTAAAAATTATGACACAGTAGAAAATCCCACCTACGCATCAAAAATCCCACACGTTCTGAAATAAGCCAAATATCCTAAACTGAGCCCGAAATTCCACCAAATCTCACATCACTGGTCAGCATTGAAAAAATCATAAGGGCAGAGTTTATACGTCATTAAAATTTTACTCTCTTCGAGATATTTGATTGAATAGCTGCTCACATGTGATTTTTTGAGTGAATGGCCGATGCCGACTAAAAGTGTTGTTGTAAGTACCAGAAAAGTTGATTTTGCAACCCTGTGATTGATTGATGCAGGTCTTGGGCTCCATCAAAATTTTGATTGATGCAATGAAGTGTTGGAAGTTCATTTCCGCTCTCGCAGAGTTCATTTTTTTTTCGCTGGGAAAGCAACAACAAATTTTGAATGATCCTTCAATTTGCATGACGTAAATTGCGCTCAGAGCTGTTCAAAAGCAATGTTGCATCCCATTGATGTAAAATAAGGGTATTTTATAATCTTACTATACTATATATGCTATGCTATATATGCTACTATGCTATACTATAATATTCTGCATTTAACCGTTGTGTCAACAGCTGTTGGGTTTTATCCACATCGACAGTAGATGTACCCGGGTACTTCATACGTTTTGTATGGCAGATAGTTGCTTTTGATATACAAATATTAACTACTACCTGGATTCTTGTAATTTTCTGGTTTTTTTTTTTTTATTTATTGGAAATATTGTCTAGTTAACAAAACTTTTATCATAATTTGGGAAAAAAAAAATTTGGTACCTAAATAATCCATTTTTACCAAAAATGGGAATTGCCAAAATCCATAAAAATTTAACAATTTCCAAATTCTTTTTTAATCCTTGTAATTTGATCCCTTTTTACCAAGAAAAATAATTAACATTGAATTTTCATTCGCAAAATTCCGTTATATTTGAACTGAAAATCAACCCCTCTTGCTCATAGTGCTATTTTTAGTACCTGCGCAGAATAATTATAACTCATAAAATATTTGTTCAATGTAAACATTTTTTTTTTTGGAATGTGTAGGAAAACACGTCTACTAACAGGAACAAAAGGGTATTTGGGAATATCTTGCCTACCTACCCTTGCACAACCAGTTTTGCAGGCAGAAACATGATTTTTTGCGCAGGTTTCGTTTTGAGTAGTTTTGTATGCATAAGTCAGTTTATGTGCGATTTTTGAAGTGTAAAGACCTAAAAATTTATTTTGTGCGGCAAATATATAAAAAGTGAAAATAAAATGGATGGTGCAATTTGTAATAAGCCTGTGTGCGCAGAGCACTCGAAGGATCATCCACAATGCCTCAGATGCTGCTAAAATTCATAAAATATATTTTTTACTTTCATTATAATGATTTTCTATAAATAAATAAACAAATTTCCATAAAATAAACTAAATATTTCCATTTATTTCTATATATTTGTATGAATTTTCATAGAACATCAGCTGTTGACGCTAGGTCATTTTCTAGTAACTGGGTTATATTTTCCAAACGGTTGGTCCAATTGACCTGAAATTTCACACCAATATCAATTACATATTTCCAAGCTATGATACGAAGTTTCATCAAGATTGGACCAGCCGCTTGGAAGATATAGCAATATAAAGTGAACTTTGCCATTTATTTCTATATATTTGTATGAATTTTCATACAAGTACCCGGGTACATCAGCAGTCGACGCCATTCCACTAACTTGAATTTGGGCTGTATCGACTGAACTGCTGCTCCAATCTTGATGAAACTTTTCCACATGATGCAAAAGTGTATGGTTGAGGATATCATGAAATTTCAGGTCAATCGGACTAACCGTTTGGAAGATACAGGAAAATTAAAGTTGCAAATGTACCCGTGGGCTCTACGATCGACACAACGGTTAACCATGTTTATATTTTGATAAAATCCTGTATGACACACTTGCTTTTAAGTATTTATGCGCAAAGTAAAAGTATGAATTTATTTTTGTGATTCAGTTTTAAGAAAGTATTAGTTTTAAAATATGTTCGGTGGCAGATGTAGAATTATAGTAGTGACATGGTCTTGCGAAACCCTTGTAAATATGCCAAGAACTTATTTTCCCAGGGTTCAATAAGACAAGGTAGTGTTAGCAGTTAAAATTCTCTCTTGTGGTGGGTCCAGGTTTTTGCGAATAATAGAAAAACAAATAACAAAATTTGCAAATTATACAATTCTATGTGTTTGGCAGCTGCTGTACCCTCCGCTCCGAGACGACGCTACCTTGTTAAAGAAATTTTATAGCTGCTGGTAGCATGGAGAACAGGGGGCGAACCTTCACATGGCAACGTGTCTGACCGCCTCAACCTGGCGAGGCCAGCATTATCCATGTCGAAATCGTCTCAAGTCGACTCAAACCTCCACGTGGTGTTCCCTGGGCAACGGCAAACTGGCATACGTCAGTTTGACGGCTAATTTCAGCGGCAGGTCACTCCATAGACCTTAAACATGGAATGAGCGCAGGGCTTGGGTCCCGCCACATTACTACTGCCCAATGAAAACTAAACCAGCCTCGGATAAGAACCCCAATTACGTTGACGACCACCGCAAACGAAAAACGGACAATGATTTACGGATATGCACCTGGAATGTCCAACTGGCGGAAGCCCTCAAAACAATAAAATGTGACATCACCGCCCTCCAGGAAATGCGATGGAAAGGGCAAGGCTGCTCTAAACAAAAGCAATAGCAATAGCACACTGTGATATCTACTACAGCTGCCATGCGGAGAGGCGCGAATTTGGATGTGGGTTCGTTGTTAGCCGCAAACTACGCCACCTTGTTTCCCGGTTCACACCTGTGAACGAAAGATTGGCCACGATCCGCATCAAGGCAAAATTTTTCTCCATCAGATTTATTTGCGTGCACGCCCCGACAGAGGAACATTACGAAGCCGTCAAAGACGCTTTCTACGCTAGACTTGAGGACGTATATGGCCACCTTCCGGTCCATGACGTGAAAATAGTCCTCGGCGATTTTTAATGCGAAAGTCAGATGGGAAGGCATCTTTGGCCCCACTGTCGGTCAGTTCAGTCTTCATGAAACCTTTACGAACAACGATCTAAGACTGATCGATTTCACCGCGGAGCGAAACATGGTTGTTAGTAGAACCAGATCTAAGCACCTCGACATCCACAACGCCACCTGGCTGTCCCCGGATCAAAACACGCGAAACCAAATTGATCATGTTGTAATCGACGGAAGGCACGCTTCTAGTGTTCTAGATGTGCGTACATTGCGGGGGGTCAACATTGACTCCGACCATTATCTTGTTGCAGCCAAGATCCGCATGCGATTATGCAATGCGAAGAACATACGCACAGGAATGCAACGAAAGCTAGATGTCGCTAAGCTGCAATTACAACGGACTGCCGAAGCCTACTCCGCTAAACTCTCGGTTAAGCTCAACCAACCAACCTTTGGACCCGACGACGCCGGCGGACTTTGGGCGCATATATCCCACTCCATGCGCGCTGCCGCTGAAGAAGTCATTGGTTTCCGGCGCCCGCAACCCCGGAACCAATGATATGATCAGGAGTGTCGCATCGCGACAGCAGTAAAAACGCCGCATATAAAAAAACGCTGCAGTCAGCTGCAACGCGAGCCATGCGAGAAAACTACCGCGAAAAGAGGAAGGAAGAGAGACGCCTTTTCAGACGCAAGAAAAGAGAGCAGGAAAAGCGTGAGCGTGAGGAACAAGAGGTATACCAGAGCAAGAGAATGCACGAAAATTCTATCAACAGGTTAAGCGTCTAACCCAAGGTTTCAAGCCCGGAGCATCCACTTGTAGAGACGAAAATGGAGATCTGAATACAGATACACAGTGTGTGCTGAGATTGTGGAGACGGCACTTCTCCAATTTACTTACTGGCGACGATTCCACCAATGCCGCCCATGGAGAGCACAGTTCGGTGCCACCAATCAACGATGACGGAGTGAAAGTATCACCACCTAGCCATGAAGAGGTTCGAGTTGCTATCCAACGACTCAAAAACAATAAAGCAGCGGGTGCTGACGGCCTGTCAGCTGAATTGTTTAAAACCGGCGGCGATGAATTGATAAGGCGCATGCATCAGCTCATCAGCAAAATATGGCTAGCAGAAAGCATTCCCGACGATTGGAACCTCAGCGTACTGTGCCCTATATAACTCCGCCAGGGTTGCGCCTGCCTGTCCCAAGCCAGGATAAAGGAGGAGGGTTGTTTGTAGGATACGTCCTGCAAACGGAAAAACTGATAGGGCCAACCAAGTGTTCGGGGTGGCGCCCATCTTGGTAGCTGGTCATATTCGGTATATCGATATGAAACAAGCCTGCGAAGGAATAGCAATTGACCTTAAAACTTGTTAGTACGGGGACAGTCTTTACCCGTCAGATGGGGTAGACCCTATCTATCCACCGCATGGAGACCTTAATTCGGCTGGAAATACTGGATGTGAAGTGTTGGCATGCGTGCGTAAAAGTGTCAACTCTTCGGCTTTCCTATGTGTTGCTTGTCAAGAGTTTGACTCGCACCCTCAAACTGGCACGGCAGTCACTGAGGGAAGTGTTGACGTTGGTTGTTTTAAGTAAGGGTTCTCATACTGAGCATGGCAGTCCCTGCGAACAATGGCCAATACTCTATGTCTGGATGGTGTAATCCGAACGGCCAGGGTAAGAGTGGCAATTGCAAAGGTCCTCCAAAGTAGGTACCGGTCATGAGCAATAATTTCCAGCTGAGTCGGCAACTGCAAGTTGTTAGACTAGCCCTTAAGTGCTCATTGAGCACAGTCATGCATAAGAATGCACTTTTTCATAATTGCATTTGTGTATTCTTGGTCTTTTTGCGGGGATGTTGTGGATCCTCATCTGTCGGGATCGAGTTGCCCAGATGACTGTCGTGGGCTGGCCCTTCGGGGAGTCTCGTACTGGTTGTGGTTGTGTGAATGCTACACAGGTCTAGATTGACCGGCGGGGTCGCGCAATAGTACGACCGGGCTGGCATATCTGTCTTAATATGCAAGAGATTGGGTAGGTCTCGTCTCCACCAGTAGATGGATGGAAGTACGTTGCTACGGAAGTCTCAACTGGTACTGCTATTACGGGCAGTATGTAATTATTCATAATGCTCCTAATCAGCAGGGCACTGGGTGATCCTTTGTGTTTGTGAAACAGCTTCCATGTTCGTGTTGCCACACCGGATACCCCGTATGTTTTACTTGTTAAAACGTAAACACAAACGGTGTGGTTCAACACAAAGTTCATGGTTGTCTGTTTCATGAACTATTACCCTAGGTTTTGGATAATCCAAGTTGCTTAAGCCTAACGGCAGGCGCACTTGTTAATCTTAAACTCAATTGTGCCCTATACTTAAGAAAGGAGACCCAACAATCTGCGCAAGTTATAGAGGTATCAGTCTTATTTCCATCGCATATAAGGTTCTCTCAAGCGTACTGTGTGAAAGATTAAAGCCGATTACAAAAACACTGATTGGACCTTATTAGTGTGGCTTTCGACCTGGAAAGTCCACAATAGACCAGATTTTCACGCTACGACAAATCCTGGAGAAAACCTACGAAAATCAAATTGACACACTATCTCTTTGTCGATTTTAAAGCTGCGTTCGATAGCCCGAGAAGGGATTGCCTATACGCAACAATGTCTGAGTTCGGTATACCTGCAAAGTTGATTTTGCAGAAAGTTGAAGACTTTGCAGAATGACGTTGAGCAACACACGCAGCTCCGTCAAGGTAGGAAATGACCTCTCCGAAACCTTCAATACCGAAAGAGGTTTCAGGCAAGGCGATCCACTGTCTTGCGATCTCTTCAACATCATCATGGAGGGAATCGCACGAAAGGCCGGTGTGCATCGTAATGGCACCATTTTCTACAAAGGCGTCCAGCTCCTTGCGTACGCTGATGATATACATATTGTCGGCAGAACCAAGAGAGATGTCACCGCTGCTTTCGCCACTATCGAAAAGGAATCAACCAAAGTGGGTTTGACGATAAATGAAGGTAAAACAAAGTATTTGCTGTCTTTGCTGTCTACAAGCAAGAGAACGCGGCGTCTAGACTCCCACGTTTCATCCGGCAGCTATAACTTTGAAGTAGTCAAGGAGTTCGTATACCTTGGCACCGCCATTAATACCAAAAACGAAATCAGCCTGGAGATAAAGCGAAGAACAATAATTGCTAATAGGTGCTATTACAGTACTGAGTGCTACTCAGTAAGCAACTAAGTTCCAGAGCCCTCTCTCGATCGACAAAACTAACACTCTACAAGACGCTCGTTCTACCTGTGCTGCTTTATGGCGCTGAGGCCATTTTCGAGAGAAAAGTTCTTCGCAAAATCTTCGGTCCTGTTCGAGTCGGCGATGACTATCGCATCCGAATGAACCATGAGCTGTATGAGCTCTACGAAGACATTGACGTAGTTGGGCGTATAACTGTGCACCGACTACGCTGGCTGGGTCATGTCCATCGCATGGACGACGAAGCTCCAGCGAAAAAGGTGCTCGAGGCGAGAGTCGCTGGTCAACGACGACGAGGGAGACCATGCCTCTGATGGATGGACCGGGCTGAGGAAGCCCTGAGGAAGGACCAGTAATGGGATGAAAAAATAAAAAATTCGACATTTTCACACCATGAAAATCGTCAAAATCGTAATTCACTGCAAATTAGTATTACAATACAATAAATTTTCTTCATTCAAAAGCATATTTATTTTTATAAATATACATAGGCTTAAATCATATCTTTAAAAATTCATTGACTATTAATATATCGCTCGTTTTTTTTCCCAAAAAAGTAAAGATTGAGTTAATTAAACATAAACTTGTGTAATACCATGGTTAATGCTATGTGTAATTTTGGTGATGATATCTGCTTTTCTTTTCGCGTTAGAGCAGAATATGTGATTACTTAAGCTTAATGTAAGTACGTTCAAAAAGTCCATAGGATGACACATAGATGGCGTTACTAGATTTTTTCCATACGATTTTTATTTAGTACCAACCTTCAAACAATACGTATAACAATTTCACAACAATCTGACAATTGATTCGTGAGTTATAGCATTTTGTGTGCAACTATTGTTATTAAAAAAAAAAATTAAAAAAAGTGAATTTCGAGGTTTGATAAAGCATTGCTTTTTAATGAAAAAAAAATACAGTGGGAACCCAACAATAGCTTAATAAACATTATCCGGACTCTGCTGCATCGAGACAAATGGTACAAAAGTGGATGGCTGAATTTAAACATGGTCGTACCAGCACAAATAATGCAGAGCGCAGTGGACGCCCAAATCAGACTGTTATTCCACAAAACATCAAAAAATCCAGAAATTGGTTATGAACGATCGCAAACTGAAGGTGCACGAGCTAGCTGACATTGTAAAGATATCAGATGGCAGTGTTTTTACCATTTTACACGAACATTTGGGCATGCGAAAGCTCTGTGCAAAGTGGGTGTCGCGTGAGCTCACAGTCGACCAAAAACAACAATGAATTAATGCTTCAGAGGAGTGCTTGGAGCTGTTAAACTACAATAAAATCGAATTCTATCGTCGATATGTGACAATGGATGAAACATGGCTTCACTATTACACACCAGAATCCAAAAGACAGTCAGCTGAGTGGACATCAGTCGGCGAACCGAATCCAAAGCGAGCAAAAACCCAACAGTCGGCTTGTAAGGCGATGGTGTCTGTATTTTGGGATGTTAAAGGAATAATATTCATCGACTATCTCCAAAAAGGAACCACCATCAACAGCGACTATTACTGTGCACTTTTGGATCGATTGAAGGCTAAAATCGGCAAGGAACGGCCACATTTGCAAAAGAAAAAAGTGTTGTTTCACCAAGCCAATGCACCGTGTCACAAATCGATGAAAACGATGACAAAATTGAATGGATTGGGCTTCGAATTGCTTACCCACCACCGTATTCTCCAGATTTAGCCCCCGGCGACTTTTTCCTGTTTTCAGATCTCAAGAAAATGCTTGCTAGAAAGATATTCAAGTCCAATGATGAAGTAATCGCTGAAACTGAGGCGAGAAAGAGAAATCGTACTATAAAAGTGGTATCGAAAAGATAGAAAATCGCTATACTCGTTGCATCGCTCTCAAAGGCAACTATGTTGAATAATATAATCGAGTTTTATCAAAATTTTGTTTTTTTCTTACTTATCCTACGGACTTATTGAATGACCGTTATATTTAATTTTTCCACATTAGTAATGGAAAATCGTAAGTTTTATTTGTTTGTGTCAGTGTGTTAGGACCAAAATAAAGGTTGGTTAAATTTTAAGGGCCGATGTTGATTTTGAAAAAAACACAAATTATTTATGAAATTATTGTCATTTCTTTTTATTATGATAATATTGGTATGGTTCAATTATGTATGGAACAAAATATCGGCTAAATGGCCGCCGCGACCTCGGCGGCACACCTCCATCCGATGGTCCAAATTTTCGATGACGCTGAGTCATAAGTGAGGTTCTATACCGTTAATGTGCCGAATTATCTCATCCTTTAGCTCTTGAATTGTTGCTGGCTTATTGATGTACATCTTTTCTTTCAAATAACCCTAAAGAAAGAAGTCCAGCGGTGTCAAATCACATGATCTTGGCGGCCAATTGACATCGCCACCACGTTAGATAACACGGCCATTGAATTTGTCGCGCAAAAGAGCCATTGTTTCGTTAGCTGTATGGCAAGTGGCACCGTCCTGTTGAAACCACATATCGTTCACATCCAGGTCTTCCAATTCGGGCCATAAAAAGTTCGTTATCATCTCACGATAGCGAACACCATTCACAGTAACTGCCTGACGGCTCTCAGCCACACTATCGCGAATAGCAGTAATATTTTCTGCAGTACGAGCATGCACAGGTGTTTTCACATCTCCTACAGACCCGGTTTGCTCAAAGTTTTGCACGATTTTTCCGATGGTACGCACATTTGGACGATTAAATTGACCGAAAAAATCACGAAGTGCACGATATGCATTTTAATTGGAACGCCCATTTTCATAATGAGCCTGAATAACTTTAACGCGTTGCTCGATTGTGTATCTTCCATGGTTCAAATTGAGTTAGTCTGAAATTGAGAAATGTCAAATAAAATGTAGAAAAAAACTTGACATTTAGGTGTGGTTCATATTCAACATCGGCCCTTAAAATTTAACCGCCCTTTATTAAAAATAGTTGGCAGATATGGTATCATAGTTATATTTTAAAATTAGTGGAGCAAATGCCTCTGTTCAAAACATAAAATTGTTCTTCTGAAAAATCATATTTTTTGAGTTGTGACGTTATTAAAGAAAACGAGCGATATAATAATTAATATACAATTGAATAGATGCATTAATAAAGGTAAAAAATTATTAGATTCAGTTACTCATTCTGATCAAAATAATTTGAATCAAAGCTAAAGTTCTACGTTGGTACATTAGTTTCTATTTGTCCATTCTTAAATAATCTTTGGTATATCTTTGGCATAATATACAAACGGTTTCTGGTTTTTGTTTTGTTCAAATTAGTTGAGAAAATCTGCGTTCAACATTTGCTGACGAATTTGGCAAGGACAAAATATTAAAAATGCATTTTCCTCTAAAGCCTGTACTTCATTTTTTTTGCTCAATTTTTGTTATCGAAAATGAAAGCTAGAGCAGTTCAAATAGTACGAATGCATGGATTCAATTGGTGTGAGTGAATACGCATATGAACGAATTGGAGAAAAATTTGTAGGACGGACTGTATTTTCTTTAAATTTTTTTTCAATTTTCAAAATTCAAGCCGATAAAGACATCTCATTTGTTTTATTTTGCACTCATGAATATTGACGGTTCATGAACAAATTTGCATTAAAAATTTCCAAAAAGTTTTTGAACTTTATCTTAAAATCGGAAACTCTCTTTTACAACTCCCGGGAGAAAATGTTTAACGATTGGGGTGAATTTCTAAATCATAGTGAAAAAAACGAGTCAACTAAAAATCGTAATTTTCTTCATCTATATGGAAAAAATCGTCACTTCATAGTTGATGCCAAAAAACGTGAAAATGACAATAAATCGTCAATGTTCCCATTACTGGCTGGTAGTAACATAAAATAAAAACTCCTTTTTTATAAACAATCTTCATAATATGCTGGATAGGCAACACTTTCTTTTCACAACAGTATTCTCTCGCTCTTACGGTTTCTATAACGAACACTGAAAACAAAAAAGTGCTAAAGCGGTATTTTGCAGAAATCTTTTTTTTTTGCAATAATGCAATCTTTATTATTCATATTACAATTACTTGAAGAAAATAAAAGTTATAACTTAAATTGACTAGTTGTAAATTGTAAATTTGAAGTGATTAAAGATTAAAAAGTGAGTTGTAAAGCTTTATTGCGCTGTGCTTCAGACTTCTTTGTATCTCAAAATTGTGGTTTTGTCTCGTGTTGTGTTGGTGAATATTGTTTCTGGTTGTGAGGATAAGTTTAAACTTCATAGTACTATTTTTGATTTTGTGAATATATTTGCATTTTTCCATTAGTATTAGCTGATTGATGTCCATTTGTTTGGTGCTTTTATAAAGTTGTTTGGTAGAGATTGTATCATTTTTGTTAAATAACACTTTGATAGCTTTGTTCATCATTCTGCCCACCTGCTCTATTTGAAATTTTCTGCATTGGCTCCAACTGCATATGTTATACCGTATTCTTGTAAGTATGTGCCCTATATATATGAGTTTTGCTGCGGTTTGGTGTATATTACCAATTCTTCTGATGGCCATGATTAATGGTATCACAGAGTTTTTAACTTCTTTAATGTGGTTTTCGTAGTTAAGATCTTCATCTATTACCATTCCAAGGTATTTGATATATTTTGCCCTTTGTAGCTCGATGTTGTTTATTTGAATGTTTAGATTTTCATTAACGTTGTTGTAAGTGCGAAAGACAATGTAGCTGGTTTTTTGTATGTTTATGCTTAGACTGTTTTCACAAGTCCACTCATAATATATTTTCATGTCGTGGTTTATTTTATTTTCTAATTCTTGGTATGATTTTGCTGTTGTAATGAAGTTTGTGTCATCGGCGTAAATGTTGTAAGTGGATTTAAAGTTACAGCTTTTAATGATGTTTATATACAGTTGGTCCAAGGATCGACCCTTGTGGAACCCCAATTTTACTTATTAGCACATCACTCAGTACATCATTGAACCTAGTAACATGTGGCCTGCTTGTTAAGTAGCTTTCAATCAGCATGTTTGGCAATCCTCGAATACCTAAGTCGGCTAGATGGTTCAATAGCTTTTTGTGATCGACAAGATCGAATGCTTTTGATAAATCTATGAAATTAGCTGCAACCAATTCTTTATTACCTAGAGCATCATAAATTTTTTCTATTGTGGATGTAATAGCTGATTCCGTACCGCTTTTTTCCAGGAAGCCAAATTGGTTCACGTCAAAGCCTATAGTGGATTTGATGAAGTTCTCGATTCTTGTGTCGATTGCTTTTTCAAATATTTTGCTTAAAGAGTTAAGTATTGAAATAGGTCTATAGTTTTCACAAAGTTCCTTTTTTCCTTTTTTAAAAACCGGTGTTATAATTGCTTTTTTAAGGCATTCTGGATAGATACCAGTTGTGAAACATTTATTGATCAGTTTAACCAAAATGTGTACAATTGTTGGCATAAGAAACTTTATATCCTTAACTGATATTTCGTCGATCCCTTGAGCTGCATTAGTATTTAGTTACGCTGTAATGATTTGTATTTCGGTATGCGTGATTGGTTTAAAAAATATGGATTTTGGATTTGCTGTATTTGGTGTGATTTTATTTGTTTTTGTTTTATTTTTTGCTATTTTCAATCCAGCTTCATTGAAGTATTTATTAAAATTATTTGACACAGCCTTGCAATTATTGCTTTTTTGTTCTTGGGTTTTTGAATTATTTGTTTGTTCACCATGATTTCTAAGCGTTGTATTAATAATGCTCCAGAGTTTTCTTGTATCATTTCCGGATATTTCAATTTGTTCATTTATATGCTTTTGTTTGTTGCTTTTAATTAGATGTTCAACTTCTTTTTTAACTTTTTTATAATTAGTCATCTTTGTTCGATCTTCTGGGTTAGCTTTTGATTTTTTGTGTAGCTCTTGCCTAAGTTTTTGTTTTTTAACAAGCTACTTTGAAATCCAGTTGTTATTTCTACACCTGATTTTGAAATCTTGTACTATTTTTACTAAATCCTCAATTTCAGATACTGTTGCTGTATTTAATTCGCTTTTAACTATTTCTTCCATTTTTATATAGTTTACCTTTGGAATTGTTTTGTTCATCATAGGTTTCTTGTTAATTTTAAGAGCTATAATTATTGCAGTTGCATATTTGTGATCAGATATATCGGTGTTTTCCAGTTTAAAGTCTACTTTGTGAGTACCCAATAGGCAATGAAGCTAGGCCTCTTCTAACGAGGCATGCATTTACTGCAACTTTTGGCGGTAAGACACATGACTTCCTCGCTGCTTCTGCGAGCGCTTCTATAAGGCCTAATTATTCGCTACCCAGGGCAGTAAACAATTATATTTTTCTTACAAAAACTGGTTAGGCTTATATTTCAGGGTTACTTTTTCGTTAAAAGTTAAAATATATATTAGTTCAAAAATACTGAATAATAATCAACGTCAAGACTTACAAATATTCTTATCTGACAAAAATATGTGAAATAAAACAAAATTACAGAATAAATAGGTAGGTATACATAAAAAAAAACAAAAAAAAAATTTTTTAATTGTTTTGGTTAACCTCTTCTTTAAACCATTCTAAAGCAGGGAGAGCGGAAGGCCTGAAAAATTTTCTCGTTTTATATAAAAAAGAAAGTATACTTTGATATGAGTGCAGAACCACTTCGAAATCCATATGAAGGCCTGCTAATAGCGCTTCCAACAACTGCCATTGCCGACTGGGTAGTGTCTATGTTTGTGATAATGTGATCGATGAGCGTTTTGGTATTGTTTGTTTCTGTTGTTGGTAAAATTTGGTTTACTAATTTGTAGCCATTAGTTTGTATTAAGTCTGTGTATTTCACAACCGTAGTTGACTGTTCAAAAAGGTTGATGTTGACATCCGCAAATAATATGCAATTTCTTTTCCTGTTGCTAAGTTTGTCTTCAAGGTATTCTATAAATGTGTTGCAATTTTCATTTGGAGCTTTATAAAAAGTGCCAATAGCCAAAGGTTTTTTTAAATTAGTTATTTCAATAATTGTTGTGTTGTATTTTTTTTCTTTTATTATTTCGTTGAATGTAAGGTAGTATCTAACAAAAATAGCAGTTCCTCCTCCTCGTTTTTCATTTCTGCAGTTGTGAATTACGGAGAAATTTGGGATATTAATAGTATCTCTTTCGTTATCATATAACCAGGTTTCTGTTGCTATAATGATATCTATGTTTTGATTATTATTAATCAACAGTTCAATTTCATTTATTTTGTTTCGAATGCTGCATATATTAATGTAGAATATTTTAAGTTCTCTATACTCATTCATTTATAAGATCAGTTGTAGTAGCTTGTTTTATCTTTTTCTGGCTTAATTTTTATTAAATGTACATTACAGTTGTTCTAACCCGCTTTGTGTTCACATGCAAAATTATCACCATTTTTATTCGCTCTGATACAATTAAAATTTTAAGTAATTTTACACGATCTTGCATCATGTTTCTCTGCACAATTTCCGCATGCTTCTTCTCCTTCACATCTACTACTTGCATGGTGATATTTTTGGCATTTAAAGCACCGAGTCAGTGAGATGTATTCTTTAATGTATCTTGCTCTGTAGTTCAGCATTACATACCTATTTGCTATTTTAGTTAGGGTTTCACCAGATACTTCAACAATGTAATTCCACCAGTTATTTTTTTTGTTTACGTATTTATGTATTAATTTGAAATGATCCTTTGTGTCGATGAAATGGTTTGTTGCAACTAGCTCCTCTATAAGATCCTCTTGGTTATAATCACAGCCAATGTTTGTAATAACTACTTTTGGCATATTAATTTTCGGATCTTAAAAGCATTACGTGAATTTTTTGTGCTCTGATATATACTGGGAAATTAAAAAAATGAATAGTGGAAGGATTATCAAAAGTAAACAGACTGACGTATAATGTAAAATACTGATACAGTTTTCTGGTCTAGAGGGAATAATTTTGGGGTTTTTAAAATTCCATAAAAAAACAATGTGAAACTATTTTTAGTATCCATTTTGTTTTTTTTTTTTTAATTTAACTTTTCAATTTTTAACTTTTTCATTTTTTTAAATAAAAAAGACAATCAATCAAAAAAAAAATAAAAGAATTTTTCTTTTTAATTTATGTGGTTTGTATATATTTTAGCTAAAAGTTCACAAAATTTCATAATGGGACAGCAATGGGAACATCGGAAAATGGTAAATGCAAATAAACGAAAAAAATAAGAAATAATGCTGGATTTAATTTGGATTTAATCTTAAAGATCTTCAAACAAAAAAGCAATCAGCCTAACTTAAAAACTCATATTAAATTTTAGCGTCAGCTTTTTAATTTAGTAGAAGCTGTAGCCTCTGCTAAGCTTATGCTAAAAATCTTAGATCTAACACTAATAAGAGCCAGCACTAAATTAGGTTTTTGGTAAGGCTGAAAATTTTTAACAAAAATATAAAAAAAAAATGTTAATTTTGACTCAGTATCAGTTTTGCCGTTTTGGTCCGATCGTTTGAAATAGGTTTTGGTAGTTTGGTTGGTTTGTTGCGGTTTTCCATTATTTTTGGTAGCTTGGAAACTCAAACTAATCTTCAAATTCCTAATAAATTCAATTTAAAAATATTTTTTATCTGCAAAATGGGATCTCAAAAAAGAATAAAACGTTATATAGTTCTTTTTTTCAGACTTATCCAACACTCAGGGATGCCCCCTAGAAATGCGAAAGCACTGTGCTGATTCGGAAGACGGGTGATAGTGAGTTGGATTGTGGAAAGATATAGTGTCGGCGAAGATTTGATTTAAATTTTCACAGCTTGAAACTGCCGGGGAACATGCTCTCAGAGAGATTGTTCCACAATTTTACTGAAGAACTAATTATCTCGGTAATGCGATGTCCTATTGCGGATATTTGCAAAAACATTTGACGGAAGCAAAGGACATTTAAGCAAATGAAAAGGTGAAAAACTAGATGTAGAATGTAATTTAGAGTAAGGTTACTTAATACAGAAATTTCTCAAAATAACCAATGCACGAAAGAGAAAATTCAATTAAATAACATTGTAATTTAAAAAAAAAATTGTTTCATTTTGTTTTATCAAATAATTTGAAGAGAAAAATAATAAAATGTCCCACTGTTATGTTTATACGAATATTTTAAGTTTGACAGCGGGTAATTATTAGCCAATAGGAACACAGTTCGCGTGACGTCATTTGTCCTACATGCGCAGAACATTCGAATTTTCTGAGAGGGACGCTGTAATATTTATATCATTTTTGATACATTGTTCCTTATAACAACTATGTCATTAATAAGAAGTCTCAATAAAATTTGAATTGAATTGAATTGAAATTTATTTAAAACCAAGTGGTTTCAAAGAATTATCTTCTTGCAACCCAATTTAATGACTCACGAATATTTATATTTCAATCAATACAGAAGATTGATCAAAAATGCAAATTTAGAATTGAATATTAAATAGCTGATACAATTTCATTAGATTTATCAATTTACTTTTATCTTTAAGTTCATTGAAAAGCCAATAAATTAAAAACGATACGATAAAAAATTATTTATACAAACTCAAGGTAACACTACATAACGCTTTCTAAGCGCCCAACTCCAAAATGCGGTCAATGAGAGCCTGCTTCTTTGCCCCAGATGACATCTTCTCGTCAAAATGCTTGACTAATATTGAGCGCAATTGTGCGACTGTGCATGAACTCAACGTTTTGTTAGCAATTAATTGCTTCACAAAGTCAATGCTCAAAATGTTTTCCTCCAATATCTTCGACATCTTGGCTTCCGTCTGAGTACCTGGTGCACTTGAGGTGGTGCGTTTTTTTGCAGCAGTAGCAGCATCTTCGCCAAACAGCTCATTGAAATCATCCAAGTACTGGTTAATGCGTTCATCTTGGGCTTCCGCATCGGGCATATCTGTGCGTCCACCATTCTCGGTTGGTATATCCAACGCCAAGGCAAGCAGCTGAGCCTGTAGCAGTTCAAGCATTGGATCGTTTATCAGATTGGGTTGATATTTCATGCGCAACTTTTTGATTATATTCTCGAAGCGTTGGACACCCTCGGCGGGAGACTCATTTTCAATTGAGTTCCAGTCAGCGAAATTAATGTGCCGTATATGTTTTCCGAAAGGAAGATAAACAATCTTAAAGCCATCGCCTGATAGCAACCACTTGTACTCGACCTTTGGGGACGTAACATCTTGTACAGCAACAGGCACTAGAGCCACATAACGTGGAGCAGACTTACGCTTACTAAGGAAAAGACAGATGGCAATTTTTTCTCGTTCATAGCAACGCTGCCAGAGAGCGCGAAACAATCGTTTTGATCCAGAAATTCTATGGTCATCGGGGTACATAAAGCAACTCGGCCTATAGTATTGATTTTCTGGGAGCGTTGATGCAGGCTTAAAGCCTAACAGCAGCATGCCGGGCTCATGTAAATTACGCACACGATTCATTTGTTCTGTGGTTATGTGTATGGGAGGCGCTGTGCCAACGTTGATCTCATACCAGCCGCTTGTTGTGATAACTTCACGTTCTTGACTATATTCAAGCGTTTCGACATCCTGTTTACGCACTATAATAGTGCGTTTCTGTTTAACAATTGAGTTATCTGTGCGCAGGACCTTCACCTTGCGTGGATAGCTTCGCTTCTTGAAGTAGTTAAAAAACTGGGCAGATATATCAAGGCCTGGGCCTAGTGAGAAGTTGAAGCGACTTAAAGAACGCCTTACAAAATCTTGTTTTAGCTTACGGTCTGCAAGTATCTCGCGCATTTGACGCGCATCCGGTGGATCAAAGCTGTCCAGTTCAACATCTGCGAATTACACCGAATATTTGTTTCATATTTTATTTCATATCAAATAAAAAAAAAAATAGCTATTACCTCTGACCAGAGTTAGAAACTCTTTATAGAATACATCATAATTAAAATCATCAATCATCGGTATAACATGGAACTCTACCTCTTGCTCACCTAAATCCTTAGCCTTAAGTAGAGCACGCCGGTATTCTGTAGTGTTTGCCGCATGCGGCAATTCAGCGTCAGTCAAATACACAATTGTTGAGTTGTTGCACGGATAGCCGCAGTGCTCGAAGAGACTGCAACACAGACGTATCATGTTGGGAAAGTTGCCATGGTCGCAACCATAGCGCTCAGCAAATGTGTTAGCAGCAGTCTTTATGAATTGCAGTAAATATTCCACAATCGCCTTGGACAACTGACGCATTGGCAACAACACAGCACAATTAGCAGGCATAACAATGTTTTGTAAGCAATTCGTTTCGATGGGTGCCGGGCTATGCTCTGTGTTGGCAAACATTACTCCCATCAAATCCTTATCTTTCACCAGCAGTGCTGATATGAAGGCCTTGCGAACGATGTTAAGCGCTTCCTCAAGACCATCACTGTGCGACAACATACCGGCATCAATAACGAAAAGTAAGGCTTCGCGCCCTTTACTGAAATCACGTAGTTCCTCATCATCCTCATCCTCCGAGTCTGTTAGACTGACATCAACATCAGGATTCCAGGAGGTCATTGAAAACGTTATTTTTCGCTGTTTAAAGTGATAAATAATGATTTATAAAATATATTGTTGTGAAATTTATTATCCACCAACGGTTGAATTTTGTTTTAATTATATTGTTTTCAGAGTTGTTCGAAATGTACTATTTGTTTTACGGTATTTTTTGGGAACAAAGTATCAAAGTCAAAGTACTCTACTAATACCCATGGCACAATTATACGGTAGGCTCAAGTTGGAGTAAAAAGGGACTTGTATGTAAAAATCGGCTGGTAAAATTTTAGTTTTCTTATTGTTGTTGTTGCCTTCTTCATTTGACGTTTAGCGTTCTCACAGCTTTGTTGTTGCAAAACTTGTTGTTTGAGCAGCTATTTAAATGTGAGCCTACCTTATAATTGTATCATGCTAATACCATCTTACTTTTTTGTGTCTTTATTTTGTAAAATTGGATTTTGTTGTTTTTTCTTATCATCACTTTTGAAATTAGTTTGAGGAAAAGTTATGAACGCACATTTTTATATAAAGTTAAATTTTTTTCCAAGGAACATTTTAATGCTTAAAGAAGAGTTTTTATATTTTTCCGATTCAACACCGATTGTTTATTTTTTACACATTAGCTGCATTCCCTTGGTCGTTGATCTAAAGCGTGGCTCCATTTTATTCGCAATGCAAAAACTAAAATTATAACCAGCGGGTCAATTCCCGTTTTGCGTTAAATTGAAGTGAAAAAAAAACACTCGTTTTCATTTGACAATTTCACTTTTTCACTTCATTACGCACAAAAACGTGATTCTTGTTCGTCTAATGGAAAGTAGTTGCTGAATAGCTTTTAAGAGCTGCTAAATGCCGATCTAAAAAAGCTTTTATGAAAAAAATGTAAACAACGTATAAGAAAGAAGGAAACTTTTACAAAAATGACTTCATCATTAATTTAATTTCATTTGCGCAGAAGATATTGGAAATAAATAAATATGATAAGTTTTGCGACAGCATAAAACAGCCAAAAGAAGGTAAGCAAATAACATTAACTTGTCATTCGCAATATCAACATTTTCCTCTAAATAGTTGTAAAGATACCGTTTCTGCGTACCGCTGGCCCTTTTTCCCTATGCTTTTTTTCTTTTTCCTTTATTTATTTTTTTATTTAAAGTCATTTTCTGTCCATAACGTGCGTTTGCTACCGGCGTTAACTTTGTTTTTATTTCAGCAAAAAATAAAGAGCTGTTGCCTTTTTAACACACAACCTGAATTGCATTTTCCGTGCAAAGATGAAAACACACTTTACATGACGATAACGCAGAAAGGGAATTTACCCCCATTTCCTCTTTCCTGGATCTATTTCTTATCTTAAAATGCTGCCAAGCTTAAAGCACTTTTTCAAAACGAACATAGTTGGCAAATCTGAATTACTCTTTGGGCCGTATTGCTCAGCTCTGGATATCTTTAACCAGCTGATATTTCCAAGATTTCCAGTAGTTTCGTATTGTTCACCTGAATAGCGCATTTATCCCGAGCTTATGTCAAAAGATAACCAGCTGACAAAGAAATCCAGAGAAAAGGTCGAATCCGAATCAAAGCCGAATCCGACTGGTTAACTGAGATATCCATAGGCTTATCATGCGTTTTGACATATTTCATATTGTTGACTTGTTTTTTGTGGTTAGCAGCAAGGTTGATTTATAAGGTTGTCGCAAGGGAGAGAACGAGTACCCATAATTGTCAACTCGAAGTTGACAGCTCATAGAAAATCTGCAAGTGCTTTCTTTTATCATCCGTTTTTCTTTCGTAGTCATTCGCAAAATTGGCTGGTCTTGACAATTATGGGTACTGAGAAGAGAGTGCGATCAGCCCTGCGACAACCTTATAAATCAACCTTGTATGTACACAACTTTGATAATCAATTCCAAAGAAAATCAACCGATTTAAATGAAAACAGTATTTAAAGCGCTGGCTCTTACAGGCATGCTACACAGGCCAGTATACTGGCCCTGTAGTTCGAAAAACTCAATACATTCACACTTTTTTACAAATACATTCACACTGGATTCACTTTCACGGCACTTTCATCGCCGTCAAAAAGGGTGATATAAGTGTTGTTTTTAATTACTTTTGGTGGATTAAATTCGGGTTTTCCCTCGATTTCGTACTTTATTTCGGGTTTTCATCGATTTCGTACAGGAAGCAACACTGATAACTTGTTTACATTTACAAAGCCTCTTTTCCTCTAAGAAGGATAGCCACCTTCTCGTGGTGTAGAGGCTTAGGTTGCAATGAAACAATGGGCGACGGGAGCGCAAGCTCCTGGTAGGGTCACCCATGTCGTACAGGCCATTGTGGAGCAATGAACAAAGAGCTATCCCCCCCTAATCCAGGGTGTTATGTTGCACCGTGCCTATTGGATGGCTTGCAGCCAGGGGGTAATACCGGCTGTATGGGAACGGAGACCTCACTGATACCTGGCCGCCTCAGTGAGTAATTGTGGCCTTTCCATGGTATGCGGGGCTCTGGAATGGATGACGTACTTTCCCTAGCTACTCGTGGGACCAAAAATGAACAAAACTAATAAAAATAACAATTAAGAACGTACAGAGGCGACAACGACAACAACTACAGATGAAACGGCAACTGCGACGGAAACTGCCAGGTCTAGCATAGGGCGACCTACTCTGACCAAACAGGGCAACACCGACGCGGGTGGGGACTTGGACTCAGCGACTCTGAGGATTCTGGGTAGGTGGAGCATTGGAAGTGACACGGAGGAATCAAGCATCCCTCAAGTCCTTCACAATGTTCCTGGCTCAGAGACTGAAGACGAGCTTCTCAACTCCGACTTCGACGCGACGGTCATTGAGGCGGGTAGTGCAGCAGTCCACAGTAGATCGAAAGAAGCGATGCAACGAAAGTTCTACAGGACTGCTAAGAACTATCTGCTGAAAATGAAAACCGCAGACCCGACTATTCTTACTTCCAGGAACAAGGCTCTCATCAGGAAGCACACGAAGAGAGTGAGAACTTTAGAACGTTACTATGCCCCTAAAGCATCGACGAACGAAGTTGCCACAATTCTGTCTGCTTCCACGGATAAGGGTCTTAGCAAGGCAGGTCCATCCAACTCCAATGACGGGAAAAACGACAAACGGGAGAGGGAAATGGGAGGTAGAAAGAGGAGGAAAAGAGGCAGGAAGAATAGAGGGGATAGAGCTGAACCGTCCCAATCCAAGGTTGCTATAGGTGACAAACGGGGTTGCGGTATAGGTGGAAGCAAGGGAGGGGAAGAAGTGGCAACGACGGTTAAGGCAGGTCCTTCCTACTCCAATGTCGTCAAAAGCGGCAAACAGGAGTGTGGAAAGGCGGACCCAGGGAGAAGGTAAAGCGAGACAAGGTCAACCCAAGGTTACCTCAAACAGGGACCAACCGGGGGTTGACCACGGTTTCGAGAGGAGAACCTCCCTGTACACCTGGTTCCACGGCCAAACGGCAAAGATCTGCGGATGAGGTCGCTGCGAGTTGTTCGAAGCGTAGTAAGACCCGGGGGAGCTTCGAAATCTCAGTAGAGGTCGCTGCAAGTTGTTCGAAGCGAAGTCAAGCAGGGGGGAGCTTCGAAAACTCACCAGAGGAGCTACAAGTAGCCATTATAGACGCAACTGTCCCAGACGGCTCTATGACGGGGGAAAAATGGCTGCTTGTAGAGAATGAGATCCTTAAAGCTATGATGGCTAGCGTCGAACACGGTGATCCCGACGATTACAAGTTCGACGGTGCTGGTTGGCAACAAGGAGTCAAAGTCGTCGGATGTGGATCGAAGAAATCCCTGGAGTTCCTGACCAAAACCATCGCCAGCATTGGTGAAATTTGGAAGGCAGCTTCACTAAAGGTGATCTCCAAGTCCACGCTTTCGCTTCGCCACAAGGTATCTGTATGGATTCCTCCTCCTGCTTTGCACGAGGATGAGTCTATTCAGAGGCTTTTGGAGGCGCAGAATAAAGACGCCAAAATTCAGGAGTGGAAGCTGGTCAGGTCGCAGAAGAGTCACGGCAGCGAAGGGAAAATTCTTCTCTTTTCTGTAGACGCTGCTTCCACGGGCTGGCTTAAGGAGCAGTCGGACATGCTCAAATTCGGCCTCGGATCCATTAAGGTGAAGAGGCTGAACCAACAATAGCTGAGAGGAGGAGGAAGCTGCAAGTGATGCAAATCAACCTGCATCACTGTAAGGCAGCGATCGACAACTTGATGCTGTGCATGCCCGAGGAGAATGTTGATGTGGCCCTCATCCAGGAACCTTGGATCACCAACAACAAGATCCAAGGCCTAGGGTCGAAACAATACAACCTGTTTCACTCTACAAATGAAGGTAAGTTAAGGAGCAGTATACTTGCGAAAAAATCCATTAATATGTTTTTTCTCCCTAGATTCAGCAACGGAGACGTAGTGGCAACCAGCGTAAAAACAAGGTCAGCAAAACTGATCCTTTGCTCTGCGTACATGCCGTATGAAGAGGCGAACCCTCCAGTGCAAACAGTCCGCGAGTTAGCAGAACATGCTAACACAAGCAGGGCATTCCTGGTCATCGGTTGTGATGCTAACGCCCATCACTCGCAATGGGGCAGCAAAGACATCAACAAAAGGGGTGAGTCTATTTTTGAATTTATCCTTACCACAGACCTTATTCTATGCAATAGGGGCAATAGGCCAACATTTCAGAATAGAGTCAGGGAAGAGGTAATCGATCTTACTTTAGCTAGTAACTCTGAACAGATTATAGTCGATAACTGGGAGGTGTCTTTACACTCTTTACACTGTCTTTATACTTTACGATTCTCTTTACTTTGACTACGATCCCCAATTAAAGAAACATTTTAGGAACCCACTTAAAACTAACTGGGAAAGGTATTCAGTCTGGATAAGCAGAAATATTGCAGACCCTGACACAGAATACCTCCCAACCGATGTATCTATTGACAATGCAGTCGAGTTTATAACGGGAAAAATGAACCAGGCTTTCAAGAAGTTTTGCACAAAGTGTCGAAGTCGCAAGCCTGCAAATGCGAGTTGGTGGACCAGCGACCTCAAAAAGAGGCGATCAGAGGTTAGAAAACTTCACCGGAAGGCCATCTTAAGCAAACTAGAGCAGAACTGGACAATCTACAGATCCATGCTAAATGCTTACACTAGGGACGTAAGAATAGCTAAGCGAACATCTTGGACAAAATTTTGCGATTCCATTGAGGATACCAGTGAGCCGCCAGACTTCGAAAAACGCTATCCAAAGACCCCACGGTCCCGGGATACCTTAAGAGGTCTGACGGATCCTGGACAGAATCCAGCCAAGAAATGCTTTTGCTACTCATGGAAACTCACTTTCCAGGTTGTACAGAACCGTATCAAAACGCTGCTAACAACAACTTGGAAATAACAATGCCAGAACCTTTACAAGAACTCCCCAAAATTATTACAAGGTCAACTGTAGAATGGTTGATCGGATCCTTCAAGCCCTACAAATCTGTGGGGCCAGATGGTATCCTACCGGCCATGATACAACATGCCCTTCCTAGCATCATGCCCTGGCTTATAGCAATCTTCACCGGCTGCCTCAAGACAGGATATGTTCCAAAAATTTGGAGAGAAGTGCGAGTTGTTTTCATTCCTAAAGCTGGGAAACCGATACACTCAGCACCAAAGGATTATAGGCCTATTAGTCTCTCATCGTTCTTGATGAAAACGCTAGAGAGAATAATAGATCTTCACATAAGAGAATCTGTGAACGATTATAATCTCTGTAGTCTACAACATGCCTACCTTAAGGATAAATCGGTAGAAACGGCACTGCATGAGGTGGTTTCAGTCATAGAAGGAACCCTTCATCACAAAGAATATACTTTCGCAACGTTTTTAGATATCGAAGGCGCATTTAACAATGTAAATACAGATTCTATAAGAAATGCTTTAGTAGACAAAGGAGTTAACAGTAAAATAACCCAGTGGATTTATAAAATGCTCAATAGCAGACGTATAAGCTCACAAATGGGAATGAGCGTTGGGAGGAAAGAAGTTACAAGAGGCTCACCGCAAGGAGGAGTCATATCCCTCCTTCTCTGGCTGATTGTGGTTGACAAAATTCTACATACACTCACAACTGGAGGAACAAAAGTGATAGCCTATGCCGATGACGTTGCCATCCTAATAAGCGGGAAATACCTGCAAACAATTAGCGAACTAATGTCTGCGGCATTGCATGAGCTATCGCGGTGGGCAGAATCGAATGGACTTGGTGTTAACTCAGTAAAGACCGAACTCGTTCTGTTCACAAAAAGAAGAAAAATAGAAAGTTTCACATTACCGAAACTTAACGGAGTAACTCTAGAAGCTTTCCACGGAAGCCAAATACCTTGGAATAATCCTTGATAACAAGCTGAGCTGGAAACGCAACACAGAGGAAAGAAGGAAAATAGCACTGTGCGCTTTGTACGCTTGTCAGAGGACATTTGGCAGGAAATGGGGACTGCGACTGCACATAATCCACTGGATGTATACAGCGATCGTGAGACCCATTCTTGCCTATGGTTCTCTCGTATGGTGGACGATAATGCATAAAAAAAGCTACCTTAGCTTCCAAACAGGAGTTCAAAGGTTAGCGTGCATAGGAATAACGGGAGCCATGAGATCTACGACACAGGCGGGTCCAAATATGATGCTAAATCTTCTTTCCATAGAAGAGTTCCTTAAATGTTCGGCGAGCAAGAGCGCGATTCGCCTTAACGAATCACGAGCCTGGAAAAGCAGCACATTCGGACAAGCATCTATTCTAAATCTCTTTGGAACCGAGGAATCAAAAAGAGCAACCGACTATATCATACCCAGTGTGAGATTCGGTACAGAATACACCACATCCATTCCCAGCAGACAAGAATGGGAAGAAACGGCTGTAGAATCCTACGGCAATCTCCATTTATATACTGATGGTTCCAAAATGGAAAACGGAACTGGATCGGGAGTATACTGTGGAACGCTGCAAATGAAAGAGTGTTACAAGCTCCCGGATTACTGTAGCGTTTTTCAGACAGAAATATATGCTATTGAAAAAGCTGCACAGGCCATTTACAGGAAAAATCTTACCCCCACAAGGATAGTAATTTTTGTGGATAGCCAAGCGGCCATCAAAGCACTGAACAGTAAAACGACGAAGGCTCGAACGGTGCAAAACTGTAAACTTGCACTGAACAGTATCTGCAATACCCACAATGTCACTCTCTGCTGGGTTCCCGGACATAGCAATATTGAAGGGAACGACGCAGCAGATGAACTGGCAAGGCGTAGAGTAACTGCAAGTACAAACAGAGCTGACACAGATGTGCACATTCCAGTAGGCGTCGTCAAAAGGAGTATAGATCTAAAAGCCAGAGATATTGCCAACACAAACTGGGCTTCCAGGGGTGACTGCAACATATGTCGAAGGCTTTGGCCTGAGCTAAATGAGAAAAGAACTAGAAACCTTCTGCTTTTGGTCAAACGGGAAATCCGGATCCTTGTTGGAGTTCTAACGGGTCATTGCCTCATTGGGGTAATGGCCAATAGAATAGGTATAACAGCGCCAGACTTCTGTCGGAGCTGCAAAGACCCGGAGGAAATAGAAACAATAACTCACCTACTATGCGAATGTCCAAGTCTACAGAATCGTCGACTCCGACATATGCGGAACAGATTTTTCAAAGACTTTGAAGAGTTGGTGAACACACCACTGCTAGACATCTGGAGGTTCATAAAAAGCACAGGATGGTTTGAGGAACAAATCGGAACAATGGTTTAACTTGGTACCACAATTATAAAAAGGGATTCGCAATAGGCCCCCGCGGAAGCGCCGGTAACGGTGAACGACCCTTCTTACCTAACCTAACCTAACATATCAAATCGATACTGCAAACGTTGTCGGTACCAAAATAAGTGTTGAAAGCGTTCAATATTATAAAAAAAGAACATAAAAATGCAAAATTTTTTCAATGTTGTCTTTTTATGTCGAGAAACGTCAAATACATTGCAGAAGTCTTCCGTGAAATAGCAAAACACAAAACTAAATTCAAAATGTCTGGCGACGAAAGTTTTGTTGAAAGTAAATTAACTTATTTGTAATATTTTCGTTAATTTTATTTTATCTTTAATTATAATAAATATTTGTAATTTGTAAAGATGGAGCTCACTCTTTACTAAAATTTCAATACAATGCCACTTTTTTGTCTCTTCAGTTGGTAGCATTTGAGGGCAGAACTCTGAAGCCGTTGATCTTGAGAGTGCCAAAATTCCGCATTTTTTATACTTTTCAGGTCAACAATTTCGAGAAAAGAACACGATTTCATTTTAGAGGTCAAAATATTTTGAGAAAAGATCACAAAAAAGTGCATAGTTCTCAAAGACGGCAAAAGAAATGCAGAAAGAATGCAATGTAGTTGTAGCGATTCCATGTAGTAACCTCATCAGCTGTTCAGTGTGTAGCACGCTACGCCAAAAATTTTGTCGAGAATGGCGTGAACGCTTCAGAGAACACTTGTTTATAAAATTTTACGATTTTACAAATATTGTATTACAAATATTTACAAATTAATAATTTACAAATATTTCGGTACCGACAATGTTTGCAGTATCGATTTGATATACCCGATCCTTAAAAAAAGCATCATTTATGCAACTTTCAGAGCAGTGTAGCAATCAAAAGTTCAGGTTAGCTCGACTTGTGCTACAACTACAGCTACAAGCCACAGACTTACTACGCATTCTGTGCGATTCCGTCCATTAAGTACATTTTAACTTTTGACAGGCCATTCTACGGTGCTACAAGCTACACCATTCTGGTTCCCCCTTTAATTACAAGGTGCTGCCACTACCACCTATACCTTGATGCAAGAAACAAGGTAGTAGTGACAGTTTTTTTGCGATCATAGCTTGTCAGAAATAGTGCAAAGTAGAGAACGAAAAAAGCAACAAAAAATTAGAAGGCAAGTTAAGAACACCGAGAAAAAAACAACGTAAAATTAAAAATAATTTCAAATTAAAATTCAACAATGGGAAAGTAGGGTACAGATGCAAATTTTTGATTCAGCAATTTTTAATTTAAAAATTAAAATTTTTAATTTTAGCTACAAAAACGTAAAATGTTGAAAGGTCTTGCATTTTTGGGCTGATGTTACAAAATAATTCCTCAACAATAATGGTAATGAGTTCATCACTATGAGAGCTTGTGAGATTTTGGCTTATTTTAAAGAATTATGTTATAAACACATTTCTTTTCACTGGAGTGTGGAATTTAACTAACACAATATTACTATGACAACACAACCTCCCTCACGACTTTGTTTATGATTGATTGATATTTTTGTATGATGATTTAATGTATATATGATTTGATTGAAATGTATTTTTTTCCAATTATATTCTTTGCCTATGAAGTGTTTATATTATAAGCTTAATTTTCCAACAGGCTCTTATACCATTCCCAATTGGAGGTATTTCTTAATGACCTCATGTGTTCAATTAGTTTCACAAAACTGTCACAACGCTTTCTGATTTTTTAATCCTTTATTTTTACATAATCCATAAAGCGGTAAATTACCCTTACACTATGTTCAGACATCTTCAGTACTCTTTCTAGAAATTGTTCAAATATTACATGTCTGTACAAGAATACTACAAAAATACCAGCAGAGCAATCTAGTATTTTTGTAGAATAAATACTATGCACGGAACATTAGGGCTGTTCACAATCAGGTGCAAATGGTCTCGCATCATAGCATTTGCAAAATGGTAGAGTATATTTTTACTCTACACTGTCAAAATATATAGAGATGCATTAACTACGCTTGTGTAAATATGCAATACTTAAAACCCAAAGTTTATATTTACTATACATGTGCAATACTGATCTCTAAGCTAACAGCTGATTTTCAAAAAAATAAAGTCAAAAAAATAAAAAAAAATATATTGAAAATATGTAAATAAAAAAACGAATTAAACGGGAGAAACCCAACAAAAAATTCATTAAAGAGTCAGTCAGCTATCAGCCGTTAATTTCATTCTTTGCAGCAAGTATTGCAAAGTAAACCGAAAAAGACCGCTCACGATTGATGGCAAATTTTTACAATTGCATAAATTTGCAATGTCAAATACTCAAGATTGTGAATAGTCCTATTGTATTCTTGCTAGTATTCATATTAAACACAACCTAATCAAATCAAACAGAGCCAAAAACTGAGAATGACATTCCGAAAACCTATTGCGAATGACAATCAGAAAAATAAGAGGTATAAAAAAGTGAAATTTTTAATCAAAACTAATAAAAATGCCGTAGAGAGGAAGAACTAATCTTGCAGGCGGGGAAGCCAAGCTAATAATTAAGATTTTTAGGAAGCATGGTATAATATTGAGAAGGTAAAAGTGACAACTGGCTATTTCCTTAGAGCGTCGACCAACACTTGTCAAAATCAATACAAAGTTTAATTTTTCATCTGCTTTGCTGCTTATTCGTTTTCTCTTTTTCAATGCGTTTTTGACAAGTTCTGGTCGACAAAAAACTGTCACTCCTGTTTTACACTTCTCTCTCAAAATGTTAAATTTATGTTTCTAAAGTCTTAAAATATCCAGTAGTCTTTTAAAAGCTACTGAAGAGGCTCAATACGAAATAAAAATTAAATTAATAAACTTGTCTTCAAGTCATGTTAAGGAAAAGCGTTACAAGCAAAATGGATTTTAGTTCAATTCGCGGTTCCTAAACACAGTACACAAGTTATATACTCACAAAAGCATTAATAGTTGTGAATAGCTAATATAATTTGTTTGATCTTATATCTCATATAAAATTATATCAATGAATTTAAATGCAAACGTTCTAATTTATTTAATTTTTAGTTTATATTTTTCAATGCTTCATGAACGCTATTTTTAATGTTGTAAAATTAAAAAATTATCTTCAATCAATAAACTTTTATACTTAAATAGAAAAAAATATTTACATATTGTTCTGAATATCTGGTTTACATTACATGATTAAGAAAATCACATCTAAATTTGACTTTAGTAGATACAATGTAGCGGTTCTACAAGCCGATGACGTCACCGCATAAAAAAAATCTCACCTAGGAAACATTCTATGAAAAAGCGAAAAAGTGGTCTCGAAGCCAAATAAATAAATAAATTACACACGAAAACGTTAAAAATATAGTTTTAATTCTTCATTTTAAATGTGAAAAATACGAAAAATTATTCCATTAAAAAAATGCATATTAAAAAAATAAATTAAAATACATAAATTCATAAGTTAATCAATACTATTCGTCATAGTCTTCTCTGACATAAAATAATGTCTCTCGCGCTTTTTTTGGACATTTCAAAAACTTCAGAATTGCGTTTTGCTCTTACGCTTTTCTCTTTATTGCTCTTTTTAATGATAATTTCAGCTAGTGCAGAGTTTTTTTTGCATAGAAAAGATCGCATACAAGAAAAAATATCATAACACAACTCGCACAAAAAAAAATTCGCACAAAACAAATCGCATAAAAATAAAAACCGCATAAATAAAATCGCACAAAAAAAAATTCGCACAAAAAAAGACCGCACAAAAACAGGTTTGACTGTATTTTTCAATGCTTCATGAACGCTCTTTTTAATGTTGTAAAATTAAAAAATTACCTTCAATCAATAAACTTTTATACATACAAAAAGTTTACATTACATGATTAAGAAAATCACATCTAAATTTGACTTTAGTAGATACAATGTAGAGGTTCTACAAGCCGATGACGTCACTCCGGTCCAGCGCCATCTAGTGGGGGGTTTTTTTTGCTAAAAATCGGCAAGTTTGGGGTATGTTTTTGCTAAAAGCTATTAAAATCGGAAAATTTTATGTATATCTTTGCTTTATGCTATTAAAATCGGCAAGTTTGATTATGCCTTTGCTTTATGCTATTAAAATTGGCAAGTTTGATGTATGTCTTTGCTTTTAACGTTGATCATAATTTTATTTACTACATTATCGGAAGTGGTAGTCAAGCGAGTTCTTATCAGTGTTTGCATGTTTTGTTTATTTTTAATCCTCGCAATGACTATAATTTATAATTATAGCAATGACTCAAATTTTGCGTGACGAGTTTAGCTTAAGTAATATGACTTGCGTTGCGAAATTTATATTGCTTGGATCATTTTAGATACGTGGAACGTTGAAGGGTTAATGAAATGTTTGTAAATTTATCATGGTGGGGATAAGTATTGGGCTTATGTATTAGGTGCAGCTCAAGTGGAAGCGAGGGGTAAGTATTAGATTTATATAAGTAGTTTAAGTATTGCATGACAACCATTTGAAACATAGGCGTATATAGGTGGGATACATCTAAGATACAAGTCTGAACCCCCCGGTCAAGTCGTCCAACAAAATTTCCGCCTCTGGCTTATATTTTAAGTAAATTCAAGAGTGTGAAGCTTCGAGATGCAGCAATCGAGAACATTTTAGAACCCGACTTATGTCATTGTATGCCGATGACGTCACCCATCCCCATCCCGATACGGATTTTAATTTTAATTAAATTTTAAATTAATATTAAGTCACTATAAAAAAGAATTCAAGGTTAAAGTGATAAGACCCAAGCAAGAAGTTGTGCAACAGCTACGTAGAAAATTTTCCGCTGAATGCAACCAATAGCTGCATTCCCGTGGCACAGTCAAACCTCATGGCGTTTTCTTTTCTCGAAAAAATTCTGCTGTGAATGTGGTAATGACGGTGCTCTTCATAAATTGTAGGTTGAAAGTATGTCTGCTGAAAATGAGCTTTACAAAAAAATAAACCCATACGAGCTGATATCTGACCGCGACAAGCAGATTAAAAAGTGTGTTTCACGCAACGGAAATAAATTCATAGTCAGTCTATTCATTGTAGTCAAAAACGCGAACAAGCCACAAAAGTTTAGAGTTGTATGGAACGCAGCTGCTGAGTATAGAGGAGTATCGTTGAATAAATATGTAGAGAAAGATCTGCTTACTTCCCTTACAGAAGTCCTTTTTAACTTTAAGTCAAATTATACACTGTCCATGAATTCATGCGTCATAGTGATACGCAACTTTATCGCGAGAAGAAGTACACCAAACCACATTTTTAGCGACGACGGCACTAATTTGAAGGCGGCAGAAGAGTAACTCCAAGAGGCCCTCTGCCAAAGTTAACTGTAGTGCTCTCGAAACAAAATTTACTAGCTCAGAAACAAGGTGGACTTTCATTCCCCCAGCAAGCCCCCACATAGGAGGGTCATGGGAACGAATTGTGCGATCTATCAAATCCGTGATGTACCAAGTGATAACGCCTAGCACTAAATTAACTGAAGAAAAGCTACACAATCTGTTCGTCGAGGCACAGAGCATAATAAACAGTAGGCCGCTTACATATCTGTCGTTAGATACTGCAGACCAGGCAGCTCTAACACCCAACCTTTTCCTCCTATTGCCCTCATCCAGAAACAACTTACTTAGGTGGCCGTAACAACCCGTGTACGGGTTTCGGCCGACCTCATCAGCTCTTGCCAGGCACCTATGCTTTGCGCGCGCTTTCTCCAATCGGATACACCAAGCGCGGTTAGGGCTTCCTCGGACTGGTCCACCATCGGAGGCATGGTCTCTCTCATCGTCGTTGACCAGTGACCCTCGCCTCGAGCACCTTTTTCGCTGAAGCTTCGTCGTCCATACGATGGACATGACCCAGTCAGCGTAGTCGCTGCACAGTTATACGTCGAACTACGTCAATGTCTTCGTAGAGCTCATACAGCTCGTGGCTTATTCGGATGCGATAGTCGTCGCCGACTCGAACAGGACCGAAGATTTTGAGAAGAACTTTTCTCTCGAACACCCCCAGAGCAACTACGTCAGTTTGCGGACATACCCATGCCTCAGCGCCATAAAGAAGCACAGGTACAACGAGTGTCTTGTAGAGTGTTAGTTTTGTCGATCGAGAGAGAGCTCTGGAACTAAGTTGCATACTAAGCCCGTAGTAGCACTTATTAGCAATTATTGTTCTTCGCTTTATCCCCAGGCTGACTTCGTTGTTGTTATTAATGGCGGTGCCAAGATATACGAACTCCTGGACTACTTCAAAGTTATAGCTGCCAGATGAAACGTGGGAGTCTAGACGCCGCACTCCCTTGTTTGTACCTAATTTACCTGATTCCTTTTCGATAGCTGTGAAAGCAGCGGTAACATCTCTCTTGGTTCTGCCGACAATATCAATATCATCAGCGTACGCAAGGAGCTGGACACTTTTGTAGAAAATGGTGCCATTACGATGCACACCGGCCTTTCGTGTGCCATGATGATGTTGAAGAGATCGCAAGACAGTGGATCGTCTTGTCTGAAACCTCTTCCTACCTTGACGGAGCTACATGTGTTGCTCAACGTCATTCAAGTCTAATCAACTTAGCAGGTTTACTGAACTCAAACATTGTTGCTTATAGGCAATCCCTTCTCGGGATATCGAACGCAGCTTTAAAATCGACAAAGAGATGGTGTGTGTCAATTTATTTTCGTAGGTTTTCTTCCGGATTTGTCGTAGCGTGAAAATCTGGTCTATGGTGGACTTTCCAGGTCAAAAGCCACACTGATAAGGTCCAATCCCTGGAAAATTCGATTCAGGCGATTAATTTATTAAGTCGTCATGGCGACACGTTCAATATTTAACCGACAAATTCAAAGGTGGTTGAAAAAGTTCATGCCGGTGCTCACAAGAAGAACAGCATGGTTCGAAAAGGCTAAGCCAATTCCCAAGAAGGGGATGTGGCATTCATTGTCGATCCAAACTTGCCTAGGAATTGCTGGCCTAAAGGTATTATGGTACGCACCATTACAGGTACAGATGGTTAGGTTAGAAGCGCAGTAGTCCGTACAAGCCAAGGTGAATACCATCGACCAGCAACCAAGATAGCAGTATTGGATGTACACAAAGGTCACGACGAATCTGTTGAGCTGCGTTAGGTATTCCATTCCAAAGATGGAAATACCGGGGGAAGAATGTTACAAATTAGCCGTCACCATACATAGCATTTTCAACTTTAATGTATTATCATTTACTTTATAAATAATTTACTACTTTACTTTTACTTTTTCATTATTACTGAACTCTTTTATCTTGAACTTTGTAAGTTTACTTTACCTTTGGTCCCTTCCAACAATCCGTCGAACAAGCTAGTCGGTCTGACAATTACGCTGATATTCTACTGTCATTTTATTTTAATCGATCTTGCAACTCCATCGTCTTGAAATCACGTTTTTAAATTCACTCGATTTATAAGCTTAACACCGGATTGTTGGAAGAAACCAAAATTAAGTATTCAATTTAATTAATAACTATTTAATAACTTCTTTAAAACGCGTTCATTGCTTTTGGGTCAAACAATGCTTCAAAACTATTTTTTAAATATATGAATATTTACACATTATATATATAAATATTTAATAAATAGTTTTGAAGCATTGTTTGACCCAAAAACCAAAAACGCGTTTCATTTATTGGGCAACTGCTGTGCAAAATTGGAATCAGCTCCAATAGTAATTCTATAATTAGGATTATTTTTAACTAAGTTATTCTTAATTAAGTAATTAAGTAAGCTTATTTTTATTTTATCGATAGTTTATAATTTAGATAATAATTATAATAATTAGTTTATTTTGATAATTAAGTTAGTCTTAAATAAATTTTAGTTAAGTTTATTTTCATAATTAATATAGTTTTAATGAAACCTTAATTAAGTTTATTTTTGTAATTAAGTAAATTAAATTTTAATTTTATTTTTATATTAAGTTAGTCTTAATTAAATCTTAACTAAGTTTATTTTTGTAATTAAGTTAGCCCTTATTAAATTTTAACTAAGTTTATGTTTATAATTTAGTTATTCTTAATTAAATTTTAATTAAGTTTATTTTGATGATTAAGTTGCTCTAAATTAAATCTTAATTAAGTTTATTTTGACAATTGAGTAAGTCTTAATTAAATCATAATTATGTTTATTTTTTGTAGTTTAGTTAGTCTTAACTAAATCTTAATTAGGTTTATTTATATAATTAAATAGTCTTTATTAAGTTTTAATAAAGTTTATTTTTATGGTTGCTAGTCTTAATTAAATTTAACTTGAGATTATTTTAATAATTAGTTAACTCAATTAAATTCTAATTAAGTTAATTTGTTTGATTAATTTTTTTTTTCTTAAGTTTATTTTTATAATTAAGGTAGTCTTAGTTAAATTTTTATTAAGTTTATTTTTATAATTCGGCCAATATTAATTTAACTTTAGTTATGTTTATTTTTGTCAACTGCAAAATACCTTCCACTTTAATTATTAAATACTTTCCTTTATTACTTGTTGCAACCAAGTGTTATTCGAATATTTTATGTTTCTTTCGATATGGCAACTCCTGTAACAGAGCTAGCGAGTTAGTATAGTTGCCAAACAGTCACGAAGTAAAACATACTGTTTTTTACTTCCCAATAAAAAAACGTTAATTTGTATCTGAAAAAAAACCGAACGATTTCTTTGTTCATTTTCTTAATTGTGACAAATTCAGAAGTGGGATGTAATCCGTGCAATTCTAAAACGTCTATACGGTGTATACAGCGTCTATACGTCCATACGGTGTATACGGGATACATCGCGACTTTTTCGGGGAAGAACTGTTTGTTCTTGTTGAGTGTTTTGGCATAGTCATGCATATATATAATAGTGCTTATTTTTCTCGCCCGTGCCTTTGTTTTCCTTAACTCTTTACGGCAAGTAAATTAGCAAACGCTTGTGTTAAAGTGAATAAATTATATTCGCATTTCTGTGAGTAATACGTACTCACTTTCGTCTGAGTGCAGCTATATGCAGATTTGTAGCTTGTGCCCATCGCATTTATTCCCAATAGGCAATGAAGATAGGCCTCTTCTAACGAAGGCGTGCATTTCCTGCTACTTTTGGCGGTAAGACACATGACTTCCTCGCTGCTTCCCCGAGCGCTTCTATGAGGCCTAATTTTTCGCTATCCAGGGCAGTACAACAATTATATTTTTCCTACAAAAACTGATTCTGCTTATATTTCAGGGTTACTTTTTCGTTAAAAGTTCAAATATATACTAGTTCAAAAATACTGAATAATAATAAACGTCATGACTTAGAAATATTCTTATCTGACAAAAATATGTAAAATAAAATAAAATCACAAAGTAAATAGGTAGGTATACAAAAAAAGAAATAAAAAAAAATATTTTTTTAATTGTTTTGGTTAACCTCTTCTTTTAGCCATTCTAAAGGAGTGCTTATAGCAGGCCTCTTTAAAGCAGGGAGACCGGAAGGCCTGAACAACTTTCTCGTTTCATATAAAAAAGAAAGTATACTTGGATATGAGTGCGGAAGCACTTCGAAACCCATATGATGGCCTGCTATAAGCGCTTCCAACTACTACCATTGCCGACTGGGCTTATACGAATAATACGAATATATACATACGTGGAAACACATATTTTTAAGAAAAAAAAACATCGTCCTACTTGTCATCGTTCCGCTCAAGCTAAAAACAACCCCTTAATCTTGTTTTGTGTATGCATACGAAGAATAATTTCTATAATAAAGAAAGTAAATACGTGGAGAAACCTAACCAAATAAATAAAAACGACAGCATAACTTAAAAAAAAAATGTAAAATGAAAAGTTTGCGTAAACTAAAAGTGCGTGAGTTACGCGAAAAGTGTGCTGGTGCTGGTTTGATAGCATCGGGCAATAAAAATGAGTTGATCCGTCGACTTTGCGAAAATATGAGTGAAGGTGAATTTGGTAGTACAAATGAAATCTGAACCACATTAATACAGCGCATAAATGTATTAGAAAAGTCGCTAGCAAATTGCAAGAACAGCCGAAAAGTGTTTCGCAAAATATTACAACGACAATTCAAAAGTTTGTGCCGCCGGCTATTTCGTCACCGATTCACTCAAATAACATCGTGTCGGAAAAAGTGCCTTCGCTAGAAAATGCACCCTCTACGCGTGTTTTAAATAAACCAATGGAGAGCACATGTTAAATACGCTCACGCAAACATATCTTTCACATAGAAATGCACAATATACACCATCGTATGTGCCACAAATTGTTAGTAGTGCCGCAGTTATGCCCTCGCAAGTGTACGCTAGTGCTTCGAGATATATTCCGGTAATACAAAACGTTCCAATAATGTCAGTAAACGCGAATAATTTTGCTACAACACCATCGCGAGTGTATGAACCGTATAATTCTTCCGCTGCGTACCAACAGCGTGTAACGGCACACTAAGTGGTGGGTTCTGGCTTTCATGTTTGAAGGTGGCTTTGACTGTGAAGTTGAATCCACATTCGAACATGCAGGTCAGGATTTGCCATGGCTGTGTCGTATGCAAACATGAGTGACATACTGCTTATGCCACGGCGGACGCGTTCGAGGTGTGACAGCTGACTTTGACAGCTGACACTTTGACCTTGACAGCTGACATTTTGACTTTTACAGTCAACACATTAAGTGACAGCTGACGTTTTACTTTGACAGCTGACACTTTGTCAGCTGACCCTTTGCACTTTGACCATTTTGTTTTGACATCTAACCTACGTGCTAATGTGACATCTGACAGTTCGTGTATTTCAAAACGGACGGTGTACCATTTTTACTTCATGTAATTCTAACATGACATTTCTTCAAAATTCTGACTTTTCTTTCCCTCTTAATTTGACTTTTCTTACAGAAGTATTTGACAGTTAACACTTTTCTTTTGACGGCTGACACTTTGATTTTGACAGCTGACCGACTTGTTTAATGTGACATTTGACAGTTCGTATTCTAATACTGACAGTTTATTATTCTTATTTCTGACGTTTTTACTTCTGACAAATTCCTTTTACTTAACTATGACATTTTTTTTTTTTTGTTGACAGTTTTTATTTAACTCAGTTAGCTGTCACAGGTCCTGTTCAGCTGTCGCACTTCGAACGCGTGAGCCTTGTTATCCATACGCAAGTGTGTCACACATGTAAAGTTCTAAGAGCACTTCTCAGCAAATGTTCTCAAGTTTAAGCGCCCCCTTAGCATTTTTCTCAAGTTTCTGAACGCTCCCTGTCGACATGTTTGATAAATGGCAAATCAAGCTGACAAAGCGGCAAATGGCGAAATTTCCGCCCGAGAAAAATCTTTTCTTTTGGATCTTGACCCAGCGTGGGAGCAGTATCACCAACAGTAGCAGCAAAAACTACCACTACCATACTAAACACACGGAAACAACCGCAGCAGAAACAACTACAATCAACCAGAAAATGTTTTAACGCTAACAACGGAACAATACCATGCAGCACCGGCATTCTTTGGCGTTGCTCTAAGGATTTCCTGGACATTGGATTCTGCCGCTGCCTGTGCTGATGATGAAGGTGTCGTTAACTTCGTCATTGTTCCAAATTTATTATTCTGAATGAACACCAATCAATGGTCTCATTCTAAACCACAACCCTCACAGCCAGCTATAACAGCAACACCCACGAATCGACGGCAACTACAACAGCAGGAGTTAGGTAAGGTTTTTGGTTTTCCACCAGGCGTACATCAGCCGTATAACATAGATATCTCTTATTAAAGCATCAACAGCAGCTTCGCACGCATCGTCCACTTGCAACGGCAAGCACAAACAGTAGCAGCATAGCCACCACGCACCGCAGCACTGGAAGCGCCAACAACAGCTACAGCAGTAACAGCAGCGGCGAACACCGCAGCAGCCACCTGCAACATCAGCGACGTGGTACTCGCAGGTTAGGCACAGCCTCAGCAGCGGCGCACACACCAGCAAAATCCCAAAAATTGCATGGGTAAATGTCATCTTGTTTCTCATATGCGTTCACAGTCAGGAGCGAAGCCACATGCCTGTACCTTGTGTAGCAAGGCATTTTTTGAGCATGGAAATTTGAAGCGTCATATGAAACTGAATCATCCTGATGAAGTTATGCCACCACCTCCAGTACCACATCCACAAATTCCAGCGGAATATTGACATCAAGTAAACAGGAAATAAATCCGATTCTAATTCCTCATCAAGCGTCACCGATGCATAACATTCAACAAATCACAGCAGTGCTTCTGGAGCTGGGCTCCTAATAACATTCAATTAGCACCTGGACTTGTGCCTCTTGTTACAACAACAACAGCACCAACACGCACAGCAGTCAACGCAACCCCAACGGCACCAGGCAACCAAGGCAAAGCGCCGACAACATCAATTGCACCAGCAGTAGCAGCAACAGCTCCGGACAACAGGTTTTTGTAGATAAGTTATATATAATTTTGATTCAAATGTATCGACTGTTTTAAGTTCGTATTTTTTTTATTACACTGCAGTCATTAAGATCAAATGTCAATATTGATCCAAGTTTTGACTTTAGATAATTTCAGTTTTTCATGACTCTTTCAGTTTATATTTTTTTTTATTACTAGTTTTAATATCTAGCTTTATGAAAACTTAAAAAAAAACCATAATATTATGGAAACATAATATATAAAAACTTGAGAACTTAAAGTTAAAATTTGAAAACTTAAAAAAGAAACACAATATTATGGAAACATAATATATGAAGACTTAAAAACTTAACATAATACAATGAATTTAAAACTAAACCTAAATAAAAATAAAATTTTTGGTGAAAATATAAATAAAAACTTTTATTTAAAACTAAACTTAAATAAAAATACAAAAATTTTATTTAAAATTAATTTTAATTAAAAAGATAAAAATTTTATTTAAAACTAAACTTAAATAAAAATACAAAAATTTTATTTAAAACTAAACTTAATTAAAAATACAAAAATTTTATTTAAAACTAAACTTAAATAAAAATACAAAAATTTTATTTAAAACTAAACTTAAATAAAAATACAAAAATTTTATTTAAAACTAAACTTAATTAAAAATACAAAAATTTTATTTAAAACTAAACTTAATTAAAAATACAAAAATTTTATATAAAACTAAACTTAATTATAAATAAAAACTTTTATTTAAAACTTAACATAATATGATAAACTAAACTTTACATAATACAATGAATTTAAAACTAAACCTAAATAAAAAAAATTTTTATGGTGAAAATATAAATAAAAACTTTTATTTAAAACTAAACTTAAATAAAAATAAAAAATTTTATTTAAAACTAAACTTAAATAAAAATACCAAAAATTTTATTTAAAACTAAACTTAAATAAAAATACAAAAATATTATTTAAAACTAAACTTAAATATAAATAAAAACTTTTATTTGAAACTTAACTTAAATAAAAATAAAAATTTTTATTTAAAACTAGGCTTAAACATAATAAAAAAAAAATTTTGTTTTCAAAACTAGAAATACATAAAAAAAAAAAATGTAATTTATAATAGAAACTTAAACTGAAAGAAGTCTTATAAAAAAAAAAAAAAAAAAAAATGTAAACATAGGTTAAGATTTTGGTTTTCATCTAAAAGGGCATTAAAATTTATACCGATAAAATGAACCATTAAGTTTTTTTTATTTGGTCGAGGAGAGAATGATTGCTTGTGGGGAGGACTAAGTACTTCGCCCCGGGGTCCTCCATGGTAGGGAGGGATGTGTGGGCCGAGCCTTGCGATCTGGCTCGAGTGTTGGTTGACGGATGGGTGAGCCAGGGGCTCCCAACCTTTTCCAGTTTCTTTTATATAATTTTCTTTTTTTCTTTTCAGCTCCGGATGGTTTGATATTTGTTGGTCCGAATCTCGACGCGATATTTTTTTTTAGCATGTGAACCATTTGTGCGGCGAAGGTACGCGGGGTTGGCCACCACGAACCCCCCATCACTCCCGAACTGCTAGCACATAGGCTAACCAGCACGTGCAGTCGTGGTCAACCTCGGGTCCGCGGGTCACCTGACCACGGGTGGTGGCGTCGGCCAGGGTAAGCAGGCGCCCTGACTATTTTTTTTTATTTTTCTCTGTGCTGAGGTCATAGGGGCGCATTCACCGTGCGCCCTCAAAAGGTGCAAGTCAGGGCTGCTGCTTCCATGGTAGGCCTCACCGCTCAGCATTGCCAGACGCATTCGTTTTTTTTTAATTCGGTCGTGGCTCATTTCCGCTCTGCTACAAGCGCTTATCGTTTGTGCATAGTGCTGGACAAATGTTTGAGCATAACGCACAAATGCACACGCGCATCCGCGTCAATATCCTGATATGGCAAACGTATACGCCTCGTATCCAGATATCTTTATGAATAATTTTCCACAAACAACTGGTAATGTACAAAATTTATTTTTACTCTCCAATTTCTACCTATAATCCATATGCCAACAGCCGAGAAGTTGTAACGTTGCTACCAGATTTTGATCCATGGACAGACAAATCGCTAACCGCCAGCCAGTTTATGAGACGCATTGATATACTGCGCAACGCTTACCAATGGGATGACTAAGTTTTTCTGTTCGTCGTACAACAAAAGCTACATGGTTTGCGAAATATTGTGTTGATTCGCAAGAAATATTTTTAACTTGGCCGCAATTGATTGCAAAATTTACTGCTGATTTCGTATGCAGCGAAAACCTCGCTGATATACACATCAAAATAATAATTTAAATGAATAATTTAAAATAAATTGTGCAAAATCCGATCTGTGACAAACTTATGTTCTGGGCTAAACGAGTTAGTGCCAATTAGCAATAATTATGAGCTTGATTTGACTAAAGTGTGAAGAACTACGCGGTACCTATTACCTATAGCTCACGTTGATTGCCTATTGTGAGCGTTCGCTGGACTGCATTAATTTGTTCCAAACTAGCTATATAGCTCAGCACGAAGTCAAAAGTCAAGTACAAGTGAAGCAAAGAATAACATACCATATGCGCAGTTCACCGACAGTTGTCAACCTGTTGTTGATTGTGGAACTTACGTTTTGCATTTCGTTTCTATTTATTTATAGAAATGCTGTAACTAAAAATATTCATTAATAATTCCTTAACAATTGAAGGAAACGAATTAGTGAAGTAATAAAATTTAAAAGAAGAGAAGCACTTAAGTGCAATAATAAAAAGCAAAAAAAAAAAACAGCAAGAACGGAAAAGCAGAGTGTAACAAGCGCCAACACCAAGACTCATCATCACTGCATCGTCGTTCATCAAAAATTACTCTTTGTGCTTGTGTGTTAAACAAAGAGACTAAAAATTGAAAGAAAGAAAAAAGCTGCTACAACTGGTGCCTCAGCTGAGGACCAGCCGCCGCGCAAAAAAGGACGGCGTTCAGCAGCAGGAACTGGAGAAGCAGCAGTCAGTACATCATCAACCAAAACAGCAGCGAGCACCAGTAATAAGTCGACAAGCCATGGTAGAATAAGATAAGGTATATGCATTACAGACTGCGCTCTCTTTCTCATAGCCAAAATTGTCCAAATCAATACAAGTCCTTTTTTTTTTTGTTACATTTTTCCTTTTTCGCTTTCAGATTTTCTATGAGCAACCCAAGTCGAGTGACAGATATGGCAGTCTGCCTCTCTGAAATGCATCGACGTTCAGCTATTCTAATATGCGACAAGCAGCAGCTATCAAATTAATAAGAGTGTCAGTTTTTTGGAGCCGATCGAAGCAGAAACAGGTTTTCTTTTATATTATTATTAGTTTCGCTTGAGAACTTAAGACTTTACTCAAGATATCTTAAATATCTTCTAAATTGTTGAAATTTTATTTCTATGCAATGTTATGGGTGAAAATAGCTATCGATTGTACTTAAGGGGGTCTTCTCATTGAGCAACTTTTTTTTTCAACTTTTTTTTTTGCATTTATTAGCTTGGGTAGTTGTGAATATGCCCCTAAAAGGATTTTTAGAAATTCGAAATACTTTAGAAGATACAGCCTTTTTTGTGAAGCAAGGTCTGATGGACAAGAAGGTGATGGAGGTAATAAAACCAGCTTACGAAGCGCTGTCGGCAGATAATTTGCTTGAAAGATGCCTTGTATCTGAAACTCAGAATTCCAATGAGTCCTACAATTCTGTTCTTTGGTCACTTTCGCCCAAACACATCAACTCAGGCGCACGCACCATCGAAGTGGCCAATTTCATTGCAACGTGCCTCTTCAACGACGGTTTTATACCCATACTTAAAATTATGGGTTTGATGGGTATTGCGATTGGCAAAAACGCATACGAATACGCACTATCTCGCAATGAAGACAGATTGAACCGATCAGAGACTCGAGCTGCGGCATCATCAAAAGCTGGCAGAACGGCTCGCAGAGCAGAGAGGGCAGCAGAAAGCAGTTTCTACGAAAAAGAGGAAGGTGGCCTGTATGGAGCTGGCATCGCCGACTAATATTTGTAAGTAAAAATTGTCAGCTCTTTAAAACTGCATTTAAACATTTTTGATTTTTTTTTTTTTTTCCCAAAAAAATTACTTCAAACTTTAAACGCGTTTATCTCGAACCCACGTTTTTCGAACTGGCGGCCATGATATCTCCAGTTCAACTGAACCGATTTTCATGAAACAAAATGGAATCGACGCAGAATTGTCACCATTCTCGGGTGAACCTCGACCATAATTTTAAAAAATTTTTTTGTCAAAAAATTATGACAATTATAGATGAGAATTACATCTATACTGATTATAACCCCGTTTTTTTTTTCATTTCAGACGCTCCGGAAACCCGGAATCGTGGCCGCCGTGACGACACCTTTTTTTTCACCACCAACTTTGAAGTCTCATTACTTTTTGAACAGCCCACGTATCGAGGCAAAAAAAATTTTTTTATTTACTTTGAACCTTTTGTAATACAATAAATAAAAAAAGTTTTCAATTATTCTTTGCGTTTTCAAATAAGAATTTTTTTAAAAAGGGTCCAAAAAACGGGTTTTGAATGAGAAGACCGCCTTAACTCATTGAATTCAAAAACGTCCACCTCTGAATATCTTTAAGCATAAGTAAATCAGATCAGTATATCAGTAGATAAGTATCAGTAGATACGAGTGTAATATACCAGCCACTGGTTAAAGATGTCCAGAGTTATACAAATTTGACCCTGAGCATATGAAAGAAAACTGGTAGCTCTTTACCAACATACAATCGTGCCTACTTTAAAATTTGTTAATATAGTTTCAAGGTTATATATATGTATTATTGTCGCTAAGTTTTAAGTATTAAAAATCGTTAACTGCTGAAAAAAAAAAAACAATGAAGGTATTATGAAAAAAAAGAGCCAGGTCGTATTCAAACAAAGGTTACAGGCAAAAACAAGTCCCTAGAAATAGAAAAGCAAATTGAAGTCAAACACAGCGCAGGTATTAAGCAGAAATTCAGAGATGAGATTCAGTTTCATTTAAGATACAAGCAGATAATCATATAGAAAATCAAATGTTGAGGAAGTAGTGTTTGTTGAAACAGAAGCGAGAAGGTGCACCCACAGATTAAACCTTAGGCATTTTTCTATATCGCCATCAGATTTAAGAATTTTAAACCGAATCAAACCAGCTCTACAAAATAGTTTTTGTGTACGTTAGGAATAGTCTCATTTTTTTTTTTATGAAATAATTGAAACTCTTAAGCAAAATAACATATATTTGTAAGACTTTATAAAAAAAAAAAAAAAAAAATACAATATCAATTCCGAGTTGTTAAACAAGTAGCTTTCTATAGAGATGATAAGATTTTGAAATTATTGTAACAGTAGAAATAACAGAAATATTTTAAAAAAAAAAGAAAAGAATGCCAACTTTAAGCATTCAGCTGTAATATTTTTATATTTCATGGACATTTTCGCTCAGTAATGAACTTTTGGTTCCGACAAATATTGATAAATTATACATAAGACAATGTGTACTTTTCTCTTAAAGAAAAAAAACTAGATTAAGTTTTAGTTTTATTACTTATATTCATCGGAGTTATACTATCATTACCAATTAGTTTTCGCTTTCGATGTAACTGTAAAATTAGTTGATGTAACATTATGCATTTTTTTTTTTTGATTTGTTTTTCTTTACGAATTTTTCATAATAAAACCCTTCGATTGTAGTATGAAGTACTAAACATCGGTGTTGTGGACCATGGACCGCTAGACTTAGTGGTCGATTACAGGGTTAATGAATTAAAAAGAGTATTCATTAACAGGTAGGGTGGGTAAATTTGCACCTCCTTCCCTCATCTATAGGTACGGGTTCATAGTGTGCAGTTGACAGATTATTTCCTTTGCTTTCCTTCGCTCCCTGGTTTCCCATTTCCGTTTCCGTCTGCATACAATTTTTTTTAGTGCTCACGCGTCGGAAGTCTTACTTGACAGGCAAGCCCACACCCATTTTGCCTGAGCTAAGCTGCAGCATAGCTAGGTATGCAGACCCCCTCTGTCAAGTGAGCACCACGCCGTTCCGTCATTTTGACGTTCGGTTGGGAACGATGCGGTGGTGGTTTGTCACAGCCTAAAGAGGTAAAGTGTTTAATTGTCATAAATTCGGTCACTTTTCGATTAAGTGTCCCGAGCTACAGCGCAAAAAACGTTGCGCAATATGTAAACGCATCACGCACCATACAAATGAGTGTCCCGATAAAAACATTCGATTGAAATCAAACTCAAATGTGAATAACATTGAACAATCAGCGCCAGAAAACGAATTTGTCACTTAAGAAATTACTCTTAATAATATGCAAGTAAAGTCCTTTATTGACCCCGGAAGTAATCGTTTCCTTGTTGGTAAAACTTTAGCGAAAGCCCTTGGAAATCAAACGTCCTGTTCAATTGGGCTGAAAGGTTTCGCTGGTGGTGAATACACTTGTACTGCCAAAATTCGTAGCACGTCAAAAATCGACGATAATGAATTCGTAGCCGATATCCTTGTGGTTGAAGGCGATTTTATCCATCAAGATATTTTATTAGGTAAAGATATTCTTTTTTGTTCCGGTAAACGATTAGTTATAAAAGGAGACAATTGCCACATCGAAATAAGATAGTAATTTGCATTTACCATCTAATGTCACGTCAGACGTATGTGAAAAATTACAAGAATTGATATCCGAGCACCGCAGTGTCTTTGCTGAAAATATTTCTGAACTAGGCACATGTACCACTACGAAAATGGGTATCAAACTGACGACTGACGTACCCATTACTATGAAACCACACCGAGTTCCATTCGCTAAGAGACAAATTGTTTCTGATAGTATTTCCGAGCTCCTTCAAAACGAAATAATTCACCTGTCCAAATCTGCCTACGCTCCGCCAGTAGTTTTGGTTGAGGAAAAAAATGGCGTACATCGTCCCTGCATTGTTTACAGACGTCTTAATCAAATAACAGTGAGAACGCCTTATCCGATGCCAAACATGGAAGAGCAATTTGCTCAACTTGCCGGAAATAAATATTTCAAGTCACTCGACCTGTGCATGGGTTACCACCAAATTTAAATTTAGGAAAGTTCTAAGCCATTCACAGCTTTCGTCACCACCGAAGGTCACTTCGAAAACAACCGAATGCCCTTTGGATTAGCAAACGCACCCTCGGTATTCCAAGCTGTGATGAACTAAATTGCTTCAGAAATAGGTCCAGGCGAAGTTTTGGTCTATTTAGATGATGTCATCATTCCGAGCAAAAGTGCTGAAGAAGGCTTGGAGCTCCTACGAAAGTTTTTGGTGACGAAAAGGTGACTGCGATTAAAAACTTTCCAATACTGCAACTATGCAAAACTGCAAGATAAAACACTTATGGAAATAATTGCAATACTGATGGGTGAAAAGAAGTCGCCGCAAGAAAAACAGCTTTAATCTGAATATAAGCTTCACAACAACCGTCTTTTATTGCCAAACCGAGAACGGATTACGATTTTTCGTACCTAAAGCTATAAGATGGAGAGTTACACAATTCTGAATTGATGACTTAGGCCATTTCGCATTACAGAAAACGATTCAATGCATACAGCAAACGTATTGGTTCCCGAAAATACGCAAATATGCAAAAGACCACATCACTGCTTGTATTCAGTGCTTCTACTACAAAGCTCGAGGTGGTAAAACCGAAGGATGTCTGCATTATTCTGATGTCGAGCCGATACCGTTCCGCGTGATTCATGTCGATCATCTTGGACCTTTCATTCGTTGCAAGCGAGAAAATTGCTATGTTATGGTTGTTTCCGATGCTTTTTCAAAATTTTTTGTTGTGAAAGCAGTGCGCAATACGAAGACCCCACCAGTCATTAATACGCTCAACGAAATGACCAGCTACTTTGGTTTGCCGACAAAAATCATCACCGACAGAGGAACAGCGTTCACTTCGAAACAGTTCGAATCGTTTCCTGATCAACACAATATACAACACACCAAAACTGCTGTACGCACGCCGCGAGCTAGCGGACAAGTGGAGCGCGCCAATAAAACTATATTGACATTCCTGAAAACTATGACCGAAAATCCAAAAGACTGGGGCTTGGTGCTCCGAGATCTGCAGTGGCCAACAAATTCCCAGAAATCTGGGTTCTGCCCTAACGAATTGGTTTTCGACTTTTAAACTTCGAGAAATCGTACAAAATCAACTCCTTTCCGCCATTCATGAGACATCGATGAGCTGTGTATTCTACAACCTATTAGCGAGAAACGTGAACAAGCGATTCAAAACATTCGTCATGAATCTGAGAAATGAAACATCGATTTGATAAAAACACACTAAACCAACCGCTTATGAAGAAGGAAACCTCATCGTCGTCGAAAATGAGCCGCCTGCTACAGGTGGATCTCGGAAATTAGAGCCAAAGTACAGAGGTCCGTATGTAGTTACTAAAGTATAAGGAAACGATCGGTACTTCATCGAAGACGTTCCACTTATGCAGCTTACCAACAGAAAATTCAGTTCGATATTCTCATCGGACAAAATGAAGCCTTGGTGCCAAAACTATCCCGATTTTGATCCTGACAACGATGATGAAACTTACAACGATAACTACAATGATAGCGACCACGAAGAACACTATGAAACCGAATCTACGCCGAGCTCAGCTGAACCATCAAGCGAATATGCCACCAAACAACGCTCCTGAATACCATCATTCCAAATCGTTGGCGATTTGATGTCAAGAAAGGCCAAGCTTTGCAAAATACCTTCCATTTTAATTAATAAATACTTTCCTTTATTACTTTTTGCAATCATGTATTAGTCAAATATTTTAGGTTTTTTCGATATGGCAATTCCTGTAACAGAGCTAGCGAGTTAATATAATTGCCGAACAGTCACGAAGTAAAACACACAGTTTTTTACTTTCCAATAAAAAAACGTTAATTTGTATCTACAAAAAAAAACCGAACGTTGTCTTTAATAATTTTCTTAATTTTGTCATTTTAATCATTAAGTTAGTCTTAAATAAATTTATGATTAAGACCGTTTTTAATTAAGTTATTCTTAATTATGTGTCGAAATCCGGACACGGGTTGTCACGGCCACCTAAGTAATTCTTAATTATGTTCTAAATTAAGTTTATTTGTGTAATTAAGGTAGTTTTATTTTGGGTTCTATTTTAGATAGTATAAAAAGCTTAAATGAATAAAAAAAAAGATTTATAGGAAGAAAAAAAAGAAAATAAAACCAAAAAAATGTAATAGGCATAAATATCAATATAAAACAAAATATAAACATGAAACATGGGTCCCGGTGCCTGTGGTTTTCGTTACAGGTGAGGCTGACTGCGACATTCGTGGCTCGATGGTTTAGCGCTGGTAGTTGGATACCGTGGTATTCCTTGTGCCGCTTGAGGCTTTGCCGCCCGGCTGATGCGTGACCAGTTGCTGACGTAGCTACTGGGTGTTGTAACCATTGCTGGTTGTCGTCGCGTTGTTGATGCTACTACTTAAGTAGCTTTTAGGAGGCTTTTCGTCCGGTTTCTGGCTCATACTGAATGAACAGTTTGGAAAAATTATATCATCCGCACTGGCAGCAACAGAGTACCCTATGCTGGAACTCTTCAGAGCAGAGACAAGGAATGCAGGTGGCTATATGGACTGCGTCCTTTGGCATAGCTGACACAGTTGCCGATTGATTGCAGTTTAGGCAGGTTTGGATGTCGTTGGTGCTACGGGTGCATTGACTGCTGGTGTGGTTGGCTTTGTTGAGGTTGTTCCCAGTGATTTCCACACTTTGATTGGGCATGATTGCTTATGCTATCCAAACTTTTGGTCACCGGGATGGCCAACTGCAAGTGGCGGGAGTGAAACGGTTGGCACCCCTCCTCTGCTAGCCAACACCGGCACTTCGGCGATTAGATAACTTAAGATGGCAGCAGATTTGACAGCGGCAGGAACACCAACACGTCCGTGCTAGTCGTGCTTAGATGCGCAACCAGTAGTTCCGCTAGTTGAAATGAAATTCGACAGGTTAGGTCAATTTCCGCCGTTTGCCACTTCTTGCTGGCCACAAGTTCCAAAAAAAAAAAAGAAAGTTGGTTCATTCTTCGTGCCTTGGCGGAAGTTCGCCATCCGCCGCCACATATAAAAATCACATGTCGAATTGAGTGCGTTCAGAAAAAAAAGGAACATTGACCATGGGCATGACGTGGGGCACAATTTGCAGGGTCATACTAAATTTTTTATTAGTGGCTAAAAAAAAAACGAAATGACCATTTCAGCCCTTGAATGGACTTTGACCGAGCTTCTTATTATCAATTGTGTTGTGTGTGTTGTAAAATGTTTGAACAGAAATGATAGAGAACTAGGCCTACCTCTTTTATGCAGACTCCGAACGGCTTATGTTCTCAAGAAGCTTTTCATGGCAGTTTTTACTCTCTGAGGTTTGCCATTGTCTGCAGAGAGGTGACGTCCGAACAGAAAAAGTAATTCAATTGGAAAAATTTTCTGTGTCAGGTGGGATTCGAACCAGGGTTCTCTGGCGTATGGGCCACACACTCTATCCACTGCGCCACTAGTGCCTACCAATCAAAAATCAACACGATGTCGACACCATGAATAGGGTTTTAAAAGCAAATAATATTAATCTCATTAGCTGCGGAGGATTGTTGCATTCATGCTCGAACCTAAATTTACAAAGAAAAGTAAAATTCGACCACGAATGCCACATTTATATGTCAGCTGATCGAAAATCTGTCAACTGTCAAATTCAAAAAATGTGTCAGCTATCAGAACTGAAAAGTGTGTCAGCTGTCAAACTCATGAATGTGTCAACTATTAGGACTACAAAGTGTGTCAGCTGTCAGATTCAATAATGTGTCAGCTGTCAGAACTAAAAAGTGTGTCAGGTGTCAGACTCATGAATGTGTCAGCTAATACTTACTTAGGTTGACCAACAACCCTCGCCTCGACCACCTTTTTAGATGGAGATTCGTCGCCCATATGATGGACATCACCCAGCTAGCGTGTTCGCTGCAAAGTTATACGCCGAACTAAGTCAATGTCTTCGTAGAGCTCGTACAACTCGTGGTTCATTCGGTTGCGATAGACATCGCCGACTCGAACAGGACCTAAGATTTTGCGAAGAACTTTTCTCTCGAACATCCCCAGAGCAGCTGCGTCAGTTTGCCATGCCTCATCGCCATAAAGAAGCACAGGTAGAACGAGCGTCTTGTAGAGTATTAGTTTTGTCGATCGAGAGAGAGGTTTGGAACTAAGTTGCTTACTGAGCCCGTAATAGCACCTATTCGCAATTATTGTTCTTCGCTTCATCTCCAGGCTGGACAAACGCCTTGAGTACTTCAAAGTTATAGCTGCCGGATGAAACGTGGGAGTCTAGACGCTGCGCTCCCTTGTTTGTACACAGCATATACTTTGTTTTACCCTCATTTATCGTCAAACCTACTTTGGCTGATTCCTTTTCGATAGCGGTGAAAGCAGCGGTAACATATCTCTGGGTTCTCCCGACAATATCAATATCAGCATACGCAAGGAGCTGGACTCCTTTGTAGAAAATGGTGCCATTACGATGCACACCGGCCTTTCGTACGATCCCCTCCTTGATGTTCTTGACGAGATCGCAAGACAGTGGATTGCCTTGTCATAAACCTCTTTTGGGTGTGTCAGCTGTCAGAACTAAAAAAAAGTGTCAGCTCTCAGATCCAAGAATGTGTGAGATTCAACAAAGCGTCAGACGTCAGAGCTAAAAAGTATGTCAGATGTCAGACTCAAGAATGTGTCTGATGTCAGAACTAAAAAGTGTGTCAGATTCAAGAACGTGTCAGCTATCAGACTTTAGGAGTGTGTTTAGTGTCCAATTTAGAAGGGTAAAATAACCAGTTTGACATACGCAGCCAATCTTCAGTCCTCAAAAGTTGTCAAAACGACGAAATTCGTTGAAATTGCAAATGAAGAAAATATTTTATGTTTCTAAGTTGCAGACGACCGCACTTGTGTATTCAATTTGTGATAATTTGAGTGAGGATATTATAAAAACAGTATATTGAAAACTATAAAATGCAAAAGAAGTCTTAAAATTACAAAAAAAACCCAAAAAAAAGAAACTCGAGATGAACAGCTGATTTTGACATCTAACCCATTCTATTCTGCTCTCTACTTCATTCCTCTCTGAGTCGGCCTTACCTTTTAACTCTGCCATGGTCTCAAGTTGACTTCGGAAAAGTGAGACTTAACCTTCCAACAGACTGTGTAAGCAGTTTGAGGTTACGAAAACTTTTTCAGCCAAATCTCGAGCTTAAGCTGCATTGTAAACGTAGTATTAATACTAGGTGTGTTTCCGTACTCACACTGTGTAACTTGTGGGACACTATTTTCTGTTTCCGTGCCTTCTGTGCTTAAAATAGGAGAAGAAGAACAAGCATAAAACCGCTCTCTCGAGCACACATAATGCACAGAGGGTGCTGAACTCAAGACTCCGAGTCATGATACAATAATTTACAAGGTAGCCTTGACAACTACCTTTTTTCTCACGAGCAGCGATTGGGAGTTGTCAAATCAATATAAAGTTGAACTTTTCATCTGTTTTGCTGCTTCTTCGTTTTCTCTTTTTCAATGTGTTTTTGACAACTTCAAATCGCCAACAAAACTGTCACTCCTACCTTGTAAATCGTTATACCATGCTCCGAGTAAAGTAAGAACAAGCATCAAGAGAACAAGCATCAATTTCACAAACAAATTGACGATAATTTTAATTGGCGCAATTCACGCTGGACATGTCTGCAGTCAAAATCAGCTGTTTCCGTACGTTTGCAACTATTCTCACATTTTATTTTTACTCTCTCAGTTTGAACTTACACAAATCTTACACAGTGTAGAGTACGAAAACACACCTACTATCGCTTCTGCACATCAGGGTGCTCCAAACGATACTACATGTCGGATGGACTTTTCACATCACCGCACATGTAGTATCGGTTGTGTGGAAAAAATCTAGTCGAATGAACATGCCCGATGAAACACAAAAGTTTTTTACTGTATTATCGGTCCATTCTACATGTAGTATGCATTTTCCCATTCGATTAAAATTTTTGAGAGAAGCACATCTCGTGCAAAAAATTGTGCGTTAGTAATTTTTGAATTTTGGAAATAATTTTATGATTTATGTGGAAGTCTCCCGGGCACTTAATAAAAAAAAAAGTAAAGAGTACAAAAATATTGCTGCAACCAATGCTTTCTTCATCTTTACGCTATAAAAAATATTCTGAGCTCGACATGTGCGACCATTTGGGACTAACGAAAAAAAGTGCCGTTATATTGTCGAACTACATGTCCATCCGACATGTACTATCGTTTGTGCCTGTCTACACTGTCTTCACTCAACCGACTTGACGTTGACTTTGACGTCTACAGAAGAGATGAGGAAGTAGAAAAGTGAAATTTTCGTGAGGCAAGAGTTTCAAAGTTCTTAAAAATTTCTAAGCTTGTTGGGATCCTCCCTATGAGGATTCCCGTAGGTTCTTTTTACGAACGTCTTGAAGCTTGTCCCTACTTCCCTATGCACATGAATTATATTTATGTCGTCAGGGCATAAAGATACTTCATGTGTTGCATTTTGGGCTTAAGTTGCAGCAAGGCGTTGCCGACTGTCGAAGCATTAAAATGCCCCATTTGTTTGGTGTGTATTGTTCATTAAGGCTCACTAGCCTCTTTATGCTTACTTAATTGTTTTTTGGGTTCCTTACTGGTTTGCTCTAAAAGGAATATAAAGAACTTGGTATCTTCGAAATATTAACCAACTGTCTTCAGACATGTCACTTATACTCCATCTTCAGACTCTTTATTCATTCTGCTTATATCTACCTGAAGCACAGATATTAATAAGAAATATCTGGCTTCCAAAATCTTTACATTATTAATTAATTTTACATTATTATAATTTTGTACAATTGACAGTTTCTTGTCACATTGCGATTGTGTAACAATCTTAACTTATTTTACTTTCTAGTTAAATTATATCCCCATATAAACACACATACATTCTTTATTTAGCTTTGGCAATTATGTCTTTTCGGTTGGTCACAAAATAGCGACCAACAGCTGCATGAAATAAAGTACATAAAATATCGAGTTCACTGCTGTACGACATTTCTCAATTTTGTCAAATAGCAACGCGACTCAGGTACCAGTCGCATAGTGTCATTCACCTGTGTGCCTTTATTTTGTTAAGTCAGCATATTACTAATTGCTGCTATAACTTAAGCAAGTGAAGAATATTTTGATTGAATTAATCAAGGCCAAAGTGAGGTAAATTATGTGTGTGAACATTTGGCAGCTGCCTCATATCAAAATGAGTCGGTGAAGTGAGGCTAATGTAGGCCGGAACTTTGTGGTGCCCTATTTAAAGTATCGTTTGTGTCCAAAAAATCAAGACGGCTAGACATATCCGATGAAAGACAAAAATTTTTGACTTTTCTGACGGTCCATCCAACATGTAGTATCATTTGTGTGAGCGTCCATCCAACTTAGTGAATTTTTTCATTCGATTAAATTTTTTAGCGAAGCATATCTCGCGCAAAAAATTACTAAGATAAGAAATGTTGAATTTTGGAAGGAATTAGATAATTAAGAAGAAATGCATTCGTCATTCTTACGCTACAAAATATCTAATGCGCTAGATGTCCACTCTTCGAAAACTATAAAATAATGAAGTTCATCCACATGTGCGACTATTTCGGACCAACGAAAAAAGTGCCGTTATTTTGCCGAACTGCACGTCGGATAGACATGTAGTATTGTCTGAAACTCCCAAATGAAATGTTCCCTAATTAGTACAAAAGATCTCGCTATTGCAACTCTGGTCCCAAACTTTTCAATGGAATAAATCGTAAAGCATTTCACAATTATAAAACAAGCTGGAACAGTTTCGTTAAAGAAAATTTAGTGAATTAATTTAATCAAAAGGTGCAATTAGTTTTTTTAAATAAATCAAGATTTCAAAGTAAACTTTCTTGTGTTTATTTTAGTATAATGAGTTCTAAATCCTATTTCGAAAATCTATCCAATGATGATCAAGGTGGAAAATTTGCAAGGAAAGCTAAGGAGTCACCATTTATGATAATTGGTGAGTGTATGTGGTGCATGTATTGATAAGCTATCTTCTGCTTGAAACAATTTTAAAGAAAAGTGCACCATACAATGGATATATAATTGGAAGTTAAATATTTTTCTACTTGCGTAGATAGCCACGGAAAAATTTACGCACGTCAGCATTCTAATTTGTAAAATATGCTTTGCATATATTTTGTTTGCATATATTTTTTTTTAAAGAATTCTTAGTCTCAAGATTTTTCATGGGTAGGCATATTGCTGACCTTGACATTGTACCATGACAATTTAAATTGACGTGAGTAGGTCATAGAACTAGACAGACGGGTACGTTGGTAGCTTCAAGGTGATTACCTAATCCTTATTTAATTGTTTTATAATAAGTGGTTTTCTTTTTTACCCCAGCAACAAGTTATATTTTTATGATGTACCTAAGTAATATTCAAAACACAACTTTGTATAAACATTTTGTTTCTTATTAATTCTTGAAACAAACCAAAACAATTATTAACTAATTAATATAACCATCTCGCATAGGAAAATATTTTTGCATGTGTAGGGGAATCATTAATCATTCGACTTAATGACGTAGGTAAAACAAATGTAATATTAATAGTCTGCATTTAAAGGTTGATTAGGATTACTTTTCGAACACATGTTTGCATATACACTCAGTTCTGTTTTTACACGACTTTTACACGAATTTGATTTAACACGAATTAAAAATAAATCTTTATTTTGTTTTTACACGCTTTATTTTGATTTTACACGATTGACCCAAATTCTGAAAATAACAATTTTAGTACTAACAGTTTTCACCGCTATAAAATTTTTAATTTTTATTATACTCCCGTGTTGCCGCGTGTAAACATGCATGTCAACAGTCGTCCCTATTGTATTGTAGGTGTACTATATTGTTTTTTTGCATTCTTTTCTAAGTTTCTGAAATTGTTTTTTTTTTTTTTTTTTTTTTTTTTTTTTTGATTATGAAATATACAAATTTATAAGTTTATGAAATTGTTTTTTTGCATTCTTTTATTAGTTTATGAAATAAGAACGTATCTACGTGTAAAAACAGAACTGAGTGTATTTTATCTCATATTGATGTATCTATACTTTATTATAAGAAAATGTTCTTGGTAATTCCCAGACAGAAACTGGAAAAATAAATTATCAAATTCATCTTAATATAAAAAAGGCAACCACAATGATCTGCACCCAATATCGCTCAAACTGTAATTATTTTTTGGTACTAACCAGTGACATGCTTGCCTTTTATGTACATATGTGCATACTTTCAGGCTGAACATTTTTCAGAACAGTATGTTGAAAAAGCACTAAATGTCAAAAGTTGCAAATAATTCTGCTCCTGCAAATTTTTCAATTTTTATTAAATTAAATTATTAAACTCAATAAACAACAAGTTATTTATATTTCTAAGACGATTTAAAAGTTACTACATTGCAAAATGGGTAATAAGAGGCGTACCAGCAAGCAAAGCAAGCAAAATCAAGTGATCTGTCCACGCTGCGACTTGGCTATTGATGATGATGACGGCGACTCGATCCAATGCGATAAATGTTTACGTTGGCTGCATTCAATGTGCTCTGGATTGAATAAGAAAGAGTACCGGGAAGCACTGCAACAGGTGGACAAGGAGTACTTGTGCCAGGTCTGCTCACGCGCTGACTCCGGCGCTGCCGGCGCACCTGAAACAAGCACATCAAGCGATAACATCAACATCAACACAAGTCAGTTCCAAACAATCATGAATCAACTCAGCCTGCTTGAGACTCTGGTGAGGGATGTGGCAACAGCTAAGAAGGATGTTGAAAAATTGACCAAAGATAACTCACAACTTCGCGCTGAATTAAGTGAGGTTAAGTCAACGCTCAAATTTTTAACTGAAGACCGAGTCAATAACGATGTTATATTGCGAGGCTTAGAAGACACCAGCAACAACAAAACAGCAAGTGAGTTAGTAATTGACCTCTTGAAACAGCTGAAAGTGTCAGTCAGTGACAAAGACATAGCACAAGCTTATTTCTTTGGCGGTCGTACTCGCAAAGCTAGTGCAGCGCCCTCAGCACCAAAATCTGTTGTGGTGAAGTTCCATACTCATGATGCAAAGATGGTCTTGCTGGCGGCTAAACAAGAAATCAAAAGGGATCCGGTACTGAAAACGAAACTTTTCATAAACGATTTCCTGACTCGAGACACCTTAAAGCTCTTTGGCCATGCAAAGTCCTTAAAATCTGTTGGTTACCAGTACGTATATTCCAGGGGCAACACCATCTTTGCTAAACGAGCTGGAGACTCGCGCGCAGATAGAATCAACACTTATCGCTGTGTAGATGAGCTGCTCCTAACAGCTACTACGCGACCAAACTATAGCTTCCGCAATGCTGATGCCAATCAAACTGCAAGCGATGATCGAGGTGAAAACTCATTTTCACTGACAGCGAATTAAAAGCTTCGATAAACAACAACATACATACACCAAGCAAATACAATTCTTATTACCTATTTATTATTTATTACTTTTATATTTATATCTTTATATTCATACCAACAAAATGAACTATTATAAAAACATCACAGAGTACAACAACAATTTAATAGGCCAAAACAATATATTCAACATAATCTCATTTAATACAAGAAGTATTGCGAGTATTGATAAATTAAATGCGTTTCGTACGGAAATATCATCATTTCATCATATTCCTCAAATAATGTGTATACAAGAAACCTGGTTTGCGGAGAATGTTACCCAACTGTACGATATACCCGGATACTCAAGTGTGCATTGCTGTAGAGGCGACAGCCATGGCGGGCTCTCGATGTTTATATTCGATAAACTTCAGTTCACAGTTGAAGAGGTTGTCAATGAATCTTACTGCCATGTCATCAGAATCAAATTGCCAGGAATCATAACCAATGGTAAACCACTTATGGTAATCGGATTCTACAGATCACCGAAATGCCCATTAAACACTTTCCTTGACTTATTAGAACCACAGCTCAGAATCGCATCCAGCTATAGTTGTGTCTTAGCTGGCGACTCCAATATTGATAGTTTATCTTCATCGTCAGATAACTTTGCATTGAACGCTTTAGTTGCTACGTACTGCCTACGCATGTGTCACAATCTTGTTACACGGCCCGCATCCATGTCTTCAATCGACTGCATAATCTCAAATATTACCCAAGTTGAGGTCATGTCTATTGAGTGTTTGCTGAGTGACCACAATATTATATGCTGTCTGCTCGATCTTAGTTGTCAGCTTAATAAATATATAGTAACAAATAAAACTTTATATGATTACAAAAAAATTGAGGAGCATTTGAATACTGATCTCGAAATAATGGCCAACGAAATAATGACATTATCCGATCCTAATGTATACGATGAAACCGAACGCATTATCCTCACCACAATCAACTCAAACAAAAAACAAGTGACTGAACGCGTCAAACTGAAACACCTGATAGCACCATGGGTCAATGACAACTTTAAAGCACTAGTGCGAAAAAAATCAAATCTTTACAAAAAACTAAAGCGTCAATATCTATATATATATAAAGAATATAACAATATAAAGAAACTTCTAGATACCCAGGGTGATATTAAAAGTACATGGAATGTCCTCAACGGGTTCCTTAATCGCAAACGCAAAGCAACAGTAGTGGAGCGCATTGAGAGCGACGATGGTGTAAGCTTGTCTGATCCCAGGGATGTGGCAAACTGTCTTAACAAAGCTTTTGTTGAACGTGCAAGAATCATTGCATCGCAAGTCCAGCATTATGATGATGATGAGATTAACGCGTTCGGGACGCTCAGCGCAACGCAAGAAACATTTCAATTCAACGAATCAAGTGCTGAAGATCTTGAAAGTATAATCCGAGACTTAAAGACACACAAAGCAATGGAAGCCGATCAAATACCCGCCGTCGTCATTAAAAATTCATCTCGCCCCTTTGCAAATGTATTGCGGCACCTATTCTCCACAATAATCAAAACTGGTGTGTACCCGCAGAAATTGAAACTGCAAAAAGTCTTCCCCATATTTAAAGGCGGGAGTAAACTTAACCCAAAAAATTACAGACCTATTGCAGTTTTGCCAATCATTAACAACGTTGTTGAGAAATTGATGAAACAACAAATTGCAGCCTACATCGACAGAATCGACTTACTTTACAAGCATCAGTATGGTTTTCGCCCAAAATCTGGAACGCAACCAGCGTTAATACAAGCCATGGAGGACATATGCGCAAATCTCGATAGAGGATGTACAGAGGTTGGAGGTCTATTCCTAGACCTTCAAAAAGCATTTGAATGCGTCGATCACGAGGTGCTAATACAAAAACTGCAGTTTGTTGGTTTTAGTCCACTTGACCTCAACCTAATGCGAAGCTATCTCACTTATAGACCTCAGTTTGTGGTGAATGGTGAAAGCAAAAGCACCCTTCAAACCTGCCATTTTGGAGTGCCTCAAGGAAGCGTCTTAGGACCATTGCTATTCCTAATCTTCATCAATGATATCCAAAACATCAACCTAAATGGGAAGCTCCTCTTGTTTGCTGACGACATTGCCCTGTTTTATCCATCGTACTCACGATTAGCGATGAAAACACATATTGAACACGACATGACGATCTTGACAGAATTTTTTCGATATAATCGCATCTCAATGAATGCCGATAAAACTCAATTCATTATCTTCTCTCCCCGTCGCAAAACACTTGAAGATTGTGTTCTCAATATCAACGGCACAGAAGTTGTTGAGGAGCGCAGCGTAAAATTTCTCGGGCTGACTCTGGCTAGTAACCTACGATGGAATGAGCACATCCTAACGTTACAGCGCAAGGTATCATCAGGCCTCGGTCTATTGCATAAATTCAAAAGAAAACTGTCAGTTGACACGAAGTTTTTAATCTACATGTCTCTAATTCACTCGCATTTATCGTACATGCCCATGTCTTGGGCATACAAAAGCACAGCTGAAGTAAACAAATTACAGCGCATGCAGAATAAATCTATTAAAGCCGTTTTTAACCTGCACCCACGATTCACTTCTAGACAGCTTTACAGCCCGATATATGGAAGAATCTTGCCTGTCACATCCCTTCACAAGTACCAACTAATTCTTCAAGTTCACAAAAACATCCATAACATCAGCTACAACACAACGCAGCTATCATCGCGCACGCACAGCATCAACACCAGAAACAGAGCTGACCTGGTAGTGGCGAGATGCAAATTTGAGGTGACCAAGCAGCGATACTCGTATGCAGGCCCGACCGCTTATAATAGCTTACCGCCTGTATGCAAGAACGCGAGAACTCTAAGTTTATTCAAATACGAATTGAAGAGATATCTGCTAGATTTAAATTTAAATCAAAGTTAAGTTTGTAAATATTGTAAATATTGTAACATATAAAAACATTGTAAATATTAGTTATTAACGTGGAATCCTAACATGCCAATATAGCATGCTCCTTCAAAGCTCTTTATTTGAGCACTGGAGCGCAATGAATTTTTTACGAAAATTAAAAACTTGTAAATAACTATCTCTAATAAACAAAAAAAAAAAAAAGAAAAAACACTAATGACAAAAAATTACAGTTTTGTGTTAATGCTTCCAACCCGTTGTAGGACGGGCTTTTATACTAGTATCATCATAAATTAATGAATAAATTGATCAATGGCTGCATTCTGCCAAGGCGAGCGCTATTGTAGCGATGGATCATTTTACGCTTTATTTCTTTGAATGTGTTGCTACGTCGAACGTCAGATCTGTTGACAACTGACGTTTGACGTAGATTGTTCGCTTGTTTTGTTTTGTTGAATTTAAAACCTAATTTCTTTCTGCTAAGAGGTTTAATTAATGCAAAACGTAGTGCTAGAGATGCTAAGGGATAATGGTCTTGATATGGCTATTAAGGAGCACATTTCGGACCTCATTCAATCATTGCAAAGGATAGTTAAAAATATTAAAAATAGCACACGCCACGAAAATTTGCATTTATTTTAAGCATTTCATTTGAGTGTTTGCAAATTCATGCAAATTGGGGCGCAAACAGCTGCTAAATGACAACATGCAGCTGTTGAGTAGAAGTAGCGTAATTTATCTCACTAGATAAAATGCACATCGCTCGAGCGTAGACAGCTGCCAGCGCTGTCAAAAGTGTAGCCATTCACCCGAATTTTCTTGAGCGCTAGTGTTGGCAGAATGCAGCCAATGGCTGCATTAAGCCGAAAATTTGCTACGTAGCAGCTGTTGCACAACTATCGGGGTGAATGATATGTAGCATAAAGCGCTCACACATGTTCCCTGAGCGGTCGCTACTTAGGTAGTGCAAATTTTTTATGCTACTTCAGTTGAGCGGTTTACGCTCACTTTATTTTGACAGATCACAATAAAAATATGAAATTTATTAATTTGCTTAATACTGCTTTTAACTAAAACTGTTTGTTTGAAACGTGTACACATAGAACTTAATAAAAGTAAATTTAAGACAAATAGCATTTATTGATGAACAGCTGTTTGCCGTTTGACGTTTCGGGGGGAAAAAAAACCCATTCAGCAGAAAGTATCACTTTATGCTACTTCGCTACCTGTGCTCTCTTTCGGCTGAATGCAGACAATATAAACACCTACTATTCTAGTTTCCGTACCCAAGAAATTTATGATAAAGCATTGTTTTTTGCAATTAATTGTTCCAAGTAACATCACTTCACTAAGTGATTATAATATATTTAATTTTTTATGTTTGAAATAATATTCACCACATAACACATTTCCCGCAATTTTATATGTACTCCAAAAATAAGCACTTCAAATGACGAGCAAAGAATAAAAACAGTGTGTTATATTTCACAGAAGAAAAACACTTACGAAATTTTGGCAGCGAAAAAAGAAGTTATCTCTGCAGCGTGCGTGTAAATTTTGCGAGTATGCGTGCGTGCTTGTACTCGTCGTTTATAATCGGGTTAGTTTATTATTTTTTGCTTCGGCTTTGGTCGACAAGCAACGTGGGCGGGCTTGATTTTTAGTTCGCTTTTATAATTTTATTTTAGGGGCCGGACCCGAATATTTGTTTTCTTATTTTGTTAAGTGTATTTGGGCCATCTAAGCACTAAAAATTGGCGCTCGCGGATGGTTTAGGAGATATAATTCGTGGAAGTTTCAAAACTCAGTGCAGTTTTTTATGTGTGTGGCAGGTGGAAACAGGAAAACTCTGTGCAAAATGGTTTAAATGGTGTTCTTTTACGGTAAGATGATTAGTCCTTGTACGGAATGTTCAAAACAGCATTTAAAAGGACAAACCATTTTATCACAACACAACGATAATCAACCACGGTTTTTTCTGTTTCCAGCTTCAACATACTTAGAAAATTGCACTGAATTTTCAATCTTTCGCCAATTTTATCTTCTAAACCATTCGCGAATGACAGTTTTTGGGCTAAGAGACCCAAATACAAATAACAAAAATAAGAAAACAAATATTTGGGTTCAGAACCTAAAGTAAAATTATTCCAAACGAAATTAATGTTGGCTATTTCGTAGTTAATGGGTGTGTGTCAATAGGAAACTTTCCACTCGTAGTAGAAAGAAAATAAAAAATTGTCTTTTTTTGCTGTGTCAAATAGACGCTGAAATTGTAACGTTTTACATTTCGGTGGTGTTTTAGCGCTGAATGAACAGAATTCTACAGCAAGCACAGCTATCAAAGTGTTGAAAAAACACTAGGCCGTATAAATGAATTCAAAAATAATGATACTGCCTTATATTGTCAGTGGTGCCCCAATCACTCGCTGCTGTTAGCACTAAAACACACAAACTGTACATTTTAATTATTAACAAGTAAAATAATAAGCACTCGAAGTGAATATGTCGCGGGAATTAACGCCTTGTTTTTTCTTCTCAATTTTTGGATGTCAAAAAATCGTTTTCGATTTTTCACCTCACAAATATCAAAAATTGCTCCACCAACTGTCAAAATTTGATCATCCGAGTGAAAATTTTCCGATTGACACACACCCAATGTTATTAATTTTTTTATTGATTTTGAAGTCATGTAAAGGGCCCTATAGACGAGCAACTAATCGCAAAACTGGTTGATAAACTGGTAGCTGGTTGTTGAAAACAAGTCGTGTGTAGATGAGTTGAGGTGTCATTTTCAGTTTTTCAACCAGCTTATCATCAGTTTTATCAAAATTTTGATTTTTTGCGATTCACATGAACCAATTCTTCAACTGGTGATGTGTTTATAGCAAAATCAACAAGTAAACGTAAGATTCATAAAAAAAACAATTATTTGCATTAATTTTCAATATAATATGCGCGACGTTTTCAAGAAGAAAAGGTTTTCAAATCAACCAGTTTTTCAATCAGTTTTGCGATTAGTTGTTTATTTGTTGCTTATTTGTTTGAAGAAATTTGGTTATTTAGTTCGTATGGTTACTTTCGGCAATTGTATCAATAATGGGTTTTCACGCTCTCTGTTACCGCCCACAAATCGATGAAAATGCTATGTTTCAGACGATTTTGGTCGTATAAGAATGAAATTTGTACTAAACAACTGTACTAAAAATGAGCGTGATGGCACTGGCACTATTATTACGCCCGCTTTTAAGAAACCTCTGAGCCAATTGCGCTGAAGTTTTGGCAGTGGATTGTTTTCGATTACGATAGTTGTTTTGTTTATTTGCTTTGGTGGTCAAGCAATAATGATTACTGTACGAGTGCCAACAAAGAAACGTTGTGAGAGTGAGTATTGATTTGATTTTCACTTGCAAATAGTTGTGTGCAGGTGTTATTTTGTTTTTAACAATTGATTAAAGTTATAACATTTTGAAAAAATGCAAGAAGAAAGTGCTGGTAAGTTGTACTGTTTATGGGGTAAGTAAAACTTAAAGCTATTGATAATATCGCAAAAGAAAATGTTGAGCACGGCAGAGAGCATCCAACAGCCAGTGATAAAATGTTAGGTGCAAAAAATTTCAAGGGCAAATTATTTGCGAATGCAATAATCTTTTGCAAAGAAATTGATATTGTTCGCCAGAAAGAAGTTTTTGATAATTTTTACCTAACATCTAATTGGACACAAAAAACTTTATTGATTCGATCAACTGTCAAGAAGATTGCGCTCTCTTCTAAGCCTAGACAAATTATTCCATTAAGGGGAGGTTCTCACGAAACTCGACCAGGAAACTCAACTTTTTATTTCCATTTTTAGACAGTTTATGATATGTAGCATATGTTTCCAAAGTGGTTTGGCCGATAACGATTACATAAAAACGTTATCGCATAAAAAGGAACCCATCTTTTTCACGAAAATTATGAGTATCTCATCAAAAGTATTTCACGAAAAATGAGTATCTCACATCAATATTTTTGAATTGCACGCCTGTATTCCCTATCATACTGTGGTAAGAATAATTACCTCAGGCAACACCATATGTCTCTAGATGCGCTGTGGCGTTGAAATAATGTAAACCTAATAACTCGAAAAAATCGTTAACCAAATCTTAAAACGCATTTTCTGAAAAACCATGTTTTCTAAACTAATCTCCACGATATCTCAAGAACTACTTTATGAATTGACTTGGGTTTTTTTTATTTTAAAGAAGATAAAACTTATTGGATCCTATACCTAAATTTAAATAATATTTGCCGGTTTTTATTTTTTTTAGCATTTTAAAGAGCAAAAAATGTAAAAAAAAAACGGTATTTAAAATTCAGATGTCCGCAATTTTTGTAATTTTCGACTATTTGTTGATATTATAGGTATATGCTCCAGTAAATATAATATAATTCATAAAATTTTTTGGTTTTTTTATTTTTGCTGACATGATCGTGCTGTGTGATGGATGTTCAACGTGATGTTTGACGGCGTATTCGCACTTCTATTCACCAATACTAATATTTTCAACGATTTAAGAATCAGTAAATAACTGCCAAAAAACTCAAGGTGTTCATTTACTTCTTTCTATAAAAAAAAAAAAATCAGGAACATCACGAACATCATCAAGAGTACATACGCACAATTTTCAATATTCATTGTGAGATGCTGATGGAATATCTCGAAAAGTTTGTAGGTCCTTTCAGGGCCTGTTCATAAATTAGGTGACACGTTTAGAGCGGGGGGAAGGTCAAGAATTTGTGATGAAGTGTGACATGGGCAGAGGCGGATCTGAAATTTTTTGGAAAAAGAACGAACTTCAAAATACGTTCGAATTTACAAATACGAACGAAAAATACAAAATCACAAACAATGTCACTGGAACAAAATAAGAAAAACATTTTATGTGGAAACGATAATTTTGATTTATGAGTTAAATAGCATTTTTAAAGCTCCGCCAAAAAATATCAGATGCATATTTTAAAAAATTACAAAAAAATGTAAGAACGCTGCTATTATTATAAATGGTATTTTATCAAAATATATTCTATATGTGTTATATTTAAATTGGTTTAAGTCGTAAATAACTCTAAAATTACCTTAACCCATTTTTGTCCAGCGTTGCGTAACGGTATACTTTTCTTAACTGGATGGAGGTCATACAGTGATAGACTTTCATGATCTCCAAAAATAATATAACATTTTAAGAATTTATCTAATCGACCTGTTTTCGCTCAAGGCTGAACAATTATGTTTACTTACATTACCAAGCTTGGGAAACCTCTGAAAAATCTAAAAAAAAAATAAAGTAAAATATTATTCTTATACGATCGTCTTTCTTAGGCTTTATATATAACTTATGTGAATTCTTTTGAAGTTTGACAGACATACGTGGCTCCCGCGGGTTGATACAACGCTGGTCTTTAACGAAATACGTTTTTGTATATTTTTTGTTGTTTTGTGAAAATTCTTGTGATCAATATTGGCACAAAATGCTCGACTTTGCTTGTAGAATATCGTTCAATCATTTAATTTGAAAATTAAAAATCTCGAGGTGGCAACTCGATTTTTACATTTTTTTTTTTAAATTTTTTGATTTTTTTTTTCTAAGTTAAACCAAACTAAATATTGTTGGAAAGTTTCATCATGCTAGCTCAACGGGAACATGGTTCAGTACATAATGGGTTAAAATGATTTGCGAAATATCTAGGAACTTTCAAGTAATGGACGCGCACCGAAGAAAAATAGACCTATAATTTTCCTCATATAGTTTTGAACTGGTCTTATGTACATACTTGTCTGAGTTTGTATAGAGTTCATAATATTATGGCGAGGTACTGTAGTTTAATGTCTCTATGAATGTGTAGTAATTTAACGGACTAAAATCGTTCTTGATGCTAGTTGAAAAACTTCGCTCAACTGTTGCTACACTGATAGGAAGCACAGCAAAAGTTTTGGATATCAGTGGAAATATGTCATTATCACATAGAGTAAAAACAATATCGATATCATTTATCTCAGTTTTGCTGTCCCATTTACACTGCCAAATTTGAAGTTCGTGAAACAATAGGATTGAAATTATTTCTTAATTCTTGTCACAAAATGGAATAATCACTTCTGAAATATTAATACTTAATTTTTTGAGGCTTTCATTGTTGTGACTATCAATTTTGCTTGGCAGAATTTCGTTGATATATAGTTTAAGATGTTGTTGCTTTTTACGTTGTCACCAAATTTGACAGGCTACAATATACGAATTGATTTGTTTATGGCAAATAAAGTTGAAAGCACATTTTACATAATAAAAATAATTGCTGAAATAATAAGTTCTTAGTTCTCTTCTCTAAAATTGTTCAAACCATGACACAATCATAAGGTAGGTTAATTTTAAAATACCTGCTCAAAAGAAAGTATTTCAACGGTAATGGCAATAGTAACTTTGGCATCTAGCTGCCGTTTTTCTAGTTCCTCCCCAAGCTGAGTATACCCTATGATTGTGTTATGGTTCCAAACTTTGAAAGAGTTGAATACTTCAGCCTGGCAGTACTTAAAACCTTCATAGGAAATTTTTATTTATTTTTATTTATATAAACAATGAGTACAAATAAGAACTAATTCTTTTACAGTACAATGGATAAAAACATTTAAAAAGTTAAAAACAGTTAAACAGATTTTAAATTAAAATTAAATAGAATTAGAGCTTTAAAAACTGATAAAAAATATAATGAGTACTTATAGCTATGAACAGTATGCAAAAATATTAGTATAAACATTAGCTTAGAACTAAAAAATTAAAAAGGGGGGGGGGGGGGGGGGGGGAAGCGGAAGAAAAGAGAAAATCAGAAGAAAGATTTAGTGTAAAATTCAGTGAGGAGAAAAATGTGAAAAAATAGACTGCCTAAAAATTTCTTTCTGCTTAATTATTCTGAGTCGACGAGGCAGCTCGTTCCATAGTCTTACAGCATTAACGAAAAAAAGATGAGAACTAGCTAGAGAGCTATGCCTGGGAATGATTAATAAATTACATCTTCTCGATACGCTGAACTGTAATTTTACATAAAGGTAATGAGGAGTTTTTGTATGTATAATTTTGTGGAGATAAATGCAGTTCCTAGCATTTAAGTAGCCAGACAAACTACAACCAAGAATAGCATTTCTAAAACTTGACAGTCGGTCAAATTTATTTAAGCCATACACAAAGCGAGTAGCATAATTATACGCAATATTAAGTTTCAACATAGAGGACGAATCTAGTTTACTGTATACTACCTCCGAGTAAGTTATTACAGGCAAAACAAGCTGCTTCACTAGTAGTTTTTTAACTTCAAGAGTACATCAATTAGCAGACATTCTTAGATTACGTAGGATAAAATAAACTTTTTGGACTACAGTGTTTACATGATCTTTACAAGACAAGGACGAATTTATTTAACCAAGGTTAACAGTTTTCGACACAACATTAAGCTTGGTAGAACCAATGTATAGCTCAGGGATAACTTCAAGGATTTGCTTATTCTTACAGATTGGAAGAACATAAGATTTGGCTGCATTGAGTTGAAGTCCATTGTTACAAGCCCAGTGATATATGTTTCTTAAATCTTCATTTAGTTTACCAGTGAGACTATCTACGAGCCCGATGTTACTGGAGAGATAAAGTTGTATATCATCGGCATATGCATGCATAGATGAATAATTGCAGACAGTAAATATGTCATTAATGAAGATAGAAAATAACAATGGGCTAAGAATGGAGCCTTGAGGAACTCAACTTGAAACAGGCTTATGTAGAGAGAACATTTGGCCAACTTTAACTCTTTGCTGTCTATTTGACAAATAGCAAGATATAAGACTTACTGCACTGTTAGAAAATCCAAAAAGTTGCCTTAGTTTCTGACATAGATAAGTATGACTAACTTTGTCAAAAGCCTTGGAAAAGTCCAACAAGCAAAGTAGAGACAAAGATCCAGCGTCATAATCAGGTCGGATGTCATCAAGTATTTTAACAACTGCGGAAACACACCCATGCCCTGCTCGAAAACCAGACTGATAAGAAGACAGGAGATTATTAGCCTGCAAGAATGCATTGATTTGATGACTCATAATTTTTTCACATACTTTAGATAAAGGGGAAAGTATGCTTATTGGTCTGAAATCAGAAGGTCCAGACGGGTTTGGTTTTTTTGCCATCGGCAAAACAGTAGCAGTTTTCCAAATTTCAGGGAAAGAGGAGGATATAAGGCAGTGATTTATTTTATGTGTCAGTGGACTTATGATATGAGGCAGCAAAATTTTTAAAAATTTGATGGGAATACCATCACCACCCACTGCATTAGAACTTATTCGCATCAAACAATAACCGACATCAATTTCATTAACAGGTATAAATTCAAACAAATCCAGAACAGATGAACCTGGAATGTGAGACAGGGTGTTATTAGACGGCGCAGTATTACTAACAAAGTAGTCATTTAGTAAATCCGGGTCAGCAATTATAGCAGGGGAATTCTTTTTTCTCATTCCAAGACTACTTATGTTTCTCCACAAAGTTTTGGTGGGTAGGGACACATTAAGCTTGATAGAGAAATACCGTGTCTTAGCTTGCCTTGTTAGGTGGACTGATTCATTTCTGGCTAACCTATACCTTTCCCAATTAGCAGATGAAGGTAATCTTTTCCAGAGTTTGTGTATCTTATTTCTCTTTTTTATTGCATTAAGAACATGTACTGAGAACCAAGGGCAAGAAGGATTCAATAAGCGTACTGACCGCAGAGGAACATGTTTTTCGAACAAGTATTTCACAGGCGCTGTAAGGGAACAAAGTTTATCATCAACTGAGCTATGATTCCAGCAATCATTAAATGAGGTTAGTGACAAATCATGATACAATGACGAATAGTTAATATTTTTAAAATCACGGTACGAAAAAGAGGTAGGAAGAACATTACGAGACATGTTTACATTTAACGAACAAAATATTAAATCGTGATCAGATATAAAAAATAATTGATCAAATAGAGAAACGAGAGACAGGTCAGACACTGAAACAATCCAAAAGACTTGGAGTAGCATTATTAGAGAATCTAGTGGGTTCAGTTGTGTTAACTACTGATAAACCTGCTGAAAATATATTGTCAAAGAACGATTGTAGGTTAGAATCATTAGACAAGAGATTGACATTGAAATCACCGCACAGTAAGATAATATCATGATTTAGGTTATAGTTTTGCAAATCAGTAAACAAAGGAACCACAGGATGACATTTATTCGGGTTATATACACAAGACAGTAACATTTTGGTACTACCATCTGTGATGCTAATAGTAATGAATTCAATTCCAGGGTCACTAGATTTGCTCAGAACTACCGCATTCAGATTAGCTTTACAATAGACAGCAACACCCCCACCTTTTTTTACAGATCTATCATGTCTAAGTACATTAAAACCATTTATAGCACAAATATTATTTGACAGCCACGTTTCAGAAACACAAATTATATCAACCAACGAATTACAAAATATGTATTTAATGTAGTCCAATTTAGCTGCATTTAAACTTCGAGCATTAAAGTGGATAATGTTGAGACCGCAATGTTGCCTACATAAAATATTAATTAATGATTTACAATTTTCATTAGTGCCTAATGACAAACTGTTAGAGCCGAGCATTAAAGACATACACAGGAAAAAGAAAAAAATAAGAAATTTTAGGCAAATAAGATAAAGCTAAAATAAGAGGAAAGCAAGAATGAGTATGACCGAAAAGTAAAAAGAAAGTTATAGGCCCTGAGTGTTTTTTAAGCCAAAGAAGTAAGTAAATATTTGAGAAATAAGGATAAATTGAAAAGATACATTTTAATACGATATATAAATTACTAGCATCCCTCGTCAGCAGTAGCACCACATACAATTTTCTGAAGATCATCTTCATCTTAATTCCATCAGCACCCTTTGACATACGAATGAAGACAGAACCACGAAAAGTAAACGCATTAAATAAACGTTTGTTGCGTTTGTAATTGATGGCAACTTGTAAAAGTTTTCTGGTCACCAGAGTAAGGCTTTCATGAATGAAAACATTGCAATCAGAATCAACTCCAGCATCCCTCAGATTGACTGCTTTTTTGCCCGCCTACGATACTCTCCAAAGGCCTTTAGCACACGATTACGATCAAATGGTGTATAAAATTTAATAACTACCACTGGATTAGGGTTGCTTGTTTTGGGCTTAACTCGAAAGATATCTTTCACGGGGGGCGGCATGAAGTCAATAGATCGGCATATTAAGTTAAAAGTACTTTTAATATTTTCACCATCAATATGCGGTAATCCAAATAAAACAGCATCCGAAGCATGGACAGAGTTATTGTTATTAGAACTAGAGCTACTGTTGTTGTTGTTGTTGTTGTTGGTGTTGTTGGTGGTGTTGGTGGTGTTGGTGTTGTTGGTGTTGTTGTTGTTGTTGTTGTTGTTGTTGTTGTTGTTGTTGTTGTTGTTGTCGTTGTTGTTGTTGTTGGTGGTGGTGTTGTTGGTGGTGTTGGTGTTGTTGGTGTTGGTGTTGTTGTTGTTGTTGTTGTAGTTATTGTTGCTGCTACAGAATGTAGGCAATTGTGATTTCAAATCGTCACAAATTGAAGAGAGAGCACTGACTTGATTCTCCAACGAATGTATTTTAGAGTCATACTCAGAAAATTTCACATTAAGCTGCTGTTGGATTGAGCTTACTTCATTTTCCAATTTCTCAAATTTCTCAGCAAGAAATAGTGAGAGACGCTTGAAGAGTTAATCCGCATGCTGTCTTAGTCTCTTTTTCCAGTTGGACATTTTCTTGTTTAGCACTCGCAGTAAATCGCTCTTCAAAGGCCTTAAGTTGAGCGCTGAACAATGTTGCGTTGCTGCTTTGACCAACGGCCATCATTTTCGGTGTCCCCTCAGTCTTGTTGCCATTACGTAGTAGTTGTTGTTGTTCACGTTGTTGGCGAGTCTGAATAGGCGAAGGTGTCATGCTCACAAAATTTTAGCCAGCAGTAAGAGCAATTATAGAGAATAAGAGAAAGCTATAGGTCTAGGAGAATAATTGGAGGTGGCGTAGAAAGATGAGAGACTTTATAGCGGCGTTAACCGAAACGATTGCAGCAGTGAGTTTTTTATTTCCTTCTTTAACTATATGCACAAAGAGCGAAAAGCAAAAAAAAAAAAAAAGCACAAGGAGTGACCACAAAAAAGTTCAATTTTTTCTTAGGAATAGTTTTTGTGTTTTTGTTTATATTTATTAGGATTGTTAGAGTTTGTGTATATATGTGGTTTTAGTTAATATTATTGAGTTTTAGCTTGTTTTGTGTTTATTAGCAAAAAATTTAGTTCACTGCTGTTGTTCTTGTGAAATAAGCAGAGTAATATTAGTTAAAATTTTGTTTAACTGCCAACAATTAATTATAAACACAAACTTGTTGCTGTTTTTGTTTTTTTGTACTTCCACTTTTGTATAATTTTTGCAAACTTTAAAGTATTTATTAATAACACACTTGAAACCGATCGTTTTGTTTGCTACGTTTTTAACTGAGATCCGTTCTTTTTGCTCACAACCGTTTCTTCAAAGACCCAAATGAAGACTCGAAATCAGCTGATGTTTTGATTATATTATTTGTTAATTCGTATATTTGTCATGTCAATAAAAAAATCGCCTATTGTCTTCGAACGCTCAAAATTTAGTTTTTATACACCATAATCTACCTTTTTTGATTTTGATTATTAATTTTAATCATTTTTCTAATTGAACGTTTTTCTAAGTTTTTAGTTTATATATGAATTTATCATTAACCCATTAATAACGGGTTGTTACGGCCACCTAAGTAAGTAAGTAAGTAACCATACAATTACCAAATTTTAGTCTCATACAATCGAAACAGTCAGAAATATAACATTTTTATTGATTTGTGGGTGGTAAAAGGGGGCGTGGTTAAAACTAAGTATGCAATAACCTAATCTAGGACGCAAGTAATACACGTTTTAAGTTTGTTTAAGTTGTAAAAAAGTCAAACAAACAAACAAACAAATAAACAGAAAATGATTTTTATTAATATAGATAGATAGATAGATTAATTAATTACAAAAATTTTTTCTCCCTTATATGACTCTAAAATCAACAAAAAAATTAATAACATTAACTACGAAATAGCAACATAAAATTCATTTTATTACATAAACATCAAAAATTTAATGTATTTAAAGGACTGAATGCAAAATTGCATTTATGAAAATGTTACAGCGAACTAACAATCAACCACGCCCGCTTTGCTTGTCGACCAAATCCGAAGCAAAAAATAATAAAATAAAACCGATTATAAACGACGAGTACAAACACGCACGCATACTTGCAAAATTTACACGAACACTGAAATATAACACACCGTTTTTATTCTGTGCTCGTCAAATAAGGTTTATGTTGCTAAGTCTCCATAAGAACAACATATAAACTTGATTTTTTAAATGACTGAATAGTTTTGCTTCGAGCTCGAGCTTATTCACGTGTACACGCTCACGTTTGCAAATATTCACGTTATCACGACTTTTACGCATCTGTTAATTCACATAGATGTAGTGTCATTGGATAAGAGATTATATAACAACAGGTTTAGACAGCTCAAGATTGCTTCATTGGGGCTTGTTGGGACTTTAATGTCTTGCCATAGGATCGACTTATCTTCGTTACAAGGTTCGTCATAAGAACTTTTTTGGGTTCTTTTAAGATAGCAGATAAAGACATCTCATTTATTTTGTTTTACACTCATGAATATTGACGGTTGATTGATGAACAGATATTAAAAATTTCAAAAAAGTTTTTAAACTTTATCTTAGAAACGGAAACTTCCTTTTACAACTCCCGGGAGAAAATGTTTCATAATTGGGCTGAGTATGAATAGATAGATAATAGACCATAAAATCATCCATTTGCGACAAGGAATTATAAAGAACCCAAAAATGATCTGCATCTTAGATCAAGGTTGGGTCATGATATCTTCAATTGAATCCTTGGACAAAAATAGATACTACTATGGTATAAGTCTTAGTTATAGTGTCGGGATGGTTGCAGTCTGATTGCCAATTGAATATAGGGTGATTCCACGGTAACTCATGTTACGATTTTACTATCTATGATGACTAATAAAGTTAGCATACCATATTCTATTGACCAAAAACTAACCTCCTAAAGGAAATTTAATTAATAAATAACAAAGAATGTGTGTCTAATTTTATTTCAATTTTTGTGTGTGTAGTTTTTTTTGCAATTTGTTTAGCAATGAATGGTAACTCACGTTACATTTGGTGACTTGTTTTCGAGTTAGTATGAACTTGAATAAAAGTCTGTTCTGTTAAAAGTAAAAGAATAATTTTAACACCAAATGAGTTCTTATTGAATGTTAAAACGAGATCACACACAGTTTTCCTGCATTTGTTAATAATTTTTTTTTAATCCGAATTATATAATGGTCACTCACGTTACACAGATTATGGAAACTCATGTTACAATTTATTCGAACTTAATTGGACACAGTTTTGGACACTGGAAGAAAAATTTGAATAATGATCATAATACTTTAAATTAAGCCTAACATATTTCTTTTATATCAGGCAACGGTACGTTACCATCTGAGCTGTCTGATTCATCAGATTCATATATTGTGTGATATAGTTTTTGCAGCGAAGGTTTTTTTACGGCTGGTTCTGTGATTTGCTTGAGTGAAATCTCAAAACGACACTTTTTTCGACAGCATTTTTCTTAGAAATTAATGTTTCTTTGTTCCTTGCGTTTATTATAAGAAAAAAATGTATTTTCAATATGATATGTGATTAGAAGATCAATACACTATGCACTGTCCAAAAGCCTCTGTTAAGCACAGTTGTTGATTCAATATCAAGTATGTGTTACTAAAGCTATGTGGGCAGTAGATCACAATAATCTCTTAATAGATAGAGGATTGTGTATTGGCTATTCTACGTATAAATACATTGCACATAAAATCTTCCACTTGCTACTACTTGCTACAAGATGTCACCAGCATCGGTATTTTAATAGAGTACAACTGAGCTATGCTGCAGCAGATTGAAAAATCGAAATATTAAAAGGATTGCGTTTTGTCTTTTCTACATATCCAGCATATTTAGCAGCTATCCGAATATAACAAAAAAAGGTTGCTTCTACTTGCTACATACATACAAGATGTCATCAGCATCGGCAAAAATTAACAATTGCCCACAAGTGCGTTGGAATAACAATGAATATAGCACGGAATAAAATATTAATGAAATATAACAAAATTTACTGGTGTGAATATTAACGTGTTTTTTTAATTTACTTTATGTTATTTTAAATATTTTAAATTAAAAGCTATTTTATTAAAAAAAACACTAAATTATTAAATCTATGAAACTGCAAAAAACTTCGCTTCTCCCGTGAGTCCAACGACGCACCTGTTTTTTTCTTTTATTAACTTATTTGGTTCTGTTATGAATTTGGTTTTTACCACTCCATTAACAGTTACACATAGGCGTAGCCAGAATATTGTTCAGGGGGGAGTTACAGAGAAATTTTTTTCATGTGACTGATAAATAAATAAAAAATGTACCAGCCGTATATGTATGTTGCCTGTTGATTTATATACTAAACTACCATATTATCGGTAAATCGTGCCAAATAATCATATTTTATTTTGAGCCTACCATGTCGCATTTCACTGGAAACACCCTATAACATTTTTGTCCAAAGGGCTCATTTAAGCCATAAAAGAAACCTAATGACCTGTGATAATTGCAGTGCATCTCAATTGCTATAGAATCATTCAATTATTGATTTTGCAGCTAGAGCTGTTTGAGCTATGTAGACTCCTAAAGCATGAATAAACCCTATTGTATTAATTGAACAAGATTATTTAAAAGGATTTGGCCATCTCCAGATCGTGTTATTGGGATTGGGATCAAAGCTCTTAGGTGAGTCATTGTAACTTTTAACGGTTCAGTGAACTCTTTGAATATAACTGGATGATTCTATGGCAAATTGGATGCATTGGAACTCTCTCAGGTGGGGCATGGGGTCAATTATAGATCCAATGGACCATTTGGACTAGATCAGTGTCAGACAAAGCGTATGCCCGCGAGCATTCGTGCTTTTATGCGTTTTTATCTAAACCACTTTCAAGAGAAGAACCATTCAGTTATCAAATAAACGGCCAATAGCCAACCTTCAAATCTGTATAATTGGAAATAAAGCCAAAATTCTGGGTTGCTCCAAACTGGGTTGTTGGTGAAAGTGAAACTTTTTACATATTTTGGCTCTTCGTGAAATTGTATGCTTTTTGGTGCTTTTGTCTAAACCACTTATTAGAGAAGGACCATTTAATCATACTGTTGGAATAGTCGCAGTTCATACGATTGGTTGTAGAATCATTCATTCTGTCTCAAGGCGTCTATGAAACCCATAAACATCCCAATGACCCACATTTGACATACCACTCAATTGGCCACAAAATCATCCATTTATTTCAAAATGTTTATTGGATCTATAATTCATCACATGACCCACCTGAGAGCTATGATAATTCCGATGTATTCAATTGGCCATAGAATCATCCATCCACGAAGTCCACTGAACCCTTATGGGAAAAGTTCCAATAGAGCTTTTAGAAGCTGTGATAGTCCCAGTTCATCCGATTATCATCCATTTATGTGCAAGGAATCCACTGAACCCTTTAAAGTTCCAATGAATCAGTTAAGAGCTGAAATAATGCAAGTATGAACATCCCATTGAGCATAGAATCATCTATTTATGACCAAGGATTCCATAGAACCCACAAAATAATCCAGCTTTGAACGAAGTCCCAATGAAGCAATATGGATTAAGCCAAACTTATTTAAATTTTTTGTGCAACTAAAGGATCCCGTATTCACGCTCTATGATAATTCATACCTTAAAAACTGTTCTGATGGTACTAAAAACGTAGCGTGTACACGTCAGCACGTTCTAACTTGTGTGCTACCCGTGTTCATGTAAAAATTAGAGCTCTAGTTTTGTTAAAGTACATCGACCTACACAAAATCCCAAACACCTTAACGACGTTTGTCGCTGTCGACTAGATAACGACTAGATAAAACTGTCATTTTCTATGATCGTGGCATGCACAATGACCAATTACGAAAACTATTATTGTCATTAAACTGTAGAATATCCATCAAGTAACTGATTTTTTAAGTGTTGCGATGTTTTTTATAATACTATCATTTGCGATCCTTTGACCTAAGCCCACTTTAATTCTAGAAGGAAGTTTTAATTTTAACAATTTAATTCCTTAAACTAGTTTCTTATAACGGTTTATTAAAACATGATAAAAATAAAATATTTCACCTGCATCTTTTACACAACGAAACCTGCATCTTCTCTTTGGTAAAATTTGCACCTCATTAGTTACTCAATTAAGACTGTCAAAGTATCAGAGTAAACACATTATTAGCACACAAATCCAGAGATACTGAATCACTTCAAAGTTTTATATTTACTCATCAGTCATAAACAATATACAAACATTGTATATATAATTATTCCAAAATTTCATAAGCATTCTTATTCTAGCTTTTCGCTGCGTCATTGTTTTAGCTGCGTGCCTCTTCTCTACTTCTGTTTAAATTGGCATGGTTGTAATTTTAAATTGTTTGCATCACTTAACAACTTATTCTAAACCAGTTGTTTTTTTTTAATAAATGCCAATTTTGTAGTTGTTTTTTTTCACCTTCATTAGAAGTTCAAGAGCTGTTTTTTTCTGATTTTCAGCAAGCTTCTGTTTTATAACAATTTGTCTGTTTTACGCGAAAAAAATATTTAAAAAAAACGCCGCATGACTACAGACAGATAACGTTAGAATGTGCAGATTGATTAATAAGCATATAGAAACAGGTTTAGACATTTTTAACTTGAAATTTTATTTTTAGTCAAACCAAGGTATTGCTAAGTTTTCAAGAATCTCTTTTTTAGATTCTGTTTGATTTTGTGTTAAATAAGTGAATAAGTAAAATAATTGACATTGAGTAAAATATGCGAATTATATTAACCTAGTTAAATCGTTAGGAAATTTACGGAAAAATGATAAACTTAATTCACAAATAGCTGCTCTACTTTAACTTAAAACCCGTTTCGTCCGAACGGGCAGAATGAGGAGGACCACTCCTTTTCGCGTCCACAACAGAGCCAGTGGACTCAAATTTATTGATTAAATTGATGAGTGTTGCGAGACGGTGAGTTATGATGACTTAGAAATGTGTGGGCTTTGTTAGCAATCTCCGTAAAATGTTCACTATTTTTGTAGTGAATATTCACAAGCTGTACGCTTTGTTCGACCGTGTATTTCCTCATGACAAACCTCCATGCTTGCTGTTGACAGCTTTCGTAGATTTAGTGCCTTACGCTTGTCACAAAAAAAGTAGTGCCCGAATCAAAAAGTCAGCGAGGACACCTTTATATTGGCAAAAATTCTGGACGAAATTTATTTTAATGCCTGACTAAACCATTATATTTGTATTATATTTGTATGTATTATCTTTGGATCCGCCTAAAAACTCGTTTGCTCAAATTTTGATAAAACTTGGTGAAGTATAAATTATTGGTCTGTTTAGGTGTGTAAAGGGAAGGAAGGAAATATGACTGGGTTGCCTAAATGCAGGGGCTAAAAATGTTGCCTTTTTTCGGCATGACTATCTTTGTTATATTATAAGTCTGATCATTTTTGGTTTTTGAAAACAGATATCAGCATTTTTCCAGCAAAAAAGTTGGTCATCGATTTAAAAATTTTTTTTACCAAAAACTATGGATGCAATTCAGAGATCTGCAATTCATACTTTGATTCGTACTTATCGTATACCCATGATTTCTCTGTACTTATATTCATTTATAAAAATATTCATCATATAAATAACTGCTCAACTCATTTTCATAGAATTGAATATAAATCATACTCATGTAAATAGAAATAATATAAATATATATATTAATATAAATAGAATTAAGAATATAAATCATTCTCATGAGTAAATGCAGTCGTGGTTTTTTTTTGGTCGCCTAAAATTAACAGAATTTTGCATTGGCAAACATGATACCACCAATGCCGCCCATGGAGAGCGCAGTCCAGAGCTACCAATCAACAATGACGGAGTGGAAGTACCACCACCTAGCCATGATGAGGTTCGAGTTGCTATCCAACGACTCAAAAACAACAAAGCAGCGGGTGCTGACGGCCTGTCAGCTGAATTGTTTAAAACCGGCGGCGATGAATTGATAAGGCGCATGCATCAGCTCATCAGCAAAATATGGCTAGAAGAAAGCATGCCCGACGATTGGAACCTCAGCGTACTGTGCCCTATACTTAAGAAAGGAGACCCAACAATCTGCGCAAGTTATAGAGGTATCAGTCTTATTTCCATCGCATATAAGGTTCTCTCAAGCGTACTGTGTGAAAGATTAAAGCCGATTACAAAAACACTGATTGGACCTTTTCAGTGTGGCTTTCGACCTGGTAAGTCCACCATAGACCAGATTTTCATGCTACGACAAATCCTTTAGAAAACCCACGAAAATCAAATTGACACACACCATCTCTTTGTCGATTTTAAAGCTGCGTTCGATAGCCCGAGAAGGGATTGCCTATACGCAACAATGTCTGAGTTCGGTATACCTGCAAAGTTGATAAGACTTTGCAGAATGACGTTGAGCAACACACGCAGCTCCGTCAAGGTAGGAAATGACCTCCCCGAAACCTTCAATACCGAAAGAGGTTTCAGGCAAGGCAATCCACTGTCTTGCGATCTCTTTAACATCATCATGGAGGGGATCGTACGAAAGGCCGGTGTGCATCGTAATGGCACCATCTATACTACTATTAATAAATCTGTAGCCACTTTTTATGTTCACTCATCACGTTTAAACGACAACTCAGATTTTTATAAAATTTTGTACACATATTTATAGGTCAGCAGAGACTGCAATAGGATACTTTATTTTAACCCATTAACAACCAATGTTACTATATGGAAACATATGCTTCTCGAATTTTCATTAAATACTGCATAATATTTCAAAAGTTTTAGTGCCAGTTTTTTAAAAAAAGTAAAATTAGCATGCATTAATAACTTATTTCTGCTCAATGGCATACATAGTTTTCACCAAAATGTTGCTTCAAGTCTAAAAATGTCTTTTTTTTATGGTTTTCTTTCGGCCCTAATGGATTAAATTGCACTTCGGTTAAACGAGAACAAAATCAATAAACGCTTTTAAATTTCCTTCAATTTGATACCAAAATCATGTATGTAGTTTGAAAACTGTGAAAAATTTTAGTACCAGATCTTTTTAGTATTAATTATAAGCTGAGAATGAGAGAAAAACGACTTGAAATTCACACTTTTAGCTTTGAAGGCAAATATTTCAGTCAGTTTGCAATGGATTACAATAATTTTTTTTGAAAAATGTTGTTTGTTAAAATATCCTTCAAACATAAGTTGAAATTTTTACTAAATCAAAGTATTAATATTTTTAAAAATTTTTTTAAAAAATGTTCAAAAATTTTTAGTTTAAGCCAAAAAATTGGAAAAAAGTTGTTTTTGTTGTAAAAAAAATTAAATCCAAAATTTAGGTTTTCGATTTCCTATCAGATGATATAACAATCTTAAGGTTAATAATTTGTAGTATTACTTAAACAATAAAAAATCATTTTGGTAGCGAAAAATCAAGCCTACCCACTATCAATTTTTGAATGAAAACTTTTTGAAAACCCGGCGAAGCGGCGGGCTTAAGCTAGTTTTCTATAAAGGTGTCCAGCTCCTTGCGTACGCTGATGATATTGATATTGTTGGCAGAACCAAGAGAGATGTTACCGCTGCTTTCGCCGCTATCGAAAAGGAATCAGCCAAAGTGGGTTTGGCGATAAATGAGGGCAAAACAAAATATATGCGGTCTACAAACAAGGGAGCTCGGCGTTTAGACTCCCACGTTTCATCCGGCAGCTATAACTTTGAAGTAGTCAAGGAGTTCGTTTACCTTGGCACCGCCCTTAATACCAACAACGAAATCAGCCTGGAGATAAAGCGAAGAACAATAATTGCTAATAGGTGCTACTACGGGCTCAGTAAGCAACTAAGTTCCAGAGCCCTCTCTCGATCGACAAAACTAACACTCTACAAGACGCTCGTTCTACCTGTGCTGCTTTATGGCGCTGAGGCATGGGTTGTTTCGCAAACTGACGCAGCCGCTCTGGGGGTGTTCGAGAGAAAAGTTCTTCGCAAAATCTTCGGTCCTGTTCGAGTCGGCGATGACTATCGCATCCGAATGAACCACGAGCTGTATGAGCTCTACGATGACATTGACGTAGTTCGGCGTATAACTGTGCAGCGACTACGCTGGCTGGGTCATGTCCATCGTATGAACGACGAAGCTCCAGCGAAAAAGGTGCTCGAGGCGAGGGTCGCTGGTCAACGACGACGAGGGAGACCATGCCTCCGATGGATGGACCAGGCTGAGGAAGCCCTAACCGCACTTGGTGTATCCGATTGGAGAAGGCGCGCGCAAAGCAGAGGCGCCTGGCGAGAGCTGATGAGGTCGGTTGAAACCCGGACACGGGTTGTTACGACCAACTAAGTAAGTAAGTAAGTAAACATGATACCTACGTCACTTAGTAGAACGAGGAAGTTTTTTAAATTTTAAAAGTAGATTTCTAAAGCTAGCTATTTAAATTGTAGCCTGCCACATTCCTTAAATCATCTGGCCTGCTTTATTTTTCATCTTTATTTTTCATCTATATCAAGCGATATAGATATGCCTCAGCATCACATGCGCGGTCTCTTTTTCCGTTAGAATATCTACACAATATATGTTTTCTCTCTTTCTGACATTAGAACCAGTGCGACCAGAGTGGAATATTATATTCCACTTTGGCATATTTTACCTTCGAAAAGCTTATTTTTTTTCAAAAATATGCAGCATAAAAGTGGAATATTTTTTATATTCCTGAATGAAAAATATCAGAATTCAAAAAGACTGCCATCAAAAATTACTATTCGATTACTAAATGATTATTTTTTTGCTATCGACATTATATATTTTTTTCTTCTCCAAACCACCATGTAAAATAAAGAGTTTGACTTTTCGTGTGTGAACATGGCTACATATTAAAAAAAAAGTGTTGCAACTCCTACCAAATAGCCCTGTAGGAGATAGGAGATCAAACCTGATAGCTTGATAAATAAATTTAAAACTACGAATTTTTATGATAATAATACAAGCAACAATATAAGTATTGATCTCGAAGATGTGTCTTAATTTTAATTTTGTACATTGCATATCGTTAATTTAAATCCAAAAAACCATAACATTTATCATTTTTTATAGGAGAAGTCAAAAACAATTTAAAATAGCACATATTATCGCACACTAAATACAAAACAGTCACAACACAAAATTTTTAAATTTCTAGGAGAAGCAAAAACCTATTTTATTTTTGAACGAACTCCATACAAAACAATAAGACAAAACTTTTTTTTCAAAATTATAAAGAAAGAAGATGTGCATACAATTTTGACAGTCAAAGAAATCATCTCCTTTTTAAAACTACGAATTTTCTACATACAAAAGTAAAAATTTGTACATTTTGAGTTGTGACTGTTTTGTGTTTAGTGTGCGATATATTAGATTAAAAAGTCGTCCTTCTTAATTTCGTTTATAAAATAGCTATTTTTGGATATTTGTCCAAAGAATGGCTTTAAAATGGAAAATATGTCCAATTTTAGGTTGTTACGGCTTTTTAGATTAAAAAAAAAAACAGGTGCGTCGTTGGACACACGAGAGAAGCGAGGCTTTTTCGCAGTTACATTGATTTGATAGCTTAATAATTTTTCTTTTCAATAAATTAACTTTTAAATTCAAAAATATAAAATAACATAAAATAAATTACATATATACAGAAAACATATTTTCTGCTTATTTTTTTATTGTTCAATGTCAAATTTCCACGCCAATTACATATACGGGCATACAATGCCAGCGACTCTCCATTTTAACTCTCCACACATGGTTGTGAACTTCACTGCACTGACTCATGCTTGCGTTTGTTAGCATAGAGTGTAAATTATGATCTAGAGATTGCATCAACTCTGCTAAATCTCTGGCATGTGTTAACAGAGTTATTTCAATTAAAAACATGAAGAAAAAAACTGTTAACACATGCCAGAGATTTAGCAGAGTTGATGCAATCTCTAGATAATAATTTATACTCTATGCCAACAGCACCACAAACGTATTCACAATATAAACAAACCGATGCTGGAGACACCTTGTGGCAAATAAAAGCAAATTTTTGATAGTTGTAGCATAGCAAATACACAATCCTCTATTTATTGATAGATGGTCACGATCTACTACAGCATAGCTTCTGTTATAATTAGTATTGGATTAACAACTATTTATAACAAGTCTTTGTGGCCTAGTGGGTAGTGCATTGGACTCTCGTTAAAGAGGACTTGGGTTCGATCCCCACCGGCAGGCTACAATATTTTTAGTATTAAATATTAAAGTATAAATTTTCTTGTTGTAACAAGCACTACCAACAAAAAAACCATCAAATTTCCAAGAAAAGATCTGTCGAAAATTTTTCAGATTTCACTTCAAGCCAATCACAGAACGAGGAGTAAAAAGCTTCGCTTCAAAAAACGAAATGGCCATTTCAGCCATTATGATCAATTGTGTTGTGTTGTGTGTGTTGTGAAAATGTTTGAACACAAATGATCGAGAACTGGACCTACATGTTTTATGCCGACTCCGAACGGCCTATGTTCTCAAGAAGCTTTTCATGACAGTTCTTACTTTCTGAGGTTTGCCATTGTCTGCAGAGAGGTGACGGCCGAACAGAAAAATTAATTGAAAAACTCTGTGCCAGGTGGAATCCGAGCCAGAGTTCTCTGGCGTATGATCCTTACACTCTGCCCACTGCGCCACGGCCGCAAATAAACATAAACTCGTACCGAATATCCAAATCAAATGTGTGGGGCAAGTTGTAACCTCACAAAATTGTTACAACTTGTCCAGCAGTATAATTTTTTACAAATATTTAGCATTGTAAAAAACGTTGGCAGCTCTGTGCGAGTGGTTGTAATCAATTTTTTCGCTCCTCGAAATATATCAATATTTTCCGCTAAATAAGTTAAATAACGTGATAAAAAAGTTAAATATAGCATAAAAAGCAAAAAAAAAAAACTCGAATTTTAAAATTTAAAGATATGTACTAATAGTCGTTGTCGTTTTTTGTTGCTGCAATACCTGCTGTCTAACCTACAAATAATGCAATAATTTGATTAAATGGTTGCCTGCTAGCATCTTTACTTGCCCCACGCGCCTGCATATACTGCAATAAACCTATTAATTGGTGCTGCCTGCTGCTCTTGTTGCCTGCTTATTTCTTTATTTGCTCCACGCTATTATCTGATTCTTGTATGCTGTTATCGATGGCTCCTGTCTATGTTCCCTGCGCCGTATGGTCTAAAAATGTCACTAAAAGCAAGGGAGGTATCTCATGTGCACGCTGCAACCGCTGGTTGCATATGGAGTGTGCAAAAATGTCTGGTGAAGAGTCAAAGTTCCTCAGCAAAAGGCCAGGAATGTTTCTTTTTACTTGCAAGGACTGCAGCATTATTGACGGACCACCAGCAGACGGACTACCAGCAGTGGATGCCGACGCAGATTCTGATGCCAGCTTGCGTTCTGAGATAAGGCGCTTATTCGGTGAACTGTCTTCCAAAATTGATGACACCAACCTAAAAATAGATACAATTAAATCCGATTTGACTCAAAATGTGCAGTCTCTATCTACTGAGATATTCAAATGTAATGATAAAATTTAGTCTCTGGAATCAAAAACCAACAACAAATTAAAGGGACTTGAGAGGAAAAATAACGTCCTGCAGCGCCGTCTAAATCGTGCTGACTTTATTGTTACCGGACTTCCAGCTGGGATTGTGCGACTCCATGCAAAGAGTATATATATTAAAGCAAGAGAATCTAATTCGCTCACTCAATTTTACTCGCTCAAAATTCAGCATACAAATAAGACTCTTGGAGAAGTGTTTTCGAAATGTGATATTCGAAAACGTTTCTGCCGGTATTTGTGCAGTCGCCGTTGTTGTTGTCAGATTCTATACACTGGCTGAAACTGGTTTGACTGGTTTTTATAATAAATTCTGCACAATGTTTACATTTTGCATTATTGTATTCTATACTGGTTTGACTGGTTTTTGTGTTATTGAAATAAATTTTCACAATGTTTACATTTTTGGCTGGACGGGCTTGCATGGATTTATTTCAATAACACAATTAGATATTTCAGATATTAGATATTATTTTCAGGATATGTAAGAAAATAAATGCTTTTTTCCGAATTTCTTGGTTTTTAATTTTTTTAGGTCAAATAGGAAATTTTTTATATATATAATTCAATTAATGAAATTTTCCAATAAATTTCATAATTGAATTTGTTCAGTATGTACAATGTTACATTTTTTTGCTGCTTTTGCTTGCATAGATTTATTTCATTTCATTTCATACTTATTTCAAGTTGAAGTATGAAAATACGAAATGATATTTTTTCAAAGTTTTTAATTATCTCAACTTAATGGAATTTATTTTATTTCTTAAAAAAAATTGGAATAAATAAATTTTTTTTTACCACATTTTTTGCCTGCTGGTATATTGCATGCATTTATTTCAACATGCCAATTAGATATTTGCAAGATTCAGGTATTTGCATGAAAATATGAAAGGATTTTTATATATATTTTTTAATATTTGTAATTACCTACATAACATTTTTTTTAGGTCAAAAAGAAAATCTTGCGTTTAATATCAGCAAATTTAAAAAAAAAAACAAGTAATAAATAATATCAATGCGCCGCCGCCACCTAGCCTCGAACCCGGGCATTTTGCGTACAAGGAAAACACGTAAGCAGTCGGCCACAAATCAATTAAATAAATTCCTTCTTAACAACAAATAAGAGCAAAATGCATGTGTGCGGGTAGCTGAAATGGAAGAAAGAATTTGCATGCATCATTTGCAGGAATTCTAATCAGTCGACTGGTTTGACTGATTTTTTTTTGTTTTTGCTGTCTGCTTGGATATTTTTGCTGCTTCTCAGCTGCTTTTTTTTTTATTTTTTGTGTGGATTTCGTCGAAAGTCAGAAATGATATTTTTATGATTTTGTCTATTTTGAAGTATGAAGGTATAGAAAAATCGCTATAACTTCTTCATTTCTGATTAGATTGAAATGCACCCAAGGACAAAATGCTGGCAATTTTTACAATCTTTAAAATGAATAAATTTACTCTTTGGGCTGGCTGGCTTGTTTATATTTTTTTTGGCTGGTTTTTGTTTTTGCTTTCTGCTTGGATTTTTTGCTGCTTCTCAGCTGTTTTTTGTTTGCTATATTTGGAGTGCATTTCGTCGATAGTCAGAAATGATATTTTTACGATTTTGTCTATTTTCAAGTATGAAGGTATAGAAAAATCGCCATAACTTCTTCATTTCTAATTAGATTGAAATGCACGCAAGGACAACATGCTTGCAAATTTTATTATCTTTAAAATGAATATTTTTTTAATTTTTTTACTAAATTTATTAATTTCTTTTATGTGTACCTATATATTTTTCATATATTTATATGTTCTAGTTTCTATGTTTAAACTATGCTAACTAAACTAACTAATATCTAATAAATAAAATTGTATTATGCTAGCTAAACTAATGCATATATATGCCAGAAAAGGGCACTTTAAGGATTTTTTAAAAAAAATTCAACTTGCAACAGCTATAACTATTTTATCCGATTTTCGGTTTTTTTAATTTTTTGCACAAAATAGCTGAAAACTGTCCTTTGTGCATTTCTTGTTTGCATTTTGAAAAATTTGAATTTTTGGATTTTTGCGAATTTTTTTCGTCAAAATATTCAAATATTCAAAAAATAATAACAAGTTCTCGACACGCTAAGGAAAGTGAACCTAATTTTGTAGAATTTATAAAATTATATTCGTTCATAATTTCATAATGGGTTTTTTATAGAAGTATCATCTTTTCACGTTTGCATTGTAAATTTGATAAAAACATTTGTCGGTATGAATAAAGAATATTTCATCATAGAAAAATGCTTTTCTGTTGATTACATATTTTTCCACCAATCATATAAAAACGTTTTGTTGTTCTGATAAAAAATATTTTATTATTTCAATCAATATATTTTGTTGAATTTACAAAAAAATTTATTGTTTTAAAATTTTTTTAAGCATATTTTGCAGTTTTACAAATATTACAAAATAAAAGAACATAAAAATAATACAATAGTATTAAAAAGTAGAATATGAGGTCAGAAAATAGTAGCAGGAAATTGTAGTAGAAATAGCTGTAGAAAATAGTAGAATTATGTAGTAGTAGATATAGAAATTTCACTTACAAAAAGACTTCAGAATATCGGCCACCGTCATGTACATATATACATGTCGCACACTAAATACAAAACATTCACAACTCAAAATTTACAAATTTTTACTTTTATATGTAAAACTGTTCGTAGTTTTATAAGGAAATGGTCCCTTTGACTGTCAAAATTTTGTGCACATCTTCTTTCTCTATAATTTTAAAAAAGTTTTGTCTCATTGTTTTGTATGGAATTCCTTCAAAAATAAAATAATTTTTAGAAATTTAAAAATTTTGAGTTGTTACTGTTTTGTATTAAGTGGGCGATATGTTCCTTTTTTTGTCGATATACTATCGTTAAAAAAATAATTTTTTTAATCTAATCGAAAAAATTATCGGTCGATGATTGATTTTTATTTCAGATGCAAAAAATATCGACCAAAAAAGAAGTTTTATTTTTGATCGGAAAAATAACGATCACAAAATAGTTTAATTTTATTTTGTACTTAATTAATTTTATTTTGTAATAATTTTATTTTGTGATACAAAAAATATTGATCAAAAAACAATGGCTATGAAATATAAAGAAGACATTGAAGATATTTAAATAGTTTTTATATTAAAATAAATTTTGTTAAATTTAATGGCAATGTAAAAGTAATGCAAATCGCCAAGGTGCCCTATCCTCCAACTGTGCAAAAAGCAGTGTACACTAAATATTGTGTACATATACAGTTTCCGATTGACTCGCATTATAAATTAATTTTTTACCTATAAAAAAGAGTACGCATTAAAAAACTTAATTGCTTCAAAATATTAAATTTTTAAACACTAAGTGAACATGAGGTTTTCAATATTGTTCACACAAATTTTGTACACACAAGGATAGCCCTTGGTAAAAAAAAAATGGAGTGAAATATCATGAAAATATTTTCTAAAACTATATCTAATATAGATACAAAAACAACAAGAGTACGCTTTTTTGTAAATTTCGAGTTTGAATATTTTTACGAAAAAAATTCGCAAAAATCCAAAAATTAAAATTTTTCAAAATGCAAAGAAGAAATGCACAAAGGACAGTTTTCAGCTATTTTGTGCAAAAAATTAAAAAAACCGAAAATCGGATAAAATAGTTATAACTGTTGCAAGTTGAATTTTTTTTTAAAAAATCCTTAAAGTGCCCTTTTCTGGCATATGTATGCATTAGTTTAGCTAGCATAATACAATTTTATTTATTAGATATTAGTTAGCATAGTTTAAACATAGAAACTAGAACATATAAATATATGAATAAATATATACACATAAAAGAAATGAATAAATTTAGTAAAAAAATTAAAAAAATATTAATTTTAAAGATAATAAAATTTGCTAGCATATTGTCCTTGGGTGCATTTCAATCTAATTAGAAATGAAGAAGTTATAGCGATTTTTTTATACCTTCATACTTGAAAATAGACAAAATCGTAAAAATATCATTTCTGACTATCGACGAAATGCACTCCAAATATAGCAAACAAAACAACAGTTGGGAAAGCAGCAAAAAAATCCAAGCAGAAAGCAAAAACAAAAACCAGCCAAAAAAAATATAAACAAGCCAGCCAGCCCAAAGAGTAAATTTATTCATTGTAAAGATTGTAAAAATTGCCAGCATTTTGTCCTTGGGTGCATTTCAATCTAATCAGAAATGAAGAAGTTATAGCGATTTTTCTATACCTTCATACTTCAAAATAGACAAAATCATAAAAATATCATTTCTGACTTTCTACGAAATCCAAACAAAAAATAAAAAAAAAGCAGCTGAGAAGCAGCAAAAATATCCAAGCAGACAGCAAAAACAAAAAAAAATCAGTCAAACCAGTCGACTGATTAGAATTCCTGCAAATGATGCATGCAAATTCTTTCTTCCATTTCAGCTACCCGCACACATGCATTTTGCTCTTATTTGTTGTTAAGAAGGAATTTATTTAATTGATTTGTGGCCGACTGCTTACGTGTTTTCCTTGTACGCAAAATGCCCGGGTTCGAGGCTAGGTGGCGGCGGCGCATTGATATTATTTATTACTTGTTTTTTTTTTTAAATTTGCTGATATTAAACGCAAGATTTTCTTTTTGACCTAAAAAAAATGTTATGTAGGTAATTACAAATATTAAAAAATATATATAAAAATCCTTTCATATTTTCATGCAAATACCTGAATCTTGCAAATATCTAATTGGCATGTTGAAATAAATGCATGCAATATACCAGCAGGCAAAAAATGTGGTAAAAAAAAATTTATTTATTCCAATTTTTTTTAAGAAATAAAATAAATTCCATTAAGTTGAGATAATTAAAAACTTTGAAAAAATATCATTTCGTATTTTCATACTTCAACTTGAAATAAGTATGAAATGAAATGAAATAAATCTATGCAAGCAAAAGCAGCAAAAAAATGTAACATTGTACATACTGAACAAATTCAATTATGAAATTTATTGGAAAATTTCATTAATTGAATTATATATATAAAAAATTTCCTATTTGACCTAAAAAAATTAAAAACCAAGAAATTCGGAAAAAAGCATTTATTTTCTTACATATCCTGAAAATAATATCTAATATCTGAAATATCTAATTGTGTTATTGAAATAAATCCATGCAAGCCCGTCCAGCCAAAAATGTAAACATTGTGAAAATTTATTTCAATAACACAAAAACCAGTCAAACCAGTATAGAATACAATAATGCAAAATGTAAACATTGTGCAGAATTTATTATAAAAACCAGTCAAACCAGTTTCAGCCAGTGTATAGAATCTGACAACAACAACGGCGACTGCACAAATACCGGCAGAAATGTTTTCGAATATCACATTTCGAAAACACTTCCCCAAGAGTCTTATTTGTATGCTGAATTTTGAGCGAGTAAAATTGAGTGAGCGAATAAAATTCTCTTGCTTTAATATATATACTCTTTGCTCCATGAGCCTCTTCTTGCGATTGCAAATGCAATGAGTATATATATAAGTTTGTTATTGTTTTTGTACGCATGCGTGTGTGTGGGTAGCTGAAATGGAAGAAAGAAATTTGCATGCATTTTTTTATATTCTGCTTGTCTGCTTGTTGTTGCTACCTTATGGTAAGGTAGGAATTCATCAACTTCAAAGCTTTTCAATCAACTTGCAGGTATTTAATTGACAAATTAAGGTATGAAAAAATTAATGGAAAATGTTGCATTTAATTCAATTTATTATATATTATATGTTTTACTTCACTCAATGCAATTTACATATTATATTTTGAAATAAATTGGAATAAATGTGGAAAATATATTGTAAATATTTCAAACATGTTTTTAAAAAGTGGTGGAATAAATTTTCAACTTGCAAGGTATAACAATTTAACACGAGATTTTTAAAATAATCAAAACGTTTTCGAAACGAGATTTTTAAAATAGTCGCATCGTTTTAGAAACGGAATTGCGGAAAATTTGATTTTTTTGGAATTCATTTCAAATGCATAACAGAACCAAAAATTTTTTTTAAGAAAAGTATTTTTTTATCAATCTTTTATTGTTAGTTCGTCACTTTAGCGAATATTTTTTCAAAACTTTTATGATAATTTTTTGTGATTGATAAAATTTATGAAAAAAAGAAAAATTTTACTTCCAACATATAACAAGTGCACTTAAAACAACATTGTACACTTCTTTCTAATTTTCTAGTGAAATTATATGTTAAATATATGTTAAATGTTATATGTATATGTTAAAAATATATATGTTTTTCTCCTTCTTTTTATGTTAATTCGTTCTGTTTGAAAATTAATTTCACTAAAAAAATTCCTATTTGACCTAAAAAAAAGGAATTTACATAAAAATATTGAAAAAAAATCATTTCATAAGTTCACACAAATGCCAGAATCTTGCAAATATCCAATCGGCATATTGAAATAAGTCCATGCAAGTCCGTGCAGCCAAAAATGTAAACATTGTGCAGATTCTATTTCAATAAAAGGAAAAAATCAGTCAAACCACTTTCATAGATTCTGAGAGCGCACATACCGAGAGCGCTGTTTTCGAAGATAAAATCTTTCGACGCACAAATACCGACTGCGCTGTTTTCGAACATTTTTTGGTGTCCCTTTATTTGTGAACCACGATTTGACTGAGTTAAAACTCAAGAGCGAAAAAAATTCTCTGCTATATATATACTCATTGTCGATAATCCTTTGATTTAGATCAGACTCAGACTATTAGATGGTTCGTAACGATCCTATAATTTCACCTCATGGTGACTTGAAGGTTTTTGAGGACTCTATTAGTGACCTAACGGTTAGATATTCGAACGTTATTATTATGGGAGACTTTAACAATAATTTATTTGACTCCGATAAGCCTCAGCTTGTTCGGGGCATTTGTCAGCGGTGTAGTCTCACTTGCGTGCATAATTCCATTCCCACTTATTTCGATTTGCAGCATGTCTCTACATCGCTACTTGATTCATTTTTTCTGAGCAATGCTGATATCATTTGTAAATCTGGGCAAATGCAATGTCCGGGCATTTTTCATCATGCTTTAGTTTTTCTTTCTGTATATATTGAGCCATTACGTCAGGAAGAATCCTTTGAGTACAGGAACTATAATGGTATCGATTATGATATATTAGGTAATGAACTTGTTGTTGCTTTGATGGTATTTACAGCACTTATAATACTGATGAACATCTTGATATTTAGGAATCTTAATTTTGAACGCATATTTTCTCTGGTTCCTGTTTCTAGGGTTCGTGTGCTTCATGAAAACAGGAGATTTTTTATGAAATCGTGAGATCGTGCTAAAACTATTATTCGCAGAACTAAGAAGCGTGTTGACTCTAAAATGTTTGAGAGACTTGAGAGTAAACAGCTTTGGAATACGCCTTATAAGAATGGTTGCCTTAAATCTGCCGTTTCTCCTGTTAATCCTAATGTCAATGATATCAATGCTTTTTTCTTGGCCACCAATCTGATGACTCCAGTATCAATTTTAATTTTTCCCATTTCATTGACGATGTCAATTCTTTTTAATTTCGCAACGTTGTTATGGATGAACTGCTTTCTGCTTTGATGAAAATAAAATCCAATGCTGTTGCAAAACTTTTGAAGTTGATTTTTTTCTTCAGTTCAGCATCATATCCTTCATCTCGTTAACACCATTTTGACCACTTCTCATTTCTCTGAAACCTGGAAACTAGCTAGGGTTGTTCCAATCAAGAAGCGTGGTGATTCAAATTCTATTGATAATCTCAGGCCTATAAGTGTTCTACCTTCCTTATCTAAGGTGGTGGAAAATATTATTATGTTTCATGTTAATAGCAAATCCATTGCTGTCAATATGGCTTCCGAAATGGATATAATACCACCTCACTTGTGATTGGTCTTCGAATTGCATCAGGAAATGTTGCAATGATTCCAAGGTCTGTATTCTTTCGTCTTTAGATTTGAGCAAAGCATTTGACTATATTAGTCACCGTACTTTGATTGAAAAACTTCATAAATGAGTTTAATTTTTTCCGTCTCTTCTTGCAAGCTTATTGCATCTTACTTGTTGAAACGCAAACAGTTTATTTCATGCAATGGTCATTCATCTGAGTTGCTTGATATTACCTGCGGCATCCCGCAAGGTTCGATTTTGGGGCCTATCTTTGTCATGTTATATCTGAATGACTTCAAAAATTGCCTAGATAGATGTACTCCCTTTATTTATGCCGATGATATTCAGCTCGTATTCAGCGGTGACCCCTTATTTCTCGATTCCCTTGAAGCTGTTGTTAACTACAATCTTTCCAGTATCTCCTCTTGGATGGCAAATAACTCGATGCGTATCAATGCGGGAAAAAACTAAAGCCATGCTCTTTAAGCCTCCTTGGCAGACGTCTGTTGATCTCTCCTTATATATAAACAACATGCCTTTTAATCTTATCAGTGAAATCAAATGATTAGGTCTTATTATTGACAATTGCTTGTCGTTTGAGTCTCATATTAATAGTTTAATCTCGTCTGTGAATCTTACTTTAAGAAAGTTGTACAGTCTTAATCTGCATCTACCGTTACGAGTTAAGCTTAGGTTAGCTCATGCTCTTCTTATTTCTAGGATTACTTATGGCATTGAAGTGTTTACTGGCACTGTGTCTTATATTGTTATACTGCTAAATAGGGTTGTACGATTTGTATATAACGTTCGACATAAAGATCATATCTCTAACCACGTTTTTCAGTTCTTAAAATGTTCGTTTGCGCATTTTGTCAATCTGAGACTATTATCTATTTTTCACAAAATTATTAAAACCCGTACTCCTGAGTACATTGCTCAGTCTTTCATTTTCTCCCGCTCTGTAAGAAACACCCAGATTGTTTACCCCAAAATTACTGCATCACTATTTGAAAGATCGTTTCTAATTAGAACGGCACGACTCTGGAATGCTTGGCCTATTCATTTGAGGAACTTCTCTGCTTCAAATAACGTTTTCAGAAGTAACCTACCTTGCTCAACATTTAAGCTTGTAAGTATTAAATCTCCATTTTATTAGTTTGTTTATTATTATATAAACAAATAATATATATTTATTTTATATGTTAATCTTAATTCTTATCGCTGTTTATCTTAGAACCCCGCACTCATCCATGATTTGTTTAATTAGGGAAAGTTGCTTTAGACTGATTTAGTGTTTTTAGTATTTGTATTTTTTTTTTTAATTGTATTTACATTTCAATTATATTTTCGATTTGTAATTATATTGAATTCTTTCTTATTTTTTAATTGTTTTAAGTTTAAATTGAATTATTTTTCACTCGCACTACTTAGCATTACATTGTAATTTTTGGTTTAATTGGCCTGGCCCTAAGTGCTTTAAAAATTACTATGAATGAATTTCAATAAAATAATTAAAAATAAAAAATATTTTAACATATAAAAATCAATTTAATTTCAAGAAAAATAAATATATTTCAGTAAACTGTTATAAATTATCCTTAGATTTAAATGAGAATAGTTTTCAAAATCTTTAAGAGGCTTTCAAAAAGCAAAAAATAAAAAAAAATTAATTTTATAATACCTGCTAGAAATTGAGCCTAAAGAAATACTTTCGTATTCTTGGCAAAAATTGAGTGTTACAACTTACCCCTGTTGCAACTAGCCCCCCGCTCCCGTACTTAAGGTGGCAAATCCAATTAGAAAGGAAAGAAAATCCTTATTTTGTAGATCAGTTTTTAGGTAAAAATAATTCTTCAAATTTTGTAGTTTATTAAAATATTAGTTAATATACATGAAAAAAAAATTTTTTTTTTTTCAAAATGTCGGCGAGTACAGCTCCTTGAGTTGGCCCTCATTTTTTATTGCGTAGAAGGTAGCAGCCACCGTGTTCACCTGAAACAGGCCAAAATTAAAAGAATTATATTTTATATGTTGTTTTTCTATAATAATGTCTTGGAATTACGAAAATAATTAAAATTAAGAAATTTATTTAGCTTTTTTTAAAAAAATGGCCATATTCTACGCACATTTTTCGCAATAAATCAATTTTGACACATTATTTGATAAATCGATTACATTAAATACAAGAGAACTACATTATAAAACTGCAGCCAAAATTTTAGAAAGCTATCTTAATTTTTGTTTGAGTCAGAAACTACGCAAACTCAAAAAACGTAGTTTCTAGAAAAATGCATTAAAGTTTTGGTGAAACTTGAAGAAAATTGTAAATTACTATTTAGTTATCCATGCCAGGAGCATAAAAATTCAAATGTAATCAATGGAAGAAATTTTCTTTCGTACTCTAAGTAAGACTCCGGTCTTAGCGGCTGGAATTAACGTATAAAAAGTATTAAAAGGGGATAACGTAGAACCGCATGCAGAATATGGTTGGAAGAATGCATTATAAACGATTGGAACCTCAGTGTACTCTGTCCAATCCACAAGAAAGGCGATCCCACTATTTGTGCATATAAGGTCCTGTCGAGCGTATTACGTGAAAGACTCAAGGCCATCATAAAGCAACTGATTGGGCCTTATCAGTGTGGCTTCAGACCTGGAAAATCTATCACCGACCAGATATTCACGCTACGACAAATTTTGGAAAAGACCCTAGAGAAACTAATCGACACCAACCATCTTCTTGTCGATCACAAAGCCGCCTTCGACAGTCCAATATTTATTTATTTAGTCAATGAACATAGTTCTTACAGACTATACAATGTATTGCGTTAATATAGAATAGAATATATGGAAACCATTTTACATAAAATATCTAGAAATTATTTAAATACAAGTAATGCTATAATATTATTTATGCAAAACACTCAAAATATTTTTTTTACATGACAAATTATATAAACCAAAATTTATTAATAAAAACATTAAAAATGACTTCAATAATCTCTTCATAGCTAATTTAGGTACAGAAAAATCAACATTGCATTTAGATGCTAATAAATTGAAATTAGATAAGGCTCTATATATTGGTGAATTCATGGCATAATTTGTTCTGTATGTTTCCAAATAGAAAATATTAGACCTTCTTAACATTCTAGAAGGGACATTGAAATTTATTAATTCCAATAATGATGGACAATCAATTTTACCCGAAACAAGACCAAAGATGAATAAGAGCGATGCAATCATTCTTCTATTTTTTAGAGATTTTAAGTGTATAAGTAAACATCGCGAATAATACGATGGAGTAGGATCATCAAAATTTAGCTCCCTAAGTGCAAAACGAACGAAAGATTTTTGAACACGGTCAAGTCTTAAAATATGAACCTCATAGAACGGGCTCCATATGAAGGAAGCATATTCCAATTTAGAACGAACTATAGAGACAAAAATAGATTTTAAAGTATAGGCATCCAGAAAATTTACACAATTCCGCCGCATAAAAGCCAATAATGCATACGATTTAGGTATAATATAATCTAAGTATCAAAAATTACGCCAAGGTCTTTCACCTCCTTAGCACATGTTAATGGTACGTCAGCCAAAAAATAAGAGGTAGGAATTGGGCAGGTTGATTTCGTATACCTAGCATACACACACTTGTCTATATTAAGATACAACCGATTTCTTGCACACCAGCTATGAACAGCATTAATATCCGACTGTATTAACACTGAGTCAGATAAATTGCGTATTTTTAAAAAGATTTTAAGATCATCAGCAAAGAGCAAACACTTTGAGTGACGCACAACATTAGTGATATCATTAATAAATAATAAAAAGAACAATGGCCCTAAAATACTGCCTTGCGGTACACCCGATGTAACTAAGAATGGGGGAGAATTATAATTCTCAATGTTTACAAAACTTTTTCTATCAACAAGATATGAACCAAACCACTTCAATAGCACCGAGTGAAAACCAAGTTTTGCCAACTTCATTAACAATAATGAATGAGACACCTTGTCAAATGCCTTTGAAAAATCTGTGTATACCGTATCAACTTGACACCCATCGTGAAAGGCAGATATACAAAATTCAGAAAAGCAAGCAAGCAGATTTGTAACTGTCGAGCGACACGGAACGAAGCCATGTTGAGACGATGAAATTAAACTTTTAACTGCAAAAAATATCTTCTTCTTAACATGAGACTCGAATAGCTTAGCGACTGTAGACAATTTAGAGATTGGCCTATAATTCATAATATTATTTTTATTGCCAGATTTTAAACAGGTGATATAGATGAGATTTTCCAATCAGATAAAAATTGACCTGTATTAAGGGATCTATTAAACAATAATTGAAGTGGTTTAACAAGAGACTGACAACAATTTTGAAACAAACATGAAGAAAGCGCATCAATGTCTGATTTCATAGACATTTTCAGATCTCGAATTCCATTTAGAACATCATGCTCAGATAAAGATAAAGAACCCAAATCAATGGCATGCCAATCCACACTATCGTATTCACCTGCATAGTTCGTTAACGGCTCAAAGTTGTCTTGAAAATACTCTGAAAAAAGATTTGCTGTATCAAAGGCTGAAGTTGAAAATTTATCCCTATAAACATTGTATTTGGAATATTGGATGCATTCCTTTTTGCATTTACGTAATTCCAAAAAGCTTTTGGGTCTGAAATAATATTTGTTTCAACCCTCAAAATATATTGCTTGAAAAGATATTTGTTAAGAAAATTAAACTCTCTCATAAAATGCCGATATTTAATAAAAAAATCCATTTGATGAGATGTAGCATACTTCTTATAGAATTTATTTCTCAAGTTTTTCAACTTCAATAGCCCCGACGTATACCACGGTAATTTAAAAGTTTTATTTATAGAGCGAGGAATCCTCTCGTTACAAATAGACACTAATGATGATCTGAAGAATCTGAACGCTTCATCTAGATTTAACATAAAAAGCTCACGGTCCCAATCAATGCCACAAATTATACCATTAATGATTCCAAAATCAAAATTTTTATAGTTAAATTTGAATCCAACTGATTTCCGTTTTAAAAATTAATAAAAACCCAACTCAATACATAATGGAGTATGGTGCATATCAGAGCCAGACATCGTAAAAACTGCTTCACATAATTTGAAACTAGTATTATTACTAATATAAACCAAATCAAGAATTTTGTTTAATCTGTTTAAGCATCTGTTGATTTGAATTAAACCAATTTCAAAAAAGCAATCAATGACATGCATCTCTAACTCACTATTAACATTAGTCGGAATTAATCCCATATCTGCCTTTACATAAGACCAAGCACCCTTGCTTAAGTTAAAATCCCCCAAAACACACAGTTGATTTTCACCAATATGCTCTGTCACTAACCACCGAATATTATCAACATGGGATTTATATAAATAAGGAACCACCTATACTCCACCATGTCTGAATTTGGTGTACCTGCAAAATTAATCCGTCTATGCAGAATGACACTGAGCAACACCAGCAGCGCAGTTAGAATCGGGAAGGACCTCTCCACACCATTTGTTACCAAACGAAGTTTCAGACAAGGTGATTCTCTAATTGAATCTAATCATGGAGAAGATCATTCGTACTGCGTACAAGAGTGTTATGCTGCTAGCGTTTGCTGATATTGATATCATTGGCCATAACACACGCGAAATCAGTGCGGCATTCTTCAAATTAGAAAAAGAGTCGAGTCGCATGGGTCTTGCAGTAAATGCAGATAAGGCGAAATATCTGGTGTCAACAAGCAAACAGTCCCAGCGTATTGGCACCCACGTCACTGTTGACAACACCTCCTTCGAGGTTGTGAACGACTTCGTCTACCTCGGTTCCAGCATTAACTTTACCAACGATATCAGTAGAGAGATAAAAGGAAGGATAACTCTTGCCAATAGGTGTTACTTTGGGCTCGGTAGGCAATTGAGAAGCAGAGCCCACTCTCGACGAACAAAAGTCACGCTCTATAAGTCACTAATTATGCCCGTCCTGTTATATGCAGCACAAACCTGAACGTTAAGCAGCTCTGATGAAAATACTTTGGGAGCTTTCGAGAGAAAGATCCTTCACAAAATCTACGGGCCAATCTGCGTCAATGGCGAGTACCGAAGACGATGAAACGATGAGCTGTATGAGCTATACATCGAAATCGACATAGTAAAGCGCATAAAAATCGAGCGGCTTCGCTGGCTAGGTCATGTTGAGCGGATGGAAGATGACGCTCCAGCGAAGAAAATATTCGATTCGGTACCCAGCGGCGGTCAACGCAGAAGAGGTCGACCGCATCTCCTTTGGAAGGACCAAGTAGAGGACAAACTGACGAAACTTGGAGCTTTCAACTGGAGGCAGCAAGCGCGAAATAGAAATAGCTGGCGGAAATTCTTGCAACAGGCCAAAACCGACTTACGATTGTAAGCGCCACCTAAGTAAGTAAGTAAGAGGGGACCGCATAAAAAGCTCTATTATACGTCTCAAGCGGTATCACGCTTACTCTACGAAAACGGGCTATAACTATGTTTTTAATTAATTAATTTAATTAATTTTTTTAATTTGTAATTTAATTAATTTGTAATTTATTGATACATGGTATAAGTACATTAAGAACTATGTTCTTTTAAAGTACAAAGGCTTAATAACAGAGCAATTACATTATATAAATAAATAAGAAACAATATATATATTCTAAAATTGTAAATCAAACCTAATTGTAAGTTAAATCACATGAAAAATTGACATTTGAATTTAAAGAAAAGGAAAATCAAAGGATTTATTATTATAAGTAAAAATTTTGGAGAATTAAATTAGAAAGAATGAGTTTTGCAAAAAGGACAAAAAAAAAAATTAGAAGACAAAATTAAGAGAGAATTGAAGAAAGGTATTATTAAAGAGATAGATATAGAGGCAAATAAACTCATAATTTACAATATGCTCTGTGAGAAATGTGCAATTGTGGCATTCTTAAAGCGTTCATATCCGACAATTGATTTTAAGTTTGTTGGTAACGCATTCCATAGCCTGACAGCATTAATAAAAAATAGCCTTGTAGAGTTTAAGAAGTTAAAATTCGGCAAATTGAGCATATGACTTCTGCGCGACTGACTAAACTGTAATTTATCATATAGGTATGATGTTTTTTTTAATTTGATTAATTTGTGAAGAAAGATGCAATTTCTGGCATTAAGATAACTAATTATATCACAACCAAGTATACTATTCCTGAATTGAGCCAAGTGATCGAATTTCCGTAGTCCATAAACATAACGGGTAGCATGATTAAATGCAATTTCTAATTTAAGCCGAGACCGTGAGTCCAGCTTGCTATATACATGTTCAGAGTACGTGATCACGGGAAGAACTAGTTGAATAACCAGTTTTCTCCTTGTATCAACAGGTGTATACTCAGCCGACATCCTTAGATTACGCAAGATATAATATACTTTACGAACAACGCTGTTTATGTGGTCAGTACATGTGAGAGTACAATTAATGTTAAAACCTAGGTTACACACACTTCTAACTAGTTTTATGTTCATGTCACCTATAAATAGTTTAGGGATATCCTCAAAGCAAATTTCATTTTTGCAAATGGGCAACACATAAGATTTTAGTGCATTTAACTGGAGACCATTTCTCTGAGCCCATTGGTTTATACAAAGCAAATCCCCATTCATTCTGCATACCAAGTCTTCTAAAAGACTAGTCCTACTAGATAAGTAAAGTTGTTCATCATCAGCATATGCGTGCATTCTGGAATACTTGCAATTAAGAAAAATGTCATTTATGAACACAGAAAATAGAAGAGGGCCAAGAACAGACCCCTGGGGGACCCCACTGCCAATACACTTATACTGTGAGAATCTATTGTTCGCCTTAACCCTTTGAGATCTGTTGGTCAAGTAACTTTTTAACAAATTAACAGCACTTTCACAAAATCCATAAATATGTTTAAGTTTACGACAAAGAAGTGCGTGATTCACCGTATCAAACGCTTTCGAGAAGTCAAGCAAACATAACAATGTGACTAAACTATTATCATAGGAGCACCGTATATCATCAAGTACTTTTACTGTAGCTGTTGAACAGCTGTGGCCAGCACGAAATCCAGATTGAAGTGGAGAGAGAAGATTATTATTCGTCAGGAAAACTGACATTTGTTCAGCCATAAGAGCTTTACAGACCTTAAATAGTGACGACAGAATACTTATGGGCCGGAAGTCCTTAGGCTCGGAAGCAGTGTTATGTTTTGCCACAGGCGTGACAGTAGCGATTTTCCAAGAATCAGGAAATGACGAAGTAGTGAGGCAATGGTTAAAAATATGTGTAAGAGGGCTAAGAAGTTGACCAGCAATAAGTTTTATAAATTTTATATTAATTCCATCGTCACCAACCGCATTCGATTTAACATTCATAATCGACCTTGCTACGTCAGCTTCACTTACACAAGTAAATTCAAAGATTTGTTCAGCAGCGGGACTAGAAAATTCGTAAAAATCATGTTGAAAGTTTGAAGAATTAGAAAGAAAAAAATCATTGAGAATATCTGGGTCAATACGACATTCATAGCTTTGTTTTTCACATATTCCAAGCTTCTTCAAATTATTCCATAAGACCTTAGAAGGGAGAGATGTCTTAAGCTTAGCAGAACAATAATTTCTTTTTGAATTCCTCATTGTCAAAACAGCAGCATTCCTAGCACACCTATAATTTTCCCATTTGTCAGGCGTAGGATTTTTTCTCCATATACTGTGCAGCTTGTTTCGCTTTTTTAAAGCATACTCAACCTGACTTGTAAACCATGGACAGGACACATTTTTTATGGTGACAGTTTTAATAGGAACATTATTATTGAAAAGAGTATTGACATAATTTGAGAAAATCGCCAACTTCTCCTCAACAGTTGGACTAAACCAAACCTGATTCCAAGGAATTAGAGATACATCGTGAAAAAGATCTGCCATAACAATGGACTTAAAGTCATAGTACGAAAACACGTTAGAAGTTATAGAACGCGATAAAGATATGTCAAGTGTACAGAATATTAGATCATGATCAGATACAAAGTATATCTGATCAAACAACAAGACAGAAGAAACATCAGACACTATAAAATAATCAAGAAGACTAGGACTATCACTAGATGAAAATCGGGTAGGTATGGTATCATTAACAACTGACAGACCGACGGACGCAATACTATCAAACAAGGAACGAGTGAGACTATCATTATGTAGAATATTAATATTAAAATCGCCACATATAATAAAATGGTTAAAATCTATAGACAAATCAGACACATCGGAGAAGAATGAATCTAAACTATTTAACTTACTTGGATTATAAACACAAGACAGGAAGATTTTCGTATTGTTGTCAAAGATGCAAATATTTATAAATTCAACATTTGATTTTACTGATTTTTTAATCAGTTTTGCACTCAAGGTACTTCGGCAGTAAATTGCTACTCCACCGCCCCTCCTATCAGGCCTATCGTTTCTAAAAAGGTTAAAATGTTTAATACTACATAAAGAATCTATGACATCACTACAAAACCATGTTTCAGACACACATATAACATCAACAGACGAGTCCTCAAAAATATATCTTATGTAGTCCAATTTAACACTATTTAAACTTCTTGCATTGAAATGTACAACTTTCAAGCCAGATTGATTTCTACATAGGACTTCAACAAGACACTTATTATTAACGTCACTACATTTACTGTTCATATTAATCATTATTAAAATATGAGAAACCAACAACAGACATAGAATACCAAAGACATTTAAGCACTGAACAAATTGTAAATAACCAGTTTATTTTAGAACAATTAATCAAAAATAAATAAATAGGAAGAAAAGGAAAAAAGTAAAAGTGAAAAAAAGAAGAAAATGAACGTCTAGTATAAGAAAAATCATGAGTTTTTACAAATTCAAAAAAACTACATCGTATCTGCTGGTAGCAATTATTCTTCACGAAAAAATTGCTCTCTCCATTTTCCTGCTCTTCAGAAACAATGTCATTTAGCTCGCTAACATGCTCAACAGCAATGCTTTCCTCTTGCTCGGATCTTTTAACATAAATTCGACCACTTTTAACATACACCGAGGACAGCTTTTTACTTCGCTTCAATTTAACAGCTTTCTGGAGAAGCAGACGATCACGTTTTGTTATACTCTCATTGAGATAACAACTGCCGGTTGAGTCAAGTCCAACATCATTTAACAATAAGTTTCTGCGATTGTTTCTACGGAATGCAGATGCAGACCGCAGAACTGTGTCTCTCTCGTAGGAACCAGAGAACCTCATTATTATTGGCGCATTCAGTGTCCCATTCTTGGCAGCTTTTCCTTTTACACGAAATATACTTTTCAGTGGAGGAGGTCTGCAGCCAACAGAAAAGCACATCTTATTGAAGATAAGTGATAGGTTTTCATCAGTACTTTCTGGGATCCCAAGCAAAACAGCATCAGTAGTATTGTAGCTTAGGCTCAAACGACCTAGAAACTTACAAACGTTTGTTTCTGGAATTTGAAAATCGCTCAGCTACATTATATCACGAATATTTAGATAATGTTATGCTGAGAATATTGACAGATCCAAAGAAATTTTGGGGATTCGTAAACACAAAGAAGAAATCTGATGGATTTCCTTCTTCATTTAGAACTCCTGAGGGATTTACTGACAATCCCGTCAAAATTTGTGGCCTTTTCGCCAATCTTTTTAAAGAATCATTCTGTTCAGATTCTTTTAATCCTGATGGAGAGTACTTTGAATATATGAATTCCGAACCCAGAGTATCTTTGGAACATATATCCTTCACTCCAGAGGATATTTTAATGTATATTAGATCGATCGATGAGGAGTTTGGTGCTGGACCTGACGGTGTTCCTGCCGCAGTGTTAACACAATGCGGTTCCGTTTTGAGTCAACCACTGTCTTTATTATTCAATAAATCTATTAACGAAAGTTATTTTCCACTTTTTTGGAAAAAATAATTTATAAGTCCTATTTTTAAAAAGGGTTGCAGGAACGATGTCAGTAACTATAGGCCTATCGCTAAGCTCTCATCGATTCCAAAACTTTTTGAGCGGATGGTGTACGATCGGGTGAAAATTCACTGTGGCAAAGTCATAACAACTCGTCAGCATGGTTTTGTGAATGGCAGATCCACTGTGTCTAATCTTCTCGATTTTACAACATTCTGCTTAAATTCTATTGATTCTGGTAACCAGGTCGATTGTGTTTACACTGACTTTAGTAAGGCATTTGATAAGCTACCACACAATCTAATCTTATTTAAACTTGAGTTAATGGGATTTCCACAATATTTCAAAAACCCGTAAGTTATGAAGAAAAAATGTGATTGCATAATTTTTGTTTCTGCTATCTTGAGACACTTGATATTATTTACTTTATTGTTGTGATTATAGCAATGAGGAAACTTCCAAGAACACAACAGTACATGGACGCTGTGGTCGTGGCATATGCAAATGCTGGACGAGGCAGCCGAGGTGCTTCTACCAACACAGCGTTCATACAGACCACTGGAGTTTTTTCGGAGGATGCTGGCACCATCAATGAAAAAAATATAAATAACTACATTAATTGGGTTAAAAGCAATAATAAATCTGATTAAAATAATTTTTTATTTCCACATATTTTTACTTGTCCCGCAAGTCACAAATAACTGTCCCAGTAGTCACAATTTGTAATACCGGTTTTTCCTTTTTTTATAAAGGCAAATCTACTAATTCTTAATCAAAATAGAAAAGTTTAGTATATGTTGTACAACACCGAAAAAGCTGACTTGAATATTTAAATGGTTTGGCTAAAATTCTCCTTTGAGTGTTCAAAGGCAGATGAGTGGAATTTTTCAGTGTCCCAGTTGTCACATTCATTCAAATATTAGTTACACAAAACATAGAAGCTCTTTGGATTTTTTTTTTTAAAGTAATATTATACTAAAGGCATTTGCATCTCTTTTAAAATATATTTCACTGATGTATAATTTATGATGGCATCATTATAGCTCATAGTTGATCAAATTCTGGAGTCAAATGTCCCAGTAGTCACAGTGGAATGCCCCATATCTTTGTTTATCCACATTCTTGAGATGTTTTTGTAGCTAAAAAATATTCAAGAAAAATCGATTTCTTAAAGTTTGCAATTGGATTTGCCACCTTAACTCTATTCCTGTCACGCTAAGTAACAGTTTATGTTATTTTTGAATATTTTGTGTAATAAGTAAATATTATCAAAACATAAAAGAAAATTAATTATATATTACAGAAACAGAATGACCAATAATGAAATACATTTAGCTTATTTCGCTTTCAAACCAGTTTTAAATTATTTATATTGTTTTGAAATTGAATAGTGACTCGATTCAAATAAGACACAGCGTGACGTGAATAGGGTTAAAGAAGCTTCCAATTCCGAATGGTTTCTTTTATTTTGTTTATTCAATGCTTAGCCTAACTTAACTATTGCATCGTACAATTAAATTGTTTCACTTTTTCACTGTATACACGCTATACTGTTTCTTTCTTTTTGTAAAATGTGAATGCTTGATAAATTTTTCTTCCTAAATTTTCTTTTGGATAATAAACTTGTAAAAAGTATTGTTAGGTGTACTTATATACTTATATAGTAAAATACTTATTATTTTGGCACAAAAAATACCCATATCTTCAAAAGTATGGAAGTTCTTCATACAACAAATGTTTACTGCAAAATCTTTTCCTATAAATAAAATCGCCCTTTCAAGCTAATTTAAAAAAAAAAAAATATTTTTATTTACCTTAGTTATTGGTTAGTTTGTATTGTTTTTGATTTCTCACTATAAAATATAAAAATTGTTGCTACGACCATGGTAGAATAATACAGGTAAACTCGCTAGATGAGAGCGTACTTCCGCGAATGTCAAAACGAAGTTTACAACTCGTATAAAATCTCAAAGCTATGAGAAAGATGTGAGAAAGCAAGAAGTGCCAAAATGTAAATGAAGTTAAATAGTTGAAGCTGTCTTGTTTCTTTAATTAAAAATTGTAAAAAATTATTCTTTTTCGTGTTTTTATTGATATTGAAGCAATTAAAAACATCATTTAAAATTATAAAAAAAAAAATATTAACTGCAAGCGGAAAGCGCCATTGACAATATCGGCAGTAACGAAGAAGAAACTACAATCTGTGCTGCATCTACCTTCTCTTATTCTACCGTGGCTACGACTTTTTGAGTTTAAGGTGACGATTTATGTGAGGAAATCTCGCCTTTAATTTTCTTATTCTTTAGCGCGGCAGACATTTGTAATACCCTTTTATTATGCTTTTATATTTTTTATATGAAATATTGTTATCTATGTGCATAACTGATGCAGTGCTCTCCGCTTAGTCATCGGTGAGTTCGCTAGCAGCAATCAATTTGCATGTACTATTCTTTTTCAAAGTAAAAAAAGATAATTCGTTATTTCTAACTAGCAGGACCCAGTGGTCCGCGGCTTCGCCACGAACGTTCCAGCAGCCATACTTTTTTTATTTGCGTGTGGTGAAAGGGGGTGTGGCAAACATTTTTTCCCGTAAACCATCTTGTCAAAATTTTAGCGCAATCGGCCCAGAAGTATTGAGTCTTAGTGATTTCTTAAAAGTCAGCGTAATTATAGTGCCACCACGCCCATTTTTAGTACAGTTGCCAACTGTTGGCATACAAACTTAATTAAGTCTGAAATATAGCATTTTCATTGATTTGTGGGCGGTAAAAGAGGGCGAGGAAACCCATTTTTGGTACAATTGCCGAAAGTAACCATACAAACTAATTACCAAATTTTAGTCTCATGCAATCGAAACAGTCGGAAATATTGCATTTTTATTGATTTGTGGGTGATCAAAGGGGCGTGGTTAAAAATAAGTATGCAATAACCTAATCTAGGACGCAAGTAACCCACGTTTTAAGTTTGAGCGAAATCCTTTCAGCCGTTTAGATTTGTATAAAAATCAAACAAACAGAAAATTATTTTTATTACTCGTAATACATGGTGTCCCGCAATTGAGTGCAATTATTTACGGATGTAAAAGGTTATGTCGAGCTGAGCAAAAAATCGTATGGGGGGGATCTATTTTCACATTCTTAGGAGCTACAAGGTTAATTAATATTTTACGACTTTTCTTCACGTTATTGTTTCTAGCAGAAAAAACAACCTACAGAAACTTATTTTGATAGCTCATTTCAAAGGCAATGAAATCACATTTCCAACGGTACATCAACAAACCCTACCAACTTCAACGTCACCGAGCTGTGCTCGTGTAAAGATGAAATGAATCGGTTGAAACTACCAAATGTCAACTTTGAGTGCAACTTTCTCAGAATTTCGCGTAATAAATTAAATTTTTTTTATGATCAATTTTGTAATCTATTCAATTCTTTTTTTTAATGACATCAAAAATATCAACATATCTTAAAAAATAAAAAAATTGGCTGTACTAAAAAAATTATAATTATTAGAAAATAATGATAGATAATGACATTACAATTAGTTATGCAGTAAATAATATCACTGTTTTCTAATAAGTGTAATTTTTTTAGTACAGCCAACTTTTTAATTTTTTTGAGATATGTTTATGTTTTTGGTGTCATTGAAAAGAGAATTGAATAATTTACAAAATTGATTATAAGAAAAAATTTCATTTACACGAAATTCTGAGGAAATTTGCACCCAAAGTTGAAATTTGATACTGATGAGTTGGTGTAGCGGCCAACGAAACAGCTGTCTAGTCTGCTGTGTGATTAATACTCTGTGCAGGGTGTTGTTGTTGTTGGTTGTTTTCTTGTTGTTCTTAATAATTGAAAAATCTTAAAACTTATAAAGCACATAACATATAAAATTCTTATAATTCGACTTTGGCCCAAACATGGCGTATGCAAACTATAAGTTTGTGAAGGTGGAAGTCGGAACTCGTTTCCACACACACTAGAGGCACACCCAGTACCAGTCATGACCTTTTTTTTCTTTTATTTAAAATTAATTTAATTACTTTTTTGCCTTATCTGGATTATTAACGGAAAAAAACATGAATTAAAGCTTTTATTTTTACACGTCACATTTATTTAATTTATGTATACGCACTATCAGAATACTTCTTAATACATCGCCAGTAAATAAAACAACTATAACTTGGGTAGCTAAACACTGAAGCAGCACTGTGGAGAATAAGCAAAATGTAACCTACACCTTAATTAAATTTCACCCGGATGGCAACACTAGCCCGAGGTAAAAAGCGATATGTCAAGAACAATGAAACAGCTGAAACATAAACTCAACACACCATGACTGTGCAGTCAAGCTGGGGTGACTTACACAACGAGTGGCAAATTAAAATTCAGTCTTGCAGCAGCAGCCACACGGGTAAGTCATCTTCAAATAATTAACTCCTGATAAACCTTCCTCCTAATAAACCTTTACCCACGCGTTGTGTCATTGAGGGCGGCGCTTCCATTCTAAGTCCTACCCATGCGTTGTGTCATTGAGGACGGCGCTTCCATTCCAAGTTCTACCCACGCGTTGTGTCATTGAGGACGGCGCTTCCATTCTAAGTCCTACCCCCGCGTTGTGTCATTGAGGACGGCGCTTCCATTCTAAGACCTACCCACGCGTTGTGCCATTGAGGACAGCGTTTCCATTCTAAGTCCTACCCACGCGTTGTGCCATTGAGGACGGCGTTTCCATTCCAAGTCCTACCCACGCGTTGTGTCACTGAGGACGGCGCTTCCATTCTAAGTCCTACCCACGCGTTGTGTCATTGAGGACGGCGCTTCCATCCTAAGTCCTACCCCCGCGTTGTGTCATTGAGGACGGCGCTTCCATTCTAAGACCTACCCACGCGTTGTGCCATTGAGGACGGCGTTTCCATTCCAAGTCCTACCCACGCGTTGTGCCATTGAGGACGGCGTTTTCATTCTAAGTCCTACCCACGCGTTGCTCTAGAACGGTTGACGATTCCAACAGCTGACGATGGGTGACATTGGTACATCAGGCCACGAAGAAACTCGGATCGAAAACATTGTAATGACATGAACAAAGATAGGGAAAAATTGACTCTAAGCAAATGAAATATAAATTTATCATCTATCATTAACTCGTGAACTCAAATTTATAGTATATATTATTTTCTTTATTTACAAATGAACTATTGTGTAATAAACTAGCAAGAATCGATAAACTAACTTAACAAAGGTTCGTCACAAGTTGGTTGCTTCCTTAATTATCAGGGTGTTCTTTTGTAAAATATTTCGCGAAAGTTTGTATGGGAAATGAAATTTTTTCACTCTAGGACAGTGAAGGGCAGCTTTGCACACCTATACTCTCATCTTGAGTACATATTAATGAGCGCTTTAAAGCTCACACTGAACACAAAGTAGTGCTAAAGTGCTTTTTGCAGAAATCTTAGGAGCCATAGGATGATTTTTTTTTGTGCTTTGATTTATATTTAAAAATTAATATTATTTAGATATAAAGTGGACGGACTATCAAAAGCAAACAGACCGACAGACGGATAATGTGAAATACAGATTACATAATGTGAATTACAAATAGTACACTCAAAAGGACTTGTAAAAAGGCAGGCGAATAGTGAAAAGCGCCAATTATTTTTTTTTCAAAATCAATATTATGTGGAGATGCCGCTTTTAAATCTTTATATTGGCCATTCAAACTTATGTCTTTAAATGCATAATTTTTTAACATAATTATGACACACCATGGCGCCATGCTGTTATTTTCTAAAAATAAAAAATTTTGCTCAAACATACTTCCGTGTAAAAATCTCACAACTTTCAAATAACTCTCAAGCGTAGCGTTACCTGATTGACGAGATACTGCACTAACACAATCTCAAGTGTGCAAAGCTGCCCGACACTTCTCTAGGATCATTATAAACCAGGAGTGCGCAAAACTATACATTAGCATTTTTGTGGATGTGTTGCAAAGCTTTTGTTTTAAGAGTTTGCACTAGGGATGATATTTTGGGGCTTCTTTGGGCACTTTTCAATTTCAAAAGCCCCGAGGCCCTTTTGCTTCATTTTAAGTCCTTTTGAAAAATTCTTAAAAAAATATCGCAATTTTTGAAAAGAAAAGTTGACTGGTTAATGTATGTTAACAACATTTGTATACTATTCCATCGATATATAAATTTAAATCTTTATTTAAGTGATTCGAATAAATCTCAGCAACATTTTCTGTTATGGTCACATAAAAAGTACACTCCTTAGTAATCCCAGTAACAATTTAGTTTTCTTTCTATTTTATTTTTATATAATGAATTTTTTAATATAAAAAACTCGAAACTTGAAATCATTGCTTCGGAAAAACTAAAACCTTAATTTCCCTCTATTTTGTTGCATTTAACCCTCTGCAGCACCATCTCTTTGTCGATTTTAAAGCTGCGTTCGATAGCCCGAGAAGGGATTGCCTATACGCAACAATGTCTGAGTTCGGTATACCTGCAAAGTTGATAAGACTTTGCAGAATGACGTTGAGCAACACACGTAGCTCCGTCAAGGTAGAAAATGACCTCTCCGAAACCTTCAATACCGAAAGAGGTTTCAGGCAAGGCGATCCACTGTCTTGCGATCTCTTCAACACCATCATGGAGGGGATCGTACGAAAGGCCGGTGTGCATCGTAATGGCACCTTTTTCTATAAAGGTGTCCAGCTCCTTGCGTACGTTGATGATATTGATATTATTGGCAGAACCAAGAGAGATGTTACCGCTGCTTTCACCGCTATCGAAAAGGAATCAGCCGAAGTGGGTTTGACGATAAATGAGGGTAAAACAAAGTATATGCTGTCTACAAACAAGGGAGCGCGGCGTTTAGACTCCCACGTTTCATCCGGCAGCTATAACTTTGAAGTAGTCAAGGAGTTTGTATACCTTGGTACCGCCATTAATACTAACAACGAAATCAGCCTGGAGATAAAGCGAAGAACAATAATTGCTAATAGGTGCTACTACGGGCTCAGTAAGCAACTAAGTTCCAGAGCCCTCTCTCGATCGACAAAACTAACACTCTACAAGACGCTCGTTCTACCTGTGCTGCTTTATGGCGCTGAGGCATGGGTAGTTTCGCAAACTGACGCAGCCGCTCTGGGGGTGTTCGAGAGAAAAGTTCTTCGGTCCTGTTCGAGTCGGCGATGACTATCGCATCCGAATGAACCACGAGCTGTATGAGCTCTACGATGACATTGACGTAGTTCGGCGTATAACTGTGCAGCGACTACGCTGGCTGGGTCATGTCCATCGTATGAACGACGAAGCTCCAGCGAAAAAGGTGCTCGAGGCGAGGGTCGCTGGTCAACGACGACGAGGGAGACCATGCCTCCGATGGATGGACCAGGCTGAGGAAGCCCTAACCGCACTTTGTGTATCCGATTGGAGAAGGCGCGCACAAAGCAGAGGCGCCTGGCGAGAGCTGATGAGGTCTGCTGAAACCCGGACACGGGTTGTTACGACCACCTAAGTAAGTCAGTAAGTAACCCTCTGCAGCTGACGTGCTCCAAATTTAACAATATAACTGACGTGGGGTCTAGCAGACCTCACTTTTAAATTGATTTCCTATGAAACAGTTCTGACTGAAACTTTCTTGCCCTTATTTCATATAACAGCAAATACATTTTAGGCTAACAAGAAAAAAATTTGAAATAAACTTTTTTAAAAAAGATTGGTTCGAATTTGGCATCGAATTTTATGTTTGTACACACGAAGTTTTGATTTTCGGTGTCTGTGAAACTGCAACGTCAGCTGCAGAGTGTTAACCTGCCTAAACCTACGCAGGTAAGTTTTTGGTTGTTCATAGCACACTTGTAAAAAAAAATTTATACAAATTTAAAGAAATATTCATAAAACTAATTATATTACATTTTGTATAAAACCACCATGTTAGTATTATGTAGCAGAACCAAGATTTATTTATTGTTGATTGTGACATACAGGATAACCTCCTTACTAACATTTCGCATCAACTATGAGGTAGGGTGTGACTAGATTCGTGCTCACCTGCCAAAAGAATTAAAAAATTTTTTTGTAGCCGATATTACTTTTAATAGTATCTCAAATTTATTCTATAGGTCTAAGAACTGAACTTCGATGATACATGTACTCGTAAAAAAATGTATACGATACGTTCATTATAACATTGTATCATGCATACAGATGAAAAAGCTTAACGCATTAACCGCCGCGGTGTGATTCTGCCATCCGATTTTGATGATATTTTCAGGAGTTGCTTATTTTGTTCCCTTGATCACTATTTCTGAGTTTCAAAAAATCCGAAATTCATGTTTCTCGGAAAATGGGTACTGCTTTAAAGCAGTGGTTACCAAACACGAGCGCACGCACACGAACATGGCGCATGCTTGTGTGTGTTGGCAGAGGAAAGGCAGAGAGCTGATTAGTTTTACACTCTGAAGAATTTTATTTAATGTGCTGCATACGGCACAACGTTATAAGTGCCATTCCTTGTTACTTTTAAAAATTTTAATATTCACAAAATTTCTAATTCACAAATAAATAATTTAATGGAGAATGTTTTAAAATGCTTTTAAATGAAATTTGAAAAATTTTCATATGTTAAAAAAAACTTTTTGTAAAATTTTTCCTTTCAGCAGGGTTTGTGCCTCTTCCACGTTACCCTTGAGGTTGACTACAACTAACGCGTTTTTTTTACGAGGTATCCCCAGTAGGCCTAATCCTCAAAAAAAAAAAACTGAAAAAATTGGTTATATTTGGTCTGGTCAGTCTATATTCGGGACTGGTCAGTCTGGTTTAATATTTCGTCTACATTTATTTCTTTTTTATATAATTTAATTCTCATTAGGTCTTCTAAATGTTTGTCTGTCAATTGGTTACGATGTTTGTTTTTTATTATTTTTAACATAGAAAAGGCACTTTCACAATTGTAGGTTGATCCATAAATCGAGTACAGTTTATATATTTCATTCGTACAAAAGGGGTATTTATTATACGCATTCTGTAAGGCGCTTTACTACGCACTTAAACAAGAAACTGCTAATTTCTTCCGAGCGACGAATAACGGTATTGATTGATAAAGGTAATGATTCAACAAGCCGGGCCTTATCCTCCCCATGCTGGCCAAAGCATTTCAACATATCTTGACAAACATCTTTTATAAAAATGCCGTCTTTATATGGGCGCAATTGCTTTGCCAATGCAAGAGCAACAACATAAGATGCTTTTTGTTTTTGCATTTGCTCGTCATTTGCAATAAAAAAAGTTGCTTTTAAATATATTTGAGGGATTTTAAGTTTAAATTTTTCAATCCATTTTATTCTTTCCTCATTTTTAAATTTTTCATAATGCATGTGGCAAGAAATAAAATGTCGCCTTATGGAATATTTGTCACAGCGAGCTAATTGCTTTTGACAAATATAGCATTGCGCTTTTTGAAAAGAGTTTTCAAAAACAAAATACAATAGTTCCCAAGAATTATCAAACATTTTTTTTTTGTGTAATGCGCTTCAGAGCGACACGATGTTTGCGTCTCGAAATTCATTGAGCAACTGAACGCTCTGCTGTGCTGCGTTTCGCTGCTAGGCCGCATCGTACGTGAGATTTGCCGATCGTGTCTGTGTGAAAAAACCGATAAGTGCCGAACACGCGTGTGTATGAAATGGTAACGACTGCTTTAAAGCAACGTTGGGCGTAAATGTGTTATATTTTTACTTGAAATGGAGCTTTTATTTGTTGAACTTTTCGTTTGATCTCTTGGCTTTACATTTCTGTCAAAATTTGCTAAATAGCATCTATGTTTAAATTTAATTTAACGCTGTAAAAAAAATGTCCAAAAAATGTATTTTTTTCATACACTCACACTCAACAGTACGTTCAAAAAGTCCATCGGATGACACATAGATGGCGTTACTAGATTTTTCCATATGATTTTTATTTAGTACCAAACGATACGTATACAAATTTGACAACAATCTGACAATTGATTCGTGAGTTAGAGCATTTTGTGTGCAACTATTGTTATTGAAAATTGAAAAAAGTGGATTTCGAGTTTTGATAAAGCATTGCTTTTTGATGAAAAAAATACAGTGGAAACCAAACAATGGCTTGATAAACATTATCCGGACTCTGCTCCATCGAGACAAATGGTAGAAAAGTGGATTGCTGAATTTAAACGTGGTCGTGCCAGCACAAATGGTGAAGAGCGCAGTGGACGCCCAAATCAGACTTTTATTCCACAAAACATCAAAAAACTTTACAAATTGGTTATGAACGATCGCAAATTGAAGGTACACGAGCTAGCTGACATTGTAAAGATATCAAATGGAAGTGTTTTTACCATTTTACACGAACATTTGGGTATGCGAAAGCTCTGTGCAAAGTGGGTGCAGCGTGAGCTCACAGTCGACCAAAAACAACAACGAATTGATGCTTCAGAGGAGTGTTTGGCGCTGTTGCTGTTGCTGGCAACTGAGTGGACAGTAGTCGACAAACAGAATCCAAAGCGAGCAAAGACCCAACAGTCGGCTTGTAAGGCGATAGTGTCTGTATTTTGGGATGTTAAAGGAATAATATTCATCGACTATCTCCAAAAAGGAACCACCATCAACAGCGACTATTACTGTGCACTTTTGGATCGATTGGAGGCTAAAATCGCCAAGAAACGGCCACATTTTCAAAAGAAGAAAGTGTTGTTTCACCAAGACAATGCACCGTGTAACAAATCAATGAAAACGATGACAAAATTGAATGAATTGGGCTTCGAATTGCTTACCCACCCACCGTATTCTCCAGATTTAGCCCCTGGCGACGTCATCCTGCTTTCAGATCTCAAGATAATGCTTTCTGGAAAGAAATTCAAGTCCAATGATAAAGTAATCGCTGAAACTGAGGCCTATTTTGACGAGAAAGAGAAATCGTACTATAAAAGTGGTATCGAAAAGTTGGAAAATCGCTATACCCGTTTATCGCTCTCGAAGGCAACTATGTTGAATAATATAATCGAGTTTTATCAAAATTTGGTTTTTTTCTTACTTATCCTACGGACTTATTGAATTACCTGTTACACTGCAAAGGTACATAACCAATCATCCCAAAAATCAACCCAATATAATAAACTTTGTCTCCGCAAAATTTCAAGTCAAAAGCTTAATGCGTTGATTTTTTAGATTTATTTAAAGTTAACACAGCTTTAAAGCAACATCGGCGTTTAATGGGTTAAGGCTCAATCGTAGTCTTGAGTATATATTGAGCCACACTCAAGACTGGATGAAGCAATTCATCCGAATTTGAATAAAATTTAAAATTGTAGGGTCTTTTTTTAAACTATTCTCTATTAAATCCTGCAGGATTTTTTTCATGTATCATTAATTCGTTTATTTGCAAGTCTAAAGGAGAGTTAGCATTAAATACCGCATTTATTTCTGATATTCTTATGAACAAGAACATGAAAGAATAATTTATAGAGATAGACTATAATAGATTACCAATAACTATAAATATATAATCTATAGATAACTATAGATACAACTATTTAACTATAGAGATATCGTATCGGTTAATGGTTTTCTGTAGAATTGCTTTAATATTTTCATTATTATTTATCAAATCTAGGTTTGAGCTTATCAAATTAATGGCTTCGCGAAAAGTTTTCTTGGAGAAATGGCATGAAGTTCGCACAGCGACTGATCGTATATTTTTTTTTCAGTGTAATAAGTTCTCAACTCGACTAAAAAGCTTTTTTAATTAAAAGCCGTCGTATGCATGTGAAAGCTATCCGCACATATGCGACCTTTTGCGCTCTCCTGTTATAGACCCAAAGTGTTGTTGGTATTGAGTTGAAATACTGAAAATATTCGCAATATTGCTTAATAGAAACATTTTGATACAACAAATTAAAGCCTTTCTGGCCGATTATGGGACATATATCATGAAAACTTGATTGTAATACTATTATGGCCGTATTTTGTAAAACGCAAGCGATCACGTCACTTGAGGTTTTATTGTCTGGCAATAAATTTCAGTAGAAAATTTCAGTGAGAGGAAGAGAGTTTGTTTTACTTAATATGAAAACGGAATTGCCAGACAAAAAACCCCAGAGAGCTTGCGTTTTACAAAATACGGCCATTAGAGTCATTTTCCCGACCAAGCAGAAGATTGGATTAATTTCATTTAGCGCCAGTACTTAAGGCATTAGCGGCCGTGGCATACTGGTAAAGATGCATGGCTGGTATGCGAAAGAATCCAGGTTCGAATCCCATCTGGCGGAATGTTTTTTCAATTGAATCAATTTTTCTGTTCAGCCGTCACCTCACTGAAGGCAATGTCAAACCTCAAAGAGAAAAAACTGCCATGTAAAGTTTCTTGAGAACATATGCCGTTCGGAGTCGACACGATGTGATTTGGGTCCAGTTCTCGATCATTTGTGTTCAAACATTTCAAAACACGCAATACACAATTGATCATAAGAAGCTCGGTCAAAGTTCTTTCAAAGGCTGAAATGGCCTTTTTTTTTATTTGAGTCATTCTGATGGGCATTCTAACACTAGCAAGCAAAAGGCTTTCTATGCTGCCATAAGAAACGCATGGTGACAGAAAGCTCTTTGCCCGCGAGTGGCAGAATGCTCCTAAATTATTATTTTTCAGGACAAACAAGAATGTTATAATTGTTTTTTTTAAACAAAGCTTTTATACGAAAAAAACATTTTTTTTTATTTATGGGGTCAACTTGAAACTTAACGTTTGGTTTTCGAGGGTTGATCTATTTTACGAAATTATTCACCAGGTAAAATGTTTCACCTAAAAACATGACAATACAACAAATTAAGAAATGTTCCTTTCACCTTGAATTTTCAGTCTCTAATTAAACGTGGTTCTGATTAGTTGTATTTTTTGATTCCTCATGCTGTGTGCAAAGTGTGTTAGTGACTTGTCGTGCGACGCTTTTATTGTTTTTATTTATTGCAAAAATGCATTTCTTCATAAACGCTGTCTTAGTTTTACTGACATTCAGTTTGAACTTATAATTAATAATCGCAACATTTTGTATGCCTGCGATGTGTGTTTGAATACGCCAATTGATTTATTATCAAAAGTTGACAATTTGTATAACGAGATTTGCAATCTTAAATCTATTTTATTGAAGAGTGTATGTGTTGGGGTCACTGACCGAGTGCCTCCAGAAATTAATTTGCCAAATGTGGTTGTTGCTAGGAAGTCGTGCTCTTTGGCTAGCCCAAATCTTGATTCTCTTGCTGTTCAGCACATGCATAGTCGCAAGCCAGCTGTTCCTGTTGAAATTGTTGCTGAACCATGCGTACCGACACGCAATACTCGTGAAGAAGCTTTGTCTCGCTTACGCAAACGGAAACCTGCTAATGCTGCACCTCAGTTAATCGCGCCTTCTGCTTTATCGTTTGCTTCGTTAGAAAATTCTACTGCATTGAGTTCTGATGTAAGTCCCCTTTTCCACATGGCATTTTTTCTTGCCAGCAAGTTTTCAATTCCCTTTTGAACTTGCCAACTGCGTTTCCACACAGCAATTCTGAGCAATTTCTTGAGCAATTCTGATTTTACTTTGAAGAAAGCGCTAAAAAAAATTAATAAAGTTTGAGGCAGTTTTAGTAGTTAATATTAAATTTTTATGCATTCACTGTTTTATTCAATGTTCATATCATTGAAATATTACAACATTAAATTACAATCAATGTTTTCTTATATGAATACTTTGTCCGCTAATGCTCAGCCATCTTAACTTGACGAATCAGAATAAAACGAAACAGCAAAGAAAGGACAGCACAAAAGAAAACTTGCCGGTACGAGCAAGACTGTACTCGTCACGTTCCGAGCGCTCAAAAACTCGACTTGCCGGCAAGAAAATTGCCGTGTGGAAAAGGGGTCTAAGAGATGCTGCACCTGTTGCTGTTGTTGCTGCTGATGATGTTGTTGTTCTGGATGACTCGCTCTCTTCGGCTACTGTGGTTGTTGCTACGGCGCGCTCTGATTTTGTTTCTACAGATGAGTCTATGAATGCTCATACTTACTCTTCGGTATTACATGCTGCACCTCTTGCTGACGTTCAAACTCAGTCTAGTATGGATTTTGCTTGGTCTAACGTGGAGAGCAAGAAACGAATAAATCGCTCTGATGTCATTGTTGGTTGCAATGATAATCATGATCTTGATGTTGTTGCTGGGAATATGATGAAGTTTGTACACTTGTCGTCATTCAAACCCTCTGTTTCTGGAGAGAGCATAATTAACTATGTTCATAAACATGCGTCCATTGCTAAGAACAAATTGGTTTGCTACAAGCTCATTAAGAAAGGTGCTAGGCTGGAAGACCTGCGCAGAGTTAGCTTCAAACTTGGAGTTTCGGAAGAGTTTTTTGGTGCCATTCTTAGCCCGTCTCTTTGGCAAGAGAACGTAAAAGTAAGACCATTTATAAATTTTCTAAGGGAGCGATAGAAGAGTCGAAAGATTTTATTCGCTTGCAGTCTACTGATCTCAATGTGAGTTGCAATATAAAAATATATTTTCAAAATATGTCTGGGACTCGTACCAAATCTGATGCAATTTTCAAATATACATCGGATGGTGATTTTGTTGTTATTGTTTTCGTCGAAACGTGGCTCAATGATGACTTCTTTAATGGTGAATTTTTTGATACATCAATCTATCAGGTGTTTCGGAAAGACAGAGATTTTGTCAAAACTGATTGTACACGTGGTGGTGGTGTGCTTGTGGCAGTTAAGCGTTCTTTTCGATGCTCTTTATGTTCGTTGCAAAATGCAGATTCATTACTGGATCAACTTGGCGTTGTTATCGCTAGTCCCCGTGGATCGTTGTATATATTAGTTTCTTATATTCCGCCTAACAGTTCCGATTCTATCTATGCTGCGCATGCAGATAATATTTTATCTTTTAGTTCTGTTTTAGATAGTAATAATCATGTATGCGTCCTGGGTGATTTTAATTTGAGCAAGATCGTATGGAGTTACTTTGACAAAGTTCTAACTGCCACTAATATCAATTTGGCTCATGAGATTTACTTTATTGATTGTTTACTCAGTATGGATCTATTACAAGTCAATTATTTTGCTAATAGCTTAAAGCTAATTTCGGATTTAGTTTTTCTTTCGAATAATATTAAATTTGATATATCTGAATGTGTTTTTCCGATCTCTCAAGCTAATCTTCACCATGTGCCGCTTATCCTTAATGTTGATTTTTATGATTTTGTTGAAAATGACAATAATTTAATCAATCCTTTGAACTTTAAGTCTTGTAATTTTGAGTACTTAAGTGAATGTTTTCAAAACTTAAATTGGAGGGAACTTTTCAATAACAAAAACGTCGCAGCATGCTTTGAGCTATTTAAATCACGTATTCTTGATGTGTGTGTTTCTAATATCTCGCGATTACCGGATAAAACTCATATAAGTTACCCTGGTATACTAAAGGGTTAAAAAAGTTAAAAAATTTACGTAACAAATTTATTTATTTTCGGCTAATATTGATGAAATAGTTGACTTTGGATCTTTATCCTTGTCTGAAAGTGAAGTTTTCAATGCGATGTTGGCTTTGAAAAGCTCTGTTAAAGCAGACAGTGATGGAATTTCTTCTATTGTGCTTCTTAGATGTGCAAAAGTATTGCTTTGCACTATTTTTTTATAAATCTTTATCCACGGGTTCCTTTATTGATTGTTGGAAAATTGCAGCAATTACGCCAATTTTCAAAACTGGCTCTAAAAATGATGTGTCTAATTACAGACCAATTTCCAAGCTATCAAATGTCTCAAAACTTTTTGAAAGCATTGTCAAAGATAAGCTCTATTTTACCTTTAAACGTTTTATCTGTTCTCAACAACATGGCTTTGTTTCCGGGAAGTCTACTGTAACTAATCTAGCTGTTTTTTCGGAGTTCTGCATTTCTTCTGTTGCCCTGGGCAATAAAGTTAATGTTCTTTATACGGACTTCACAAAAGCCTTTGATAAAGTTCCACATAATTTACTAGTTGCCAAGCTGGCTAAAATGGGATGCCACTCATTTTTTCTAGAATAGATTAAATCATACTTGAGCTCTCGCTCTTGTTTTGTTTCTATAAACAATGAAAATTCCGCAAAATTTATTGCATCGTCTGGTGTTCCACAAGGAAGTATACTTGGCCCCCTATTTTTTATTCTTTATATTAATGACATTTGTAATTGCTTTAGATCTTCACAATTTTTAATGTATGCGGATGACCTCAACATTTTTAAGGAAATATATTGCCCGGGTGATATCACAGCGTTACAGTCAGACCTGGATAATGTTTTTAATTGGTGCAGTATTAATGGGTTACCAATAAATATAACGAAATTTTTTCACATGTACTATTTTAAGGTTTCTAATGTTATTACTTCCAGTTATTCTCTGGGTGAGTCACTATTACAGTCAGTAAATACTATTCGGGACTTGGGAGTTATCTTTGACTCAAAGTTAACATTCATTGACCATCTAAATTTTATAATTCCTAAAGCGTACTCTTTGCTTGCGTTTATACGAAGAAATAGTTCTGAGTTTGAGGATCCAGACACTTTCAAATGTCTTTAAAATTCGTTTGTAAGATCTAGGTTAGAATATGCAGCAATAATTTGGAACCCGTATTATGCCACGCACTCTTTTCGATTGGAAAGGATTAAAAAATCTTTTTCTAAAATTGCATTGCGACCTTTATTTGTTGACTTTATGCCCTCGTATAATGCAAGATGCTTGCTTTTGGGTCTTAAAACTCTAGAAACGAGAAGGAAGATTAGTTCTTTAGTCTTCATAAACGATATTTTAGTCGGAAATATTGATTGTTCATCCCTGCTTGAACAAATTATGTTTAATGTGCCTTCAAGGCAGCTGCGACGTTTTAAATTATTTTTTATTAAACAATTTAGAACTAATTATGCTAAAAATGAGCCTATTACAAGGTCTTTGTCTTTATATAATGATTTATCATTAAATACTTTTTTTGAATTTGCTGTTTCTAAAGAAGTTTTTAATAATTATATTAATAGTTTATTCTTACTTTAGCCTAATTGTTATTTTATATAGTCTCTAGTCTGTAAGGAAATTGTTCCAAAGACTGAATAAAGATGAATAATAATAATGAATAATGAATTTTTCGCAAATAGGCCGAAGGTTTAAAAACGGTTAACGCCATTAAATTCAACTCTCCAATTAGGCCTACCTGCTATGTGCCAAGCGTGTTTGCAAAAAAGCGGTTAACGCCATTAAATTCAACTCTCCAATTAGGCCTACCTGCTATGTGCCAAGCGTGTTTGCAAAAAAGCGTTCGTTTAAGATAATGTTTACTAGTAAAATTAACCAAAAAGATTTATATTACTGTGTAATTTTGCTCCAATAGAGGTTTTTTCCAAAGACTGGAAAATTCAAATCAATTTATTGAAATCAAAAAAGTTATTTGTCAACTCGAGTTCCCATTGGTGATGACGTTCATATTTCAATCATATTTTACATAATACACACATCATCAACTTTAGAAATATAGTAGACGACCAATATAACGAATGGTTTCTTGTCCAGCCCTTTCCAATAGTTATTTGAAAAATTCTTTATATCGAATAACTATTTTAAACAAAGAAATAAGGCTTTTCGTAGTTCAGTTTTTAGTTATTTATTAATAAAATGTTTGTATATATTGTTTTTTTTTTTAATTAATTTTTTAAAAAACTTAACAATCTCGTTTGTTTCTTGATGTTTTCCATTGATTTTTTATATGCTTCCTCTTGAAGCGCTTGTAAAGTATTGATTTTAGTGCAGTTCACATTTGTGGGATATTTTGGGTGTCATTTCAGCTACAGATTCTCCTTCGCTTAAAACACTTTCACTGCTTACATCATCGACTTCAATAGTGGATTCTATGTTAATCCATTTAATGGCATCATTTGTAGTAAAATGTACCTAAATAAAACATATGCTTTATATTTGTAACTTTTTTTAATACCTATTATGTATATTAAATTTACTTCTTGGCATATGTTAGTCATTAAGCTTAATGTTTCTGTTAAAGTTGTTATTTCCGCATTATTTCGTAACTGAGCAGGAGGTATGTATATCGTCTTCATCTTCGAACTGTGCATCTATTAAAATTATATTCCAACATTTTTGCAATGTAGTGTTTATTTGTGATTTTTTTTTTTTGAGATTAGTGTGTATTTGTGATGATCAGTGACAATTTATTCCGTGCATTTGATAAGAGCCATACAGCATCATAAATGGGGAGATTCTTAAGAAGTATGCCCGAATTTTCGCTTAAAATTTTCTGTAATAAACTATGACGATAATAAAGTTTGGCCATTCGGATGGCATTTTGGTCCATCGTTGCACTAATGGTGTGAGGTTTGGTGGCATAAAAATAGCCCATATTTTACCGTCCTTTGTTTATTTCAACAATTCGTTAGGAGAATGATGACTGGGAGCATTATCCAAGACCAATAAAGCCTTAAGTGGCAGGTTTTGTGCTTGCAGAAATTGTTCAATCTTTAAAATAAAAGAATGTTAATAGTTCTTAAAACCAGTTTATGAAACTGTGTACACACCTGAGGTATAAAATCGTAAAAAAACCAATTTTTGAAAATGGCTGTTGTCATCCATGCACTTTTGCTAGCAGCATAATTAATCGGCGGTAAGACCTTGTTTTTGAAAGATCACAGTTTATGAGATTTTATAATAACCAAGGGCTTAATTTTTTTTGTTTCCATAGCATTTGCGCGTACTGGAACCGTTACTCTCTTTTTAATGATTTTCGGTTCATTTGCTTCAGCTGAAAAGACGTAGGTTTTTTCAGGTAACATCTTATAAAAAAGGCCAGTTTCATCTGCATTGAATACGGAGTCTAACAAAAGTTCATTGGTGGCTATTATTTCGGCTAATTCCAATTTGAATGGATAAACTACTCTGAAACTACTGAAGAAGAAGGTTTTTCTCCACAAATTGTGAGCAATCTTGTGCCGAAACGGTTTTTAAATTTGGTAAACCAACCATCGCTTGCTAGAAAAGATCCTTTGTAGAATCTTTTATGTAGCTCTTGAGCTTTGACTTTTAAGATCGCAGCGTTAATAGAAGCATGACGTTTTCTCGCTCTCAAAAACCATAACCCATTTTCACAATCGTCTAATATTTGCTTTTTTTCCTTAACAGATAAACGTTTACGCTTACTTGCAATTGCTAAATATTTTTTATATAAACCTTTACGCACGCGTGATAAATGACAACTGACCTAAGCACGCACCACTTATTCCTTTTTTGCAGTCCAATGTTTATTGATTCATAGGAATTTATTACGGTACCAAGAACAAAAAACAATACGAACGTATGTATGCAAGAATGGTAGAAGATGAGATTACACATAGCTGTAGCGGGGTTCCCAAAAAGTTAGCGATAATCATAGTTGTCGTTAACGGTCTTTGTGCATGCACAGTTTCATAGTAAATGACAGTATTCGCTAGTTAACTACAACGACAATCGTCGTCATGGTGTTTGGGAATCCCGCAACTGATCAATGAAAACAGTTTCAGCTCGTATTGATGTCATTCGTTAAATCGAATGCCAACAAACAATTTTGATTCGTTATACAGAATAGTCAATAAAGAGATTTTGCCATTCGTTATAATGAACATTTGTTAAATCGGGTATTCGTTATATTAGACGTTTACTGTAAAATAATAAGTACTGTTTTTATTGAATAATTTAAAATTTTACTGGCTTCTACATTACAGTTGACAAAATTTCGTCATTCTTTTTTATTTCAGGCATCGCCGGTTTTACTGCAGCTGCGGCTCTTGGTGCCTACAAATACAAGCACCGAGGCACAATGAGCACCAGCATATACCTAATGCAATTGCGTGTGGCGGCTCAAGGAATAGTTGTTGGTTGCCTAACCGTGGGGCTGGCGTATTCCATGGCGAACGAGTATCTCTTTAAAAAGAAGTCTACAGAAGAGTAATACAAACAATTAATTTTATATATAAATAAACTTGTGTATATTTTAGTAAACTTAGGACATAAAACAACAAATGTATTTTTAAATATTCTGCGTTCAAAGTTGTCAATTAAAGCCAAAAAGTGCAGACCAAAAAAAAATAGGAACTCTGAAAATTTATCAAAAATTTATGCCTTACTTTTATAAAACCATTATATATTAATAAATTTAAGCCTTTTTTTTTAATTTAATTATATATTTTATTCTTATATTTTAATTTATTTTCAGCTCGATCAAATTACGTAATCAATGAGTTGGCAAAAATAGCTGTTTTTGTTTGGTTCAAAAACTTGTTTTTTGTACTTGGGCAAAAGTTTGAATTGCTAGAAACTGCCTAAAGCTTATTAACAGACAGTTTGGAGGGACAAATTTATAATAAAAAATAGAAGAAACAATTAAAATAACTCACCACAAACACGCTCGAGGCAGTTCCGCCTATATATTTAGAAAAAATTACTTTGTATTTTAGTTAATTACTTCTTGCTAAGCTTTTTGTCATTATTAAATATTTTATTTTGCATATTGAAAATATTTATTACTTAACAGTAATCGTCAGTTTTTTTATGTAATCTGTATACATGCAAAAAAATGATTGTATTAAAATGAAAAGAAACCAAATGTTAAAGCATGTTTTATTGTCCTTTTGCCTGTGATACTGAATTTTGAATAAATTAACGAACTATGTTTTAAAAAACAAATGAAAATATATGTGAATTTTCAATTACACAAATGATTTATCTTTGAATTATACCAAATTTGATTGTTGGATGTACAAATGTGATAAAGTACACTTGTGCCAAATATGAGTTTTCTACGTTTTTCCTATCCATGAAAATATTATCTACGTTATGCAAACTTGTTGCAAATAACCATTAGTAACTGCTCAATATAAAATTTCAATATAAAAAATGTGTTTTATACGACGTTCCTGAAAATTTAAAATTTTTCACATATAACATTTGTGAGCTTAACCTGAAATTCACTTCGGAAATAGATCGGAATCCGTAATAAATTCCGATTTAAAATGATGTTCTAGATTCCGATCGGAAAGCAATTAATGCAACTGGATTTGAACATGTATACTTCTTTACGAATGGATTATTTAGTTGACAGCGGATCTGATACTTGCTAATCACCCTAATCGTGAAAAATTTTTTTCCCGCTAGTTGTAAAAGGAAGTTTCCGTTTTTAAGACAGCTATCTGCTGACATCTCAACTTTTTTTTATTTTACACTCATGAGTATTGACGATTGATGAACAAATCTCTATATATATAAAAATTACGTGTATGTTCGTGATGGCTAAACTCAAAAACTACTGCACCGATTTTGTAGTTTCTGTGTAGTTTGAAGTTCGTCCGACAGATGGCCCAATATTTAGTTTTTTTGTGTTTTTGCACCGTAACTCAAGAACTACTGCACCGATTATTTCATAATCAAATAAATAAATCTTTATTAACATCTAAATACTTTTTATTTTATCACTATAGGGGTAGCGAAGCACACCGGGTTCAGCTAGTTTGCAATAAAAATTTGCAAAAAGTTTTTGAACTTTATCTTAAAAACTGAAACTCCCTTTTACAACTATGGGGAGAAATGTTATGATTGGGGTGAATAAGAATAATAAAAAGTTTAATTAAAATATAATTAAATATAAATTCTAAACATGAGTATTGAGATAACCGCTGGATTGTTTATAGAAAATGGAAGAGGTAAAGAAGAAAAAAAAAAGTGCAAAAGTCTACGAGATCAAAGCAGAGCTGGGCGATAAGGATTACGATTGCAGTAATCCTATATTTTAAAAAACTGAAATTACAATTGCAGTAATCGTAAATCGACCGATCTGAGATTACGTTTGCAGTAATCGCAAATCGACCGATCTGAGATTACGTTTGCAGTAATCGTAAGTTTGAAAAAGTCGAAATCTTAGCTCATTCGATGAAGGATTACTTTAATCGTAATCCCGCTTTTTCCCGTTTGGGATTACAGTAATCGATTGCAAGGATTACTTTTATTAACTTTTGGTGAAAATCTGAAATATAAACACGTAACAGAAAATCACTGTTATTTTCTTTATAAATTGTATTTCAATGAGAAAAAATTTTACATTTTTTATAGTTTTATTTTACAACTTAGTGCTATATTTCTATATAATAGAACATATTAAATAAATAAGTACATTTTTCAATATAAACAAAATAAATACATATTTTTACATCCATACATAACAAAGACAAAAATAATCGAGTATGCGGAGATAAAATGCACATTGTATACTAAATATACCATATGCCATAAATTATTAAGAAGTCAATATTAGCTTTTAACAGTAATAATTTTTCAAAGGAAAAGTCGGAGAGAGCATGACGTGGACTATTTTTATACCAGTCAAAAAAATAATCTTTCTACCGGTGCGTACGAAGTAAGGGGTGTGTTGAACTTCAACGCAGCTTTTTCCAGCAATGGATATTTTTTTAATATTTCCTGACTGTCAGATCGTTCAAATATCCAAAGAGTTGTTGACTTACAATGTTTAAACCAATGAGTATATATATAGCAGAGAATTTTTTTCGCTCTTGAGTTTTAACTCAGTCAAATCGTGGTTCACAAATAAAGGGACACCAGAAAATGTTCGAAAACAGCGCAGTCGGTATTTGTGCGTCGAAAGATTTTATCTTCGAAAACAGCGCTCTCGGTATGTGCGCTCTCAGAATCTATGAAAGTGGTTTGACTGATTTTTTCCTTTTATTGAAATAGAATCTGCACAATGTTTACATTTTTGGCTGCACGGACTTGCATGGACTTATTTCAATATGCCGATTGGATATTTGCAAGATTCTGGCATTTGTGTGAACTTATGAAATGATTTTTTTTCAATATTTTTATGTAAATTCCTTTTTTTTAGGTCAAATAGGAAATTTTTTAGTGAAATTAATTTTCAAACAGAACGAATTAAAATAAAAAGAAGGAGAAAAACATATATATTTTTAACATATACATACCTCAGGGAAATAAGTATATGTGCATCAGCTTAATTTGAAATAAAACAACGGAAACCATTGGAATTCATTTCATTTTTTAATATATAGTAGTATTAATGAATAGTAACATAAAACTAAACAACTTCATTTCAATATGTTTACAACAAGAAAAATAGGCAACAAAATATTAATGCCTCTTAGGAAATAAGTATATGTGCATATAGACATTTATTCAATTAAATTCTACCCAACCATTTTTTTTTTATTGTTAGTAATCAATATGTTTTCCTTTTTTTATAAACACTTGAGTAACTCTATTTGGCATAGAGTCAACCAATTTCTTTAAAGTTAACGGGCTTATTTGGCTCCACTCGCAAAGTAAAGCCTCTTTCAGTTTAAAGTTTTGTGGTCTCAAACTGACGGCCGTTCTTATAAATTTTGTTCGAAAGTATCCCCCAGAGGTCCTCGATGGGGTTTAGGTCCGGACTGATTGCTGGCCACTCCAAAACTGGTATGCTCCTGGATGTAAAGAACTCCTTCGTAGTGCGCGCTGTGTGAATAGGTGCATTGTTCTGCTGGAAGATCCAATCATCTCCATACAGGTCCCCAGCAAATTCTACGAGCACTTCATCCAACAATTGTACATAAATGTCCGCATTAGTTTTGGTTGGAATGAAGCAAAGCGGTGACTCTCCAGCATACCCAAAAGCAGCCCAAACCATCAGCGATCCGCCACCATGATTTCGCTTATGACGAGTTTGGCGGGATTGCCTTACATCGCGCCAGTACTTGTGACAGCCATCAGGGCCGTCCAAATTGAACTTCTTTTCGTCAGAAAAAATTATTTTTTGGAATTCATCGTCCCAAAATTTAACTTTTTCTGCAAATGCCAAACGAGCGTATATGTGGCGTTTCAATAATTTAGGTACAGGCTCTCGGGAATCATATTTGATCACTTTATTTTCGGTCAAGACTTGATGGACTCTTCTTCTTGATACGGCTAGTTTCAAATGACCTTTGATCTCCATGCAAGACATGTCTTTTTGGACTGCTAATCGACGTATTTCGCGCTTGCACCGTTCATCGATAGTAGTCGGTCTGCCACAGCGCTTAGTCTCGCCATAACCATCCGGATTTTTTAGGAAATTTGAAATCGTATTTCTGTGTCGATTTACTCTGGAAGCGATATCGGCAATTTTTGTACCGGTTTCATGTAAACCCTTTATCAATCCGCGCTCTTCCTCTGACAAATGATTTGCACGTGGCATTCTAATACAAATACCACATTTGGTGTCAATATTATATTTTACAAGTGTAAACACTTCTTTTACTTACATGCTTTTAATTAAAAAAATATGACCCCTTCACTTTACTTAACTCGTTCACACTCAAATCCATACTGATCTGTGTTTGCACATATACTTATTTCCTAAGCAAATCACGAGTCTGAACACGATTTGATGATAACGGTACTCAATATGAAGAATAAGGAAGGCTTTTGCCTAGGGCAAAGAGACATTACATTTAACAAAAAAAAAAATGCGTACCCAAAAAAATTTGCCGTTACAAAGAGAAGATACCGATAAAAACAAAAATGCACATATACTTATTTCCCTGAGGTATAACATTTAACATATAATTTCACTAGAAAATTAGAAAGAAGTGTACAATGTTGTTTTAAGTGCACTTGTTATATGTTGGAAGTAAAAGTTTTCTTTTTTTCATAAATTTTATCAATCACAAAAAATTATCATAAAAGTTTTGAAAAAATATTCGCTTAAGTGACGAACTAACAATAAAAGATTGATAAAAAAATACTTTTCTTAAAAAAAATTTTTTCATATTAAAAAGTCGGTTCTGTTATGCATTTGAAATGAATTCCAAAAAAATCAAAATGAGCTAATCCGAAAATTTTCCGCAATTCCGTTTCTAAAACGATGCGACTATTTTAAAAATCTCGTTTCGAAAACGTTTTGATTATTTTAAAAATCTCGTGTTAAATTGTTATACCTTGCAAGTTGAAAATTTATTCCACCACTTTTTAAAAACATGTTTGAAATATTTACAATATATTTTCCACATTTATTCCAATTTATTTCAAAATATAATATGTAAATTGCATTGAGTGAAGTAAAACATATAATATATAATAAATTGAATTAAATGCAACATTTTCCATTAATTTTTTCATACTTCAATTTGTCAATTAAATACCTGCAAGTTGATTGAAAAGCTTTGAAGTTGATGAATTCCTACCTTACCATAAGGTAGCAACAACAAGCAGACAAGCAGAATATAAAAAAATGCATGCAAATTTCTATCTTCCATTTCAGCTACCCACACACACGCATGCGTACAAAAACAATAACAAACTTATTCAATGAATTTGTCTTTTTTTGTTTGTATCATCGTAGAAAAATATGTCAGTACTTGTAAATAAATAAATTTATAAATTTTCTAATTAGAAAGAGAAGGATTTTCTATTTGACTTAAAATAAATAACATATAGGTAAGAAACATTCAAAAAATAACATTTAATATTCCATACTTCAATTTGCCAATTAAATACTTGCAAGTTAATTGAAAACCTTTGAAAGTTGCAAATATCTAATTGGGAAGTTGAACAAAGAAGGAAATGTTTTCCTTACAACACGTTCTTTTCAGCGTATTTAAATTTGTTTAGGAAAATTTTGATTTAATTTCATCAAACTTGCTGTTATATGTTAAGTTGTGGCGGACACTGGTTAACGTATTTGCCTTGTAATAAAAGTGCCCGGGCTCGAAGTCCGGTGGCGGCGCATTTTTTTTCTTTTTTTTTATAAATTGCTGCTATAACTTTGTAGGTAATTACAAATATATAGAAATATTAGGGAAAAAATAATTTTCACACTCAATATTTTCATATAGAAATAAATGCATGCAAGCAATGTGGTAAAAAAAGTTTATTTGTTGCAATTTTTTTAAAATTACAATAAGTTCGATTAAATTCAGATAATTAAGAACTTATCTAAAGCTAAAAAATGTAACATTAAACTCCATTTAATCCAATTTATTTGAAAATAAAAATTTGGATTAAATAAAAAATTTATTCAAATTAAATTCGATTAAATTAAACTTGAAATGAATGAAAAATTTCTTATTTGACCTAAAAAAAAGGAATTTACATAAAAATATTGAAAAAAAATCATTTCATAAGTTCACACAAATGCCAGAATCTTGCAAATATCCAATCGGCATATTGAAATAAGTCCATGCAAGTCCGTCCAGCCAAAAATGTAAACATTGTGCAGAATCTATTTCAATAAAAGGAAAAAAGCAGTCAAACCACTTTCATAGATTCTGAAAGCGCACAACAATAATGGCGGCGCATGCGCACATACCGAGAGCGCTGTTTTCGAAGATAAAATCTTTCGACGCACAAATACCAACTGCGCTGTTTTCGAACATTTTTTGGTGTTCCTTTATTTGTGAACCACGATTTGACTGAGTTAAAACTCAAGAGCGAAAAAATTCTCTGCTATATATATACTCATTGATTAAACTCTTTTAAAACATTAATTGCACACACAACTGTTGGGTTTATATTTGCCATTATCAAATATAAAAATATCACAATTTTTATAATATATATTTTGTCGTACGTGGAAAAGCTCAAACTTCAACGAAATGCCAATAATAATGTTTAATATTTTCCTAACATTTTTTTCCTAAAAAAATTGGTAACCCTAACAAGCAAAAGAACCTAACAATTTTCGCTGTGTTCATTTTTCTCAAAAAAGTCATAAATTTCTCGTGCGTGAATAATTAAATTATCATACAATAAAACAAAAATGCTCTTTAATCTATAAAACGTTCGAGTACAGCTGATAAAGTGAATATTTTCTCTTAATAAACTTGATTATAAACATGCAAGCGACACACTGCAATTTAATTAAACCGTACAATACAAAAACAAATCGAGACTCCGCTGAACATCTTCCACAAAAACTCGGTGATTTGTTTACAATTGTGACAGCTCATGATACGTTCCACAGTTGGTTGTGCTCATGCTATGCATTGTTGTCTTTAAAATAATTGCCCAAAATAGAAAACATTTATTAAAATAACTAATAATTTAACTTTTAATTAAAATAACATCAACTTAAGCTCCTGTTTGAGAATCTACATTATGATGGATCTTCGCAACCGTAATTTGCATAATAATGCGCGCAGCTCACCTGCGTCTGGAACTCTTAAGACGAATACTTCTTCAGGAACGCTCAAGTTAAATGATGCTCTGAGACCCGCTCAAATTTTAGAAGTTATTGATAAACGTTTGGCTGAGCAAAATGAAATAATGACTTAAAAATTTGCAGCGTTTGAAAATATTTTAGATGAGCTAAAGAATAAAGTTGACGTAGTTCAGTGTAATCTTGTTTATATTACCCACAGGGTGGAGCACTTGGAAGCGGCTGCCTCAGCCATCAACAAGCTCCAGGATGAAATTAAGAACTTAAATCAGCGAATAGCAAAGCAAAACAATGCAGCTGTGGCGTCTGAGCTCCGTCTCCATGGCATACCGATCACCGAAAAAGAAAACCTGTCTGTGATTTTTTCCAAATTGTGTGCCACAATCGATGCGCCTTTGCCGGAGATAGAAAAGATTTCTCGTTTAATAACTCGTATAATAACAAAACCTGCTTTAATTTATTTATCTATTTTTCTCTTCCTGTTTATATTTTATTATTTATTTTTCTATTAAACTTAATAATTAACTCTACACTTTTTCAGAAAACTTTGCTTTATATCTGTCTTTCCTTTAATGATTCTCTTTATTTTTTTATTTTGATATTTATTTTTTTATTGAATTTTAAAATTACGCCTTTGTTTACACTAAAAAGCTTGCGCTACTTATTTTCTAGAAACATTTTAATTTTTTTTTTAAAACTTTTTTAATATATGAATGTACATAACTTATATGATTCCAAAGACTGCGCACATAATATGATCCGAATCTTATGTAATCAAAAGAACGGCTTAAAGATATGCCATATAAATGCACAAAGTCTAGGGAAGAAAATTGATGAGTTTAGATTCATCTTTGAAGATTCAGCAGTAGATTTAATATGTGTATCGGAGACCTGGTTTAACACGTGTATGAGTGATAGTTTATTTAAAATACATGGCTTTAAATTATTTCGGTTAGATAGACAAGGTCATGGAGGAGGTGTAGCTATTTTTGTGAGGGATGAAATTCGGTGTAGACCAATCTGCACTTCTGCTCCTGATAGTATTGTTGAATACATATTTGTTGAAATTGAATGCAAACTAAGAAAAATTCTTGTTGGTACTATTTACAGACCAAATCGACATACTGACACGTCAGCGCTAATGACAGTGTTAGACGAGTTATCTTTAACTTTAAGCAATATTTTAGTTGAACAAGATATGGTGTACAAGATGCGAGGTATTGGATTATTTCCAATTAATACTGTGATGCCAACACATTTTACTAATACAAGCAATACTCTTTTAGATCTTTTCTTTACCAATGATATTTCAAAATGTCTGCTTTTTGATCAAATTTCTGTTCCTGTGTTTTTCAAACACGACCTCATCTTTCTAACTTATGATTGTCCCAATGAAACTTGTGCTCAACAATTTAAGTTTCGTGATTTTAGAAACATTGACTATTTGTCACTTAATGCAGCAATAGATCTAATCGACTGGAATCTAATTTACTACATGCCATCCGTTGATGAACAAGTTCTTTTCCTTGAAAATAATGTAGTTAGTCTCTTTGATGAATTTGTTCCAGTGAAATTTAAAAAGATAAAAAATGTAGGAAGACCTTGGTTTAATGACCAAATAAAAAATTTCTTAGTACAAAGAAATTTGTCGTACAATCACTGGAAAAGGTATAAGACGACGGAATCTTGTAGCGGAGCGAAATTGGGTCACGCAAAAATTTTACAACCCTGACACAAAAAGGCCCCATGTTGGGCGCCAATTTATAGCGGAGCGAAAAGAGCCTCGACCGAGTTCAACGACAAAAACGAAACGATTGCGTCTGGCAATGCTGAGCGGTGAGGACGACCACTGAAGCAGCAGCCCTGACTTGTACCTTTTGAGGGCGCACGGGGAATGCACCCCTGTGACCCCAACACAGAAAAAAAAATTGTCAGCGCGCCTGCCTACCCTAGCCGACGCCACCGCCCCTGGTCAGGTGACCCGCGGACCCGAAGTTGACCATGACTGCACGTGCTGGTTAGCCTATGTGCTAGCAGTTCGGGAGTGATGGGGGGGTTCGTGGTGGCCAACCCCGTGTACCTTTGCCGTACAAGTATTTCACGTGCAATAAAAAGAATATATCGCGTCGAGATTTGGACCAACAAATATTAAAGTTACCGGACCTGAAAATAAAGAAAATTAAATTACAAAAAAAATGGAAAAGGTTGGGAGCCCCTGTCTCACCCATCCACCAACCAACACTAGAGCCAGATGTTAAGGCTCAGCCCACGCATCCCTCCCTACCATGGAGGACCCTGGGGCGAAGTACTTAGTCCTCCCCAAACGCAAACATTCTCCCCTCCCGACCAAATAAATAAGATTTAGTTTTTCATCTAAACAATGTTTACAATTTAATTACAAAAAAAAACGTTTTTTTTATACATTTTTATGCTTAAAGGTTGTTTAAATCCGCTAAAGTATCCTGATTTTAAAATTCTCAAATAAGTAGGTTAGATTCATGTTTGATTTTTAAATCACCAACAAAAAAAAACTATACGTTTCAAAAACTAGATTTTAGTCGTTATTTTTAACTTAAGATTCAAGAAATATTAATTTAGTTTTAAGCTTAGTAAAAGCAATTGTTCTGGTTCTTACAAATATATATCTATATATATCTTTTTTTTCAATAAGTTTTATGCATCCTACTTTTACATTTTAAAAATAAATTAGGGGCATGTTTGATTTTTTAATCATGTACAAAAAATGTTGATTAGCTTGCTTAAATTTTGGTATATTGTTATAATTGGAATCTTAAAAATTTTGGTTTGTTCAAGTTTTGCTTTTCGAAAAAAAAAAATTTGGTTGTTTAAATATTTATTTAAAAAAAAAAAAATCGTGTTATATTGTTTTGATTTTCGAAAAATTTGGTTATTTTGTTTAAATTTTTATTTTCGAAAAAAAGTCTTGTTATATTGTTTTGATTTTTCGAAAAATTTGGTTATTTTGTTTAAATTTTTATTTTATTTTATTTTAATCAAACTTTTTTTCATTTTTTTTTTTATGTTAATAAAAATTTTATTTAAGTTTATTTTATGTTACTAAAATTTTTATTTCATTTTCCTTTATTTTAATAAAAATTTTTATTTAATTTTCTTTTATTTTAATATAACTGTTTATTTCCTTTTACATTTATTATTTATTTATTATGTTTATTGTTAGTATTATACTTATTTTAGTTCTGTATGTTAAGTTTAGCTTAAATATTTAAGTTATGTGTTATTTTATTTTCAAGATTGTTATGTAATCTTTTTTTTTCGTCTTGTTATTATTCTTGTCGTTAATAAAAAATAAAATTGTATTTTTATGTTCATTTAATTTTAAATGCTGTTTTTTTTTTTTTTTTGAAAACTTAAAAAAAATTTTATTTTTAAGTTTGCAATTAGGATAGCCTAGAGTAGTTGGATCTAGTAAAGTTTTCAAATTGCTTTAAGCCTAGTTTTAAAGGAAGTGTAAATTGAAATTTTTCATCTTTTTGTTTTTTTTTTTTCCAGCTAATTTTACATGAAACTTCAATTTAGAAATTAGGTATGCTTGCGCGTAAAGTGTAAATTTTAGGTAAGTTAAATTCTAGTACGGACCTTAAATTCTTATCTAAATTCAAATAAAGTTTTAAGTCATAATCGAATATTTAACCGTGATTGAGGTCATCAAAATAAATAAAAAAGATCAAAAAAAACTGATGTCCGGTCTGCTGACTACCGTATTGGTGTTGGCTGCTGTTGAGGCTGTGGATGTGTGCGCCGCTATTGCTGTTGCAAGTTGCTGCTGCAGTTGTTGCAATTGTTTTTTTTTTTTTTTTTGGGATGCGCCGCTACTGTTTATGATGAGGCTGTTATGGTTACTGCTGGTATGGTGTCCCAAAGCGGTAGCTGCTGTTGTGCCTAGTGTCTGTGACCTGGTATACGAGCTGTTGTCGCTGGTATGCTGGCGTTGCGTGGTAGGCTGTGGTACTGCTGTTGAAGTTGCTTATGTTGTTAAAGTTGCTCCTGCTGGGTATCGGTGCTGCTGAAAAATCATTGTTAGCTTGCTAGCTAACCTTAAAAACAAGCACTTACCGGTGCGTGGTAGCTATGCTGCTGTTGCTGTTGGGGTGTTGGTGTGTGCGCCGCTGCTGTTGCAAGTGGCTGCTGGGTTGTGCGCCGCTATTGCTGTTGCAAGTGGCTGCTGTTTGTGCGCCGCTGCTGTTGCAAGTGGCTGTTGGAGTTCGCGTCGCTGCTGTTGGAGTTTGCGTCGCTGCTGTTGCAAGTGGCTGCTGTTTTATAGGGGTGTTGGTGTTTGCGCCGCTGCTCTTGCAAGTGGCTGTTGGAGTTTGCGTATGTTGGGAGTGCCGCTCCGTGTGCTCCGTGTCTAGTGCTGCGAGTTAATAAGCTGTTATTTATAGAGCCAATAAACTCAACAGAACCCTCACCTGCGAGTTAATAAGCTCCTGCTGCGGTTGGTGATGTAGGTGCTGGCTTTGTTGTGGGCCGCTGCTGGTGTCGCCTTTGCCATTTAATCCTGAAAAGACGGAACAAATTTTCCTGGCGGACGTTCGCCATTTGCCGACCTGCCAATTTTATTTGACATTTGTCAAATATGTCGACAGGGATCGTTCCGAAACTTGAGAACAATTGCTAAAGGGGCGCTTAAACTTGAGAACATTTACTGAGGAGGGCTCTTCGGACTGTACATGTGTGACACACTAGCGTATTGATTAACAAGGCTCACGCGTTCGAAGTGCGACAGCTGGACAGGACCAACGACAGCTGTCTGAGTTAAGTAAAAACTGTAAAAAAAAATGTCATAGTTAAGCAATAGTAAAAATGTCAGAATTTAAATGATAGTAAAATGTCACATATGAATATACGACGACATGTCAGAATTAAGATGTAGGATAAACGTCAAATTTAAATGAAAGGAAACTGTCAGAATTGAATAAAAGATAAAACGTAAGAATTAAATTAAATACCAATGTCGGATTTGAATGTCAAAGAAATGTCAGATTTCACAGGAAATAAAATATCAGAAATAAAAATGTCAGATGTAAAACTGTCAGATTTCACAGGAAATAAAATGTCAGATATAAAAATGGTATACCGGCCGTTTTGATATACACGAACTGACAGATGTCACATTAGCACGTAGGTCAGATGTCAAAACAAAATGGTAACAGTCAAAGTTAACAGTCAAAGTTTAAATAAAAAAAAAATAAAAAAAGTGCAAAGTGTCAGCTGTCAAAGTAAAACGTCAACTGTCACTTAATGTGTTGACTTTAAAAGTCAAAATGTCAGCTGTCAAAGTCATCTGTCAGCTGTCACACCTCGAACGCGTCCGCCGTGGTATGAGCAGTATGTCACTCATGTTTGCATACGAAACTGCTATGGCGACTCCTGACCTGCATGTTCGAATGTGGATTCAACCTCACAGTCAAAGCCACCTTCAAACATGAAAGCCAGAACCCACCACTCAGTGTGCCGTTACAATCGTTCGAAAGATACTGTGGTCTAAAGAAGAGTGTTACACAAATGATAAAAAATGCCAAAACAAAATACTATTCGAACAAGTTCTCATCTGCTACGAGTAGTAAAAACAAATGGAAAGAATTACGTGATATCGGAATGGGGAAAATCAAAACCTTTCCGGTAGTTGAGAATAACCTTGACGAGCTCAATGAAAAATTTGTAAATATCCCGGTACCAGCTGCCACTGAAAATTACTATGAAAACTACAATCAAACTTCGAACAGCATCTCTTTTTCGTTTTCAGCTGTAGATCAACAGGAAGTCCTGCAAACCATTATTTCTATCAAATCCAATGCTGTTGGTGTTGACGGCATCTGCCCCATCTTTTCCAAAGCCTTGCTTCCCAAAATTCTGCCTCACATAACTCATATATTCAACACTGTTCTTACTAAATCTACCTTTCCAAGTAAATGGAAGAGAGCAAAAGTCATTCCGATACCAAAAAACAGCTCAGAGTTTCGGCCAATAGCTATTCTTCCATTCTTATCAAAAGTACTAGAAAAATTAATTCATTCACAAATTGCACGATTTCTGACAACACACTCGCTTCTATCTAACAAACAGTCAGGCTTCCGACCAAATCGTGGCTGTGTAACAGCATTATTAGAGGTAACAGAAGAAATTCGATCAGAATTAGATAAAAATAAAGTCACTTTCCTTACACTTTTAAACCACTCTAAAGCCTTTGACTCAGTCGATCACAATATTTTAATAACAAAACTTAGAAAATTATTTTGCTTTTCAACAACCTCCGCTCAACTTATTGCTTCATATTTGGATGGAAGATCGCAGGCAGTTTTCTCTGGTGACTCAAATTCTAGCTTTCTAATTGTTTCAAGAGGTGTACCCCAAGGATCCATCCTTGGGCCACTTCTTTTCTCAATCTACATTAATGACCTTCCAGAGCATCTATCTGGTTGTGAAATTCATATGTATGCAGATGATGTTCAACTATTTACATTCTGTGAGATGAAATCAATAAGTACCTGCATCTCTGCTTTGAATACCAACCTATTTGCATTAAATAACTGGGCGCAAGGAAATGGTCTGCAACTCAATCCGAAAAAATCCCAATGTGTCGTAATGTACAAAAAAATCTTTGACACATCAATACTGCCAAAGGTTCATGTGAATATTGCAACAATCTAATTTGCTGAATATGCCAAAAACCTATGGATCACCTTTTACAGAACATTATCTTGGAACACTTACATCAATAATACTGTCGGCAAGGTGTATGGTATGCTCCGTGCACTTTGGTCTACCCAATGTTTTACTCCTTTCAATATCAGATTATTACTGGTAAAAACATATATCATACCAACCCTGCTTTACGGGTGCGAAATTTTTTCTAATTGTGACTATATAAGCAAACAAAGACTTAATATAGCCTTTAATAGCATTGCTCGGTACGTATATGGATTACGACGTTCCGATCATGTATCAAGATTTTCTGTTCAAATATTTTCAATGCCTTTTAATAATTTATTAGATTTTCGAACTCTCTTGATGCTTCACAAAGTAATCTTTAATAAAGAACCATTTCAACTTTACGCAGAACTTAAATTTACTCGTTCTAATCGCAATAATGCCTTAATTCCACTAAAGCACTCGATGCTTTTGTCTGAACGCCAGTTTTTTGTCAATTCAATACGGCTTTGGAATCAATTACCATATAACTTACAGGTCATAAGCAGCGCACAGCAATTCAAAGCAAAATTGTTTAAACATTTATCAACCTAACTGTTCTATGTCTTCTTTATTCTTTTTTTTCGTTTTTCTTCTTCTTTTCTTTCATAAATTTATTTTAATTAATAATTTGCATTTCATATTAATAAGTTTTGTGTTATAAATTTTTTTGATGTATATACATTGTGACTAACATTTTAAATGTATAAGGGTTGACCCCTTTCGATGTTGGGATATTCTGAATTAAATAAATAAATAAAATAAAAATAAATAAATAAATAAAATTTTTCTGTTCATTCAGTTGGTAGAATTTGAGGGCAGAATTATAAAAACGACGATCTTAAGAGCACAAAAATTCTGCATTTTTTCTTCTTTTGAGGTCAACATTTTCGAGAAAAGAACACGATATAATTTACAGGTCAGAATTTTTTTTGAAAAAAGAACGGAAAAAATACAAAATTTTAATAAAACGACACAAGTGAAAAAAAAATTTAACTATCATTTTTATTTTAAAATTGTTCATTTTCAATTAACTCGTTTCTGATTTACAAATTTACAATTTTGAAATGAAAATAACAGCTCAAAATAATATTGCCAAAAAAAACGCATTCTTAAATTAAAGTGATAGTATACATTCTTATAACGGCATATAGTTTCGTTTCGCCCTTCGCTGTATTGTAAAATTCTTAAAGTAGAAAGTATTATATATATATTAAACAGAAAACAAATTAACAAAAGTGCTCCGTTTCGTTTGTACCACCTTCATCGTGTTTAGTTTACTATCAAACTTGCGGAAATCGTTTGCATAAATTAGCACTTTTTTAATTAACGTTCAGCCATATATATTGATTGTTTGTGATTATTTTTTATTTTCATGAAGAACTTGAGTACATCGAGACAAAAAACAACGTAAAATTAAAATGAAAAATGTTAATGTAAAATTCAATAGTGACAATAGTAGGATATAGTTGAAAATTTTTAAATCATCAAATATATTTTTATTTGGAACATGAATTTCATTTTCATTCTAAAATTGATTATGGTTAGAATAAAGTTGTTATATTTTTAAAACTAAAATTAAAATTTTGTTTTTACGGTAAACATTTTTGAGTGTAAATAAAATATAAAACTATGCATTTCGATTTTAAAAAACCATACTTTTAAATTAAAAATCAGATTAATTTAAAATGTTTGATTTTACTACAAAAACGGAACATGTTGCTTTAACTTTCATTTTTTCGCATTGAGGCTGCAAAGGCTGCAAGGCTATTGTTGTTATAAAATAATTTTCCAATCGTCATTGTTCGTCACTTTTGAATTTCAATTTAACGTTGTATTTTAAAATTTACGTTTTTTCCCCCCCGTGTTGAAGTTAACAAAATGAGTTTAAAATTATCGAAATATTGTCGCTATTTACGGAAAAAACACAGTATCCCAACTTAAATTTAATAATATAGAATCAGATCCTTTCACGAACCTTCGTTCGTATAAAAATAAAAAAATTTGTTGGTTCGTTCGTTCGTAAAGAAACAAAATAAATATTTTTCATTCTTTCGTTCGCAGATAATATATGTTCGTTTGTAAGAAATAGATGTTCGTTCGTAGAAAATATATGTTTGTTCGTACAAAATAGAAATTTAAATTTTATATTTATATTATGGGACGTCTGGACTAGAAATAATTCATTGCATGCTATCTGTCAAAATCGATTGCAAGTAATGGCAATATTTCAAGGGTGGGTTTTTGATGTTATGTTATTGTCATTTTCCTCTGATCCGTCCTCTTATAGGTTGGACTCTTAAATTCCACAAGCACTCAAATTGCAGGTATAAATTTATTATTTTATAAATTTCTTCTCCACGCTACTCCATTTTCAGGAACTTTATTTAAGTTTTTAAATTTCAAGCTTCGACTTCAATTTCTTTAATTTTTGCAGTTTTCAGCACATATAGAAAAGGCTGTCAAACAAGAAAAATTACAGCTCATTGCCAAGCTCGTATTGGTAATCTATGGCGTGCAATATTGCAAGTCAATTCGGCAATTGAGTGGTCTCCATTGGCAATAATTGATGTTTGCAAGATGGCATGCAATGAATTATTGCTAGTCGAGGCCAAGGTTGATTAATATAGGTTAAGTCACTTGAAAGAAGCTAGGTCTAACTGTCAGAGTGGATGAAAAGAAATCAAGGAAAAAAACCTGAATCTATACAATTTTTAGCTAACAGCTACTTTGACAGTTCAAGCAAAGGCGAAAATAGAGTGCTTTTCTCTCAAGTGACTTAACCAATATTCAACCTTGGTCGAGACGCCCTGTTAAGTGGATACCATGGCAGAATTATAAGGTAGGCAGGTTGGCTCAATGTCCTCACGAGTCAACGAATAGTGAATAATGAAAAGGTTGATTAGTTGTCAAAATGGCGAATTTCCTACGAATTGCAAATGAAGAAAAGATTTCATGTTTCCAAGTTGCAGACAGTGTGGTCGAGTGTGTTAAATTTGTTATAATTTGAGTGAAAATATTATTAAAACAGTAATTTGTTAGCCTTAGAAAGCAGAATAAAGCGGACTAGAAGTCAAAATCAGCTGTTAATCGCGAGTTTCTTTATGCTCACGTTTCGCAGTTGCTTTTAGGTTAAAATTGTTACAAGTTTTTTTTTTGCAATTTTAAGACTTCTTTCACATTTTAAAGTTTTTATTACACTGTTTTTATAATATTTTCACTCAAATTATCACAAATTTAACACACGCGAACGCATTGTTTGCAACTTAGAAACATAAAATATTTTCTTCATTTGCAATTTGTACGAAGTTTGTCGTTTTGACAACTAACGAACCTTTTCATTATCCACTCTTCGTTGACGCGTGAGGGCACCAAGCAAGCGAATCGGCCCTACCTTATAATTCTGCCATGGTGGCTACCACTTGTTATTAGGCTCGTTCACATTATCAAATTTTTTGTCAAATTGTTGGTCAAATATAATAGAACAACGTGAAAATTCCATGGAAATCACTTGTGTTTGACCAACACTTTGACAAAAAAATGGATAATATGAACGGACTCATTCTGTCATACTAGGTGTGTTTCCGTACTCTACACTGTGTAAGATTTGTGTAAGTTCAAATTAAGAGGGTAAAAATTAAATGTGAGAATAGTTGCAAAAGTACGGAAACAGCTTCTAGTAAGTTTCAAGCACAAAACAGATGATTTTGACTGCAGGCATGTCAAACGTAAATTGCGCCAATTAAAATTATCGTCAATTTGTTTGTGAAGTTGACGCTTGTTCTTCTTGATGCTTGTTCTTACTTTACTCGGATTTCTAGCACTCTCTGCGCACTATGTGTGCTCGAGAGAGCGGTTTTATGCTTGTTCTTCTTCCATTTAAAGCACAGAAAGTACGGAAACAGAAAATAGTGTCCCACAAGTTACACAGTGTGAGTACGGAAACACACCTACTATGTGTCCATCTACATGTAGTATAGTCTGATAAGGGGGTTTCAGACAATACTACATGCCCGATGGACAATGCGTGTCCGATGACATGTACGATGTGCGAAAGCTAAAACTACATGTCCATCCAACATGTAGTACGAAAATCAAATGATTTAATTTTTTCTGCCGGTCCATCCGACATGTAGTATTGTTCGAACGGACGTTCATCGGACTTGCTGCATTTTTCATTCTGCAAAAGTCGTCGATGAGTCAACATCAAAAAAAAAATTAAGGAAATAACGAAGAAGGATGAAAGAAAATTATAAGCGTTTCACATAATTAATTTTAGAAATAATTTATTGAAATTTATAGTAGCTTTTTATGAGAGCAGCAAGAAATTGTTTTGCCATTGTTAAGATGTGTTCTTTTTGAGAGCTGAAAAATATTGATGTCTATCCAGCATGTAGTATGTCTGAAAGCTCAATGAAAAAATGACGTTATTTTGTCGAACTACATGTCGGATAGACATGTAGTATTGTCTGAAACCCCCTAAAGCCTATAAACGGAAGTACATGTTGTACTAGATGAAAATCTAGAAACGACCAACGCCTACTTCAGAGCAATTCCGTTAGCCATCTGTCTTTCAATTATCGTCATCTGAAGTGAGAAGACCTAATCTCGAGAAATGGTAAATATCTTTATTTTTTAAAACTTATTTTAGTAAAATATATTAAAGTGCGGTTATTAGTAAGGAAGTCCGAAAGAAGTTTTATTTAGAATTTGGCTAATTTATTTAAACCGTTGAATTATATAATGGTAGCTCAGTGGCACATGTAACTTCATCCTCGAAGCGAAGATCAAAGTGAAATATCGATGTGGCAGTATGTTGTAAAAAAAAAACCAAACTATGGAAAAATTAAAACGTGATATTTTATCGAAATGATCGCCTGTCGAAAGTGCTGCAACATACTAATTGTCGTACATCGAAGTTGTAACATGTCTCCACAGAATTTGATGTGATTGAAAATAACATTTTATTGGTTCAGACATTTTTTATAATTCATACGAACGTATCTAACCTCAATCTTCTCATTTTTAGTCTCATCGTAAATTCTCTGCGCCTCGTCATGGTTCCATGGCTTTCTATCCCAAGAAGCGCTCATGTCGCCACCGTGGTAAGGTGAAGGCTTTCCCCAAGGATGATTCATCCAAGCCAGTTCACTTGACTTGCTTTGTTGGCTACAAGGCTGGCATGACACACATCGTGCGTGAAGCAGACCGTCCTGGCTCCAGTAAGTTTGAGTTTTCACCTTAATTAAAATAACTTAAAGTAATTTATTCTGATGAGAAAAAGTTAAAATTTTATGGTTAGAAAACAATGATTTCTATGATTATAAACAACTAGGGCGGACTGACTAAGTTCACCATATCTGAACTTTCTACAATTTGAGATTTCTTGTTAATGGAAGAAATTTCTTGCTTCTTTTCACAGAGATCAACAAGAAGGAGGTTGTTGAAGCCGTCACAGTGTTGGAAACACCACCAATGATTGTTGTTGGTGCTGTTGGTTATATTGAAACTCCATTTGGTCTGCGTGCTTTGGTGAATGTCTGGGCTCAGCATTTGTCCGAGGAGTGCCGTCGTCGCTTCTACAAGAATTGGTAAGAAATTTATAAACAACTTAAACACATATCTTTGACTTGCACCCGTTTTGAGCAAATAAGCAATGTATCTGGTGTTTTCTTGAAACACGTGTTTTACTTTGGGCGTTATTATGTCTCTTTGCCTTGCATGATGAGAAGAGGTATCTGAGAGCTCTTGTGAGGAAAATTTTTCATACCTGTCTGCCTTCCTTCTGATGAGTATTAAAGAAACAAATAATTTGCGTTTTTGTAGATATAACAAATATTAAAAAAAATTACCAATGCAATACTTAGTTGCTCAGACTGTTTACAAAACTTCCATATCAATCATATCCATAAACAATTTTAACTAAATTTACAAACAAAAATTATAAAGTTCTTGGATCAGCTTCGAGCTGAGAGAGCTTTCAAAATATATCAGTCGTGTAAGCGCCTAAAATTTGTGCTATTGAATTCCCACTAACTTCAGTTGGGATTTTGTGTGAACAAATTTTTACTTAATTATCAAGTGAGCACGACATAGAAGAACTTATCTCCGCTCGCTTAAAATTGCGATGAGGTTTGCTTCCGCTCTTTTTTCCCTTCTCTTTACAAGCGAAGATAGTGAGTGTGGTGCTGCAAGACAGTCGTGTGCCAATGGGACCAGCTGCGTGGCTAATCAAAGAAATACTCTTCATTTAATAAAACATTGTCAGCGCAACTGACCTTGGTTCGACACAATTCTGACTTTTCGTTTCTTCATTCACCGTTAAAATCAGGTACAAGTCAAAGAAGAAGGCTTTCACCAAGGCCAGCAAGAAGTGGACCGACGATTTGGGCAAGAAGAGCATTGAAAATGACTTCCGCAAAATGCTCCGCTACTGCAAAGTTATTCGCGTTATTGCTCACTCTCAGGTAATTATTTGCCAATTTCTTTTTTATGATTATCATATATTCTTCAAAGCGACGTCCTTGGTACATTTGCATTTGATGCGCAAGTTTAGTAGCCGCAAGGCCAACGACGTCGCGCGTCTTAAGTGAGTGTGCCTAAAAGGCGGTCTTGCTGTGATGCTAAATGCACAGTTATATAACCGCAACGTCGCAGAGCAAATTGCCCTTCGGGTGGCGATTCTTGATATATTCCGTTAACTGTATATAGCCGTTCAGGCGATTATTGTGCAGTTAAACCATATCACGTACAGAACCAATCTTTCAATATGCATTTTTTCTTAACAATTTATAGCTGTGTCTAATCAAAGATGTTTGCATCGTGTTTTGTAGATTCGTCTGATCAAGCAACGCCAAAAGAAGGCTCATGTTATGGAAATTCAATTGAATGGTGGTTCCATTGAAGATAAGATCAAGTGGGTAAAGGAGCACTTGGAGAAGCCAGTGCAAGTTAGCAATGTGTTCGGCCAAGACGAAATGGTCGATTGCGTTGGTGTTACCAAGGGTAAGGGCTTCAAGGGTGTCACTGCTCGTTGGCACACAAAGAAGTTGCCACGCAAGACGCACAAGGGTCTGCGTAAGGTTGCTTGTATTGGTGCTTGGCATCCAAGTCGGGTGTCGTTCACTGTGGCACGTGCCGGTCAGAAAGGTTACCATCATCGTACCGAAATCAACAAGAAGATCTATCGCATTGGTGCAGGAATTCACACCAAGGATGGCAAGGTAGGTTTTACCTTCAGTTAGTACCTTTTATATCTGTTGTGTAGTGATGATAAAATCCTTAAAGTACCGACATCAAACAAAAGTTACAAACTTGACACCAACATGATAAATAAATGATAGGACTGATTACAACAACTTAGTAAAACGTTCCTAATTATGTTTTTGTCTAGTTCTAACCAAAATTTGTTTGTTCTATTTCAACTATCAGGTTATAAAGAACAACGCCTCCACTGAGTATGATTTGACCGACAAGAGCATCACCCCCATGGGTGGTTTCCCACATTACGGTGAGGTCAACAATGACTTTGTCATGCTAAAGGGTTGTTGCATTGGCTCCAAGAAGCGCGTTATCACCCTGCGAAAGTCTTTATTGAAGCACACCAAGCGTTCCGCTTTGGAACAAATCAAACTAAAGTTTATCGACACCTCATCTAAGATGGGTCATGGCCGTTTCCAGACTCCTGCCGACAAATTGGCATTCATGGGTCCGCTCAAGAAGGATCGCATCAAGGAGGAGCAAGCCGCTACCACTACCAACACCGCTGCTCCTGCTGCTGCAGCTGCACCAACCACTGCTTAAACGTTGTAGTAAATGTATTTTCAAAATATTGATGTACCCAATTTTACAGTTCATTTCATAAATAAAATTAAAAGAACGAAGATATATTTTGAAGTTTAATTTCACTGTGGAATAAGTACTTCAGAAATTTAATTCAACTACAAAGTGGTTTTAACCATGCACGAGTATTTTTTTTTTAAAGTTAATTCACTTTGGATTTATTTTTTCGGCAGCAGTCGGCATGATCAATTGTTTTGTTCAATTTTATATTTAAAACGTAAAAAGTGATGCAAAATATCGAATTCATAGTCAGCCCAATTATGAAACATTTTTCCCCAGGAGTTTTCGTTTGTAAGATAGTTTTAAAATTTTAGGGAATTTTTAATGCAAATTTGTTCAACCGTCAATATTCATGTGCAAAATAAAAAATGAGATGCCTATCTGCTATCTTAAAAACGGAAACTTCCTTTTACAACTCCCGGGAGAAAATGTTTCATAATTGGGCTGAGTGATTTGATTTCAATCGGAAGTGAAATGTAGAACCTGCCCGATCTGCTTCGTTTTTTTCTAAACCGTTAAAATCATGTCATTTATACAGCCTGGTTATGAATAAGCATTCTCCGAGAGTTTGTTCCCTTTTCCCCTATTCTGAATAAAAAACAGGTGTTTTTCTCTTCTCCCATTCCTCATATTGTAAACGAACATCGAATTTGGGAGCTTTTTCCCCGGGAAGATAGTTGGTATTACGAATGGCAATAAAAGGGAGAATGAGTGACATTTATTGGGAATTATTTCGCCAAAACATTGCAAGGGAGCTCAGTGCAAAAATGTGAGTATTTAATCTTTCAAATCAAAAATAATCATTGCAATTTATTGTTACAATAATCAGCCCAATTATGAAGCATTTTCTCCCGGGTGTTGTAAAAGGGAGTTTCCATTTTTAAGATAGCAGATAAAGATGTTTAATTTTTTTTTATTTTACACTCACAAATATTGACGGTTGATGAACAAATTTGCATTAAAAATTTCCAAAATGTTTTTAAACTTTGTCTTAAAAGCGGAAGCTCCCTTTTGCAACTCCCGGGAGTAAATCTTTCATTATTGGGCTGAATTATTTGTATTGCATTATTCGTGCTTGCAGCTAAAAAAAACAGCAGCTCGAAATAGCAGCAGCTAAATGCTATGCAAGCGCACCCAAACAATGCGCGCAGTTTTTTTAAAGGAAGTAAGGAGGAGCTCAACAGGGTTTGACGCAATTTGGGTGCGAAATTAAAATCCTCAGGGCCTCCTTCGAAAAATGTTTTCGAATGGAAGAAGGTAAGAGTGGTAAAGTTTTGTGAATATTTGCTTGTATTAAGAGCGCAAAATATTTTACAGGTATGATCAGCCAGAAGAAGTACGTGCGGCACAAGGCATCCCAAAATCTCAAAGCCAACAAAGAAACTGGTGGAGGAAATGTTCAGTTGCCCCAACATGGAGCAAAGGTTTTCGGCAACTGAAGAGGCAATATATCACTTATTTTTATATAGATTTCTTTTCACTTTAAAATTGTTTGCATTTAACAACAAAAATAAAGTCAAAGGAAGAGAGCTGATTTCGATTTTCTCTCCCTTATTATTCATTTCCCTATGTGTTCAGAATAGGAGGAATTAATTTTCGAGAAAAGTTAACTCCCCGGGAATGTTTAGAATCGGGCTGATAATCTCCAAATTTGCAGTAGATCATGGTAGAATAAGAGAAGGTATATGCATTTCAGAGAGGCAGACGGCCATAACTGTCAAAACAAATTTGTCAGCTCATAGAAAATCTGAAAGTGATGAGAAAGCTTTGATTGGAAAAACATAAACAAGAAAGTGATTTATATTGGTTTTGACAATTTTGGCTATGAGAAAGAGAGCACAGTGCGAAATGCATCTACCTTCTTTTATTCTACCATGCAGTAGATGATATGGGATATATCGATTTTTTTAATCGATCTTCTTCAAATCTACTTTATATAGTCACCTAAAATCCAAAAATGTATAAAACATTTTTTTTATATTGTATTTATACAGGAGAGTAAAATCATTATAAAATTACTAGTAATCCCGTGTAGCGTTAAAACGCCAAAATAAAATATATTTAGTGGAAGGTGATTTTGTTTTTATACAGCTTGACCAACCAACTACGGGGTTTCCAATTGGATGAAAGTTGTCAGCTTGACAGTTATTTAACCGAGCTTTTTTTATAGGGAATTTCAAGTTTTTCTTCAAACCTTCGCCATTTTTCAAAATTTTAATATTTTTTTGCAAAAACCATGGTTGATGGTATGGTTGATGGTATAGTTGATGGTATATACAGAGTTTGAATTGCTGGCTTAAAAATAGTAACAGCACAAAAATTTTTGTTTTGCTTACATATTTTTCAGCAAAATAAAAAAAATTGTTTTGAAATACTTATGCCCCTATCACCGTCAGCGAGTCGAATAAAAAACTAGTTGAATTCGCGGGCGCGGTATCAGTGTGCGAACTTTCCAGATATCATTCGGCCTGAACGTCAAAAGCAGGCGAATGAAAAAACTTTGTGAGTAGCCGGCGAATGCGGGATTTGCTTGCAATTTATTTCTTTTATTCCAATGAAAATTCTTTTTATCTTTTTTTATTATCATTTCCATATTAAAGGCATTTATTTCTAACCTAATCTGTATAATTTTACACTAATATACACGTTATAAAAAACACTAACACTCAGCAGCTCCATGAAATAGTGCAGCTGCTATTGGAGCAGGAAATAAATGTTCCATCAAAAATATTTTAAAAATGCAAGTTCACTTGATTAAACTATTGGCGTCTACACAATTAATTCAAAAATTACTCGAAGGTGGTTACAATTTTTGTTTTACTATTTACTTAAGAAAAAACCCGACCGAATTGAATTTGTTTTCTTCGAAATTTAATTTTTTGACGTAACTTTGTTTACTTTTATGTTTTTATCAATGAGTATATATATAGCAGAGAATTTTTTTCGCTCTTGAGTTTTAACTCAGTCAAATCGTGGTTCACAAATAAAGGGACACCAAAAAATGTTCGAAAACAGCGCAGTCGGTATTTGTGCGTCGAAAGATTTTATCTTCGAAAACAGCGCTCTCGGTATGTGCGCATGCGCCGCCATTATTGTTGTGCGCTCTCAGAATCTATCAAAGTGGTTTGACTGCTTTTTTCCTTTTATTGAAATAGATTCTGCACAATGTTTACATTTTTGGCTGGACGGACTTGCATGGACTTATTTCAATATGCCGATTGGATATTTGCAAGATTCTGGCATTTGTGTGAACTTATGAAATGATTTTTTTTCAATATTTTTATGTAAATTCCTTTTTTTAGGTCAAATAGGAAATTTTCTAGTGAAATTAATTTTGAAACAGAACGAATTAAAGTAAAAAGAAGGAGAAAACATATATATTTTTAACATATACATATAACATTTAACATATATTTAACATATAATTTCACTAGAAAATTAGAAAGAAGTGTACAATGTTGTTTTAAGTGCACTTGTTATATGTTGGAAGTAAAAGTTTTCTTTTTTTCATAAATTTTATCAATCACAAAAAATTATCATAAAAGTTTTGAAAAAATATTCGCTAAAGTGACGAACTAACAATAAAAGATTGATAAAAAAATACTTTTCTTAAAAAAAATTTTTTCATATTAAAAAGTCGGTTCCGTTATGCATTTGAAATGAATTCCAAAAAAATCAAAATGAGCTAATCCGAAAATTTTCCGCAATTCCGTTTCTAAAACGATTCGACTATTTTAAAAATCTCGTTTCGAAAACGTTTTGATTATTTTAAAAATCTCGTGTTAAATTGTTATACCTTGCAAGTTGAAAATTTATTCCACCACTTTTTAAAAACATGTTTGAAATATTTACAATATATTTTCCACATTTATTCCAATTTTTTTCAAAATATAATATGTAAATTGCATTGAGTGAAGTAAAACCTCTATTAATAAATCTGTAGTCACTTTTTATGTTCACTCATCACGTTTAAACGACAACTCAGATTTTTATAAAATTTTGTACACATATTTATAGGTCAGCAGAGAGTGCAATAGGATACTTTATTTTAACCCATTAACAACCAATGTTACTATATGGAAACATATGCGTCTCGAATTTTCATTAAATACTGCATAATATTTCAAAAGTTTTAGTGCCAGTTTTTTAAAAAAAGTAAAATTAGCATGCAATAATAACTTATTTCTGCTCAATGGCATTCATAGTTTTCACCAAAATGTTGCTTCAAGTCTAAAAATGTCTGTTTTTTATGGTTTTCTTTCGGCCCTAATGGATTAAATTGCACTTCGGTTAAACGAGAACAAAATCAATAAACGCTTTTAAATTTCCTTCAATTTGATACCAAAATCATGGATGTAGTTTGAAAACTGTGAAAAATTTTAGTACCAGATCTTTTTAGTATTAATTATAAGCTGAGAATGAGAGAAAAACGACTTGAAATTCACACTTTTAGCTTTGAATGCAAATATTTCAGTCAGTTTGCAATGGATTTCAATAATTTTTTTTGAAAAATGTTGTTTGTTAAAATATCCTTCAAACACAAGTTGAAATTTTTACTAAACCAAAGTATTAATATTTTTAAAAATTTTTTTAAAAAATGGTCAAACATTTTTAGTTTAAGCCAAAAAAATGGATAAAAGTTGTTTTTGTTGTAAAAAAAATTAAATCCAAAATTTAGGTTTTCGATTTCCTATCAGATGATATAACAATCTTAAGGTTAATAATTTGTAGTATTACTTAAACAATAAAAAATCGTTTTGGTAGCGAAAAATCAAGTCTACCCACTATCAATTTTTGAATGAAAACTTTTTGAAAACCCGGCGAAGCGGCGGGTTTAAGCTAGTATAATATATAATAAATTGAATTAAATGCAACATTTTCCATTAATTTTTTCATACTTCAATTTGTCAATTAAATACCTGCAAGTTGATTGAAAAGCTTTGAAGTTGATGAATTCCTACCTTACCATAAGGTAGCAACAACAAGCAGACAAGCAGAATATAAAAAAATGCATGCAAATTTCTTTCTTCCATTTCAGCTACCCACACACACGCATGCGTACAAAAACAATAACAAACTTATTCAATGAATTTGTCTTTTTTTGTTTGTATCATCGTAGAAAAATATGTCAGTACTTGTAAATAAATAAATAAATAAATTTATAAATTTTCTAATTAGAAAGAGAAGGATTTTCTATTTGACTTAAAATAAATAACATATAGGTAAGAAACATTAAAAAAATAACATTTAATATTCCATACTTCAATTTGCCAATTAAATACTTGCAAGTTAATTGAAAACCTTTGAAAGTTGCAAATATCTAATTGGGAAGTTGAACAAAAAAGGAAATGTTTTCCTTACAACACGTTCTTTTCAGCGTATTTAAATTTGTTTAGGAAAATTTTGATTTAATTTCATCAAACTTGCTGTTATTTGTTAAGTTGTGGCGGACACTGGTTAACGTATTTGCCTTGTAATAAAAGTGCCCGGGCTCGAAGTCCGGTGGCGGCGCATTTTTTTTCTTTTTTTTTATAAATTTGCTGCTATAACTTAGTAGTTAATTACAAATATATAGAAATATTGGGAAAAAAATCATTTTCACACTCAATATTTTCATATAGAAATAAATGCATGCAAGCAATGTGGTAAAAAAAGTTTATTTGTTGCAATTTTTTAAAATTACAATAAGTTCGATTAAATTCAGATAATTATGAACTTATCTAAAGCTAAAAAATGTAACATTAAACTCCATTTAATCCAATTTATTTGAAAATAAAAATTTGGATTAAATAAAAAATTTATTCAAATTAAATTCGATTAAATTAAACTTGAAATGAATGAAAAATTTCTTATTTGACCTAAAAAAAAGGAATTTACATAAAAATATTAAAAAAAAATCATTTCATAAGTTCACACAAATGCCAGAATCTTGCAAATATCCAATCGGCATATTGAAATAAGTCCATGCAAGTCCGTCCAGCCAAAAATGTAAACATTGTGCAGAATCTATTTCAATAAAAGGAAAAAAGCAGTCAAACCACTGATAGATTCTGAGAGCGCACAACAATAATGGCGGCGCATGCGCACATACCGAGAGCGCTGTTTTCGAAGATAAAATCTTTCGACGCACAAATACCGACTGCGCTGTTTTCGAACATTTTGGTGTCCCCAAGGTTGATTTATAAGGTTGTCGCAGGGCTGATCGCACTCTCTTCTCAGTACCCATAATTGTCAAAACCAGCCAATTTTGCGAATGACTACGAAAGAAAAACGGATGATAAAAGAGAGCACTTGCAGATTTTATATGAGCTGCCAACTTCAATTTGACAATTATGGGTACTCGCTCTCTCCCTTGCGACAACCTTATAAATCAACCTTGGGTGTCCCTTTATTTGTGAACCACGATTTGACTGAGTTAAAACTCAAGAGCGAAAAAAATTCTCTGCTATATATATACTCATTGCACAAATACCGACTGCGCTGTTTTCGAACATTTTTTGGTGTCCCTTTATTTGTGAACCACGATTTGACTGAGTTAAAACTCAAGAGCGAAAAAAATTCTCTGCTATATATATACTCATTGTTAAATCGTTGTTATTCTCATCATTACTCATTTTAATTACATAAAATATACCTGAAATTATAATTTACACGTATTATAAGGGTACAATATTAGAAATTAAACTAAATGAATCCAATATTTTTCTAACAAACTTAAACCAGTGGTCGGCACACATGAAGCACATGCTTTGCCCATGATACAATAATTTCACTTTCACTTGCAGTCTCATTTTTAATTTTGCCGACCACTGACTTGAATGCATGCGCTTGTGCTGCTTGTAGCATTGCCAGGTGGCCGGGATTGTTCAGTTATTGAAGTGCTTGTCCCGTGTCTCGTTATCAGACAATTTGTCCCCGCGAAGGTGGTATCACAGTTTGCGAACTTTCCAAATATCATTCGACTTAAACGTCAAAAGCAAGCAAATGAAAAAACTTTGTTAGTAGCCGGCGAATGCAGAATTTGCTTGCAATTTATTTCTTTTATGATAAAGATAATGCTTTTGTCGTTTTTCATTATCATTTATAATTTTAGAGTAATATAAAAAAAACGAAATGGCCATTTCAGCCCTTGAAAAGATTTTAACCGAGCTTCTTATGATCAATTGTGTTGTGTGTGTTGTGAAATGTTTGAACACAAATGATCGAGAACTGGACCTACCAGCTTTATGCCGACTCCGAACAGCTTATCTTCTCATCAGAAAGCTTTTTTTGGCAGTTTTTACTCTATGAGGTCTAATTTATTGTCTACAGAGAGGTGACGGAACAGAAAAATTAGTTCAATTGAAAAACTTTCTGTGTCAGAGGGGGGACTCGAACCTGGGTTCTCTGGCGTATGAGCCACACACTCTACCCACTACGCCACGGCCGCCACTCAGTAATATGCACTTTATAAAAAACACTAACACTCAGCAGTTTCATAAGTTGCGCAGCTGCTATTGGAGCAGGGCATAAATGTTCTTTGGAAATATTTGAAAAAATCAGTTTCACTTCACAATTGATTCAAAAAATACTCGAAGATGCTTACAATTTTTGTTTTACTATTTACTAAAGAAAAAACACGAACGAATTGAATTGTTTTTATTTCACAATTAAATTTTTTGAGGTAACTTTGCTTACTTTATTATTTTTATGTTTTGGCAGCATTGAATCTGCGGCGAACAAGTAGAGTCGCAAACTATGATACGGCAGAATTGAAAGTTCGCCAAATGAGTCGACTCGAACAGAAAATTCGATTCGCGGACGGTGATAGGGGCATTATATTTTATTCGATAGATTGGACATTTTGGAAAAAATTTCGTAAAAATCACACCAAAACCCAAAAAAGCAAACAATAATGAAAATTTACTAATACATTAATGCACTCTTTTGACCACGTATCGTAATGTTGCTGTAATGTCTAATGTGTTCAGGCTACTAAACTTGTGCACTGGAGTTCATGTATTATTATTGTTGACGTAAGCTTTGTAAGTTATCAAATATGATAATTTCTTGATAATTGCCCACAAATCAATAAAATACCATAATCCCTTTCACCGCCCACAAATGATTAAAAATTATATATTTCAGATGGTTTAGGTCGTAATAAACTTTAATTTGGTAATTTAGTTCGTATGGTTACAATCAGCAACTGTTCCAAAAATTGGCGTGGTCAAACTATAGATTCGCCGACTTTTTTGGAATAGGGGTGTGGTCATTTTTTTCTAAACTATACCGTTCTCGAGTAAAATCTACGTCCAAAATTTCAGGTAAATCGGTGCAGCAGTCCATTTAGTGACTTCTGAAAAAGTGGGCGTATCTTTAGTTTGACCACGCCCATTTTAAGTACAGTTACCGACAAAAACCATACGAGCTAAATTACAAAATAAAAGTATAATACGACAAAAATCGTTTGGAATATAGCATTTTCATTGATTTGGGCGGTGAAAATTAGGTGTGGAACCCATTTCTAGTACAGTTGCCGAGAGTAATCATACAAACTAAGCTATAAAATTTTAGTCTTATACGACCCAAATTGTCTGAAATAAATCAACCAAAGAACAATAAGAACAACCAAAAATCGCCAAGCAAATCAGCCACTTCGTTCTTGAGTTTTGGAATTAGTAACACATTTCACGACTTTGTTTTATATATATACAGCCTTAATTTGTAAATTTATTCGACCTTTTTCATAAGTTTTTGTGTTATGCTTATAACTGTAATAATTTTTCAATTATTAATTAAGAGTTATATTTTTGAGCTCAAGGTCTATGTTGCTTTCTGAAGAAAACAACCAACAACAACAACAATACCCTTTGTGTAAAGTGGCAATCATACAGCAGACTAGACAGCTGTTTCGTTGGCCGCTACACCAACTCATCAGTAGCCTTTATATGATAGCGATGATAAACCTAGCCGTTCATGTTTCCCGTCAATGTTAGAGAAAATTACTCTGAATTACATTGTACACACAAATGATACGAAAAGCAGCTAAAGTTCTTCGAATTTTCCGATTCACACTTATTTGGTGTGATATGGACAAACAATTGAAATCAGCTATACTACAGAAATGACAAGAAAAACCAGCTAAATATTAATTTTCAATTTCCATCCATCCAGCCACCAACGAATATGCACCAATTTGTTCAAAATATACCCCTAATACAATTGAAATCAGCTATACTACAGAAATGACAAGAAAAACCAGCTAAATATTAATTTCCAATTTCCATCCATCCAGCCACCAACGAATATGCACCAATTTGTTCAAAATGTACCCCTAATACAATTGAAATCAGCTATACTACAGAAATGACAAGAAAACCCAGCTAAATATTAATTTCTAATTTCCATCCATCCAACCACCAACGATTATGCACCAATTTGTTCAAAATGTACCCCTAATCCCTACAAAGGCCGGATATGGAGCATGTCTATGATAAATTGTCATAAACATCAACCTTAATCGAAAAGACGACAAAAATTTAGGTTAAATTTGCATAGCCCTTAAATGCAAATTTTGGCGTGTAAGTTACGCAGATCTTTAACAAGCCACAAAAATCTTTATGAATAATGATCTGTTGTTTAATGATGGTTTAAAGTTACGCAGCCTCTAAAATGCGATTATGAATAAGGCTGAATATATAAGTAAAGTTTTTCATTGGCCACATATAAAGAATAAAACTAGGTACTGTCAGACCGAGCCGTGTAGTTTATTTCAATATTAAAAGCAGACTAAATTCTAAAATACAAAAGTATTAAGGCTAGGCTTAAATAAAAGACCTTAAATGCTGATCTTGCATTTACTGCAGAATGTTGAAACTGCTGATCTTGCGCCTCGTGTGTGGTGTTGGTTAACTGTTGCACTATTTGTTGAAACCGCTGATCTTGCGCCTCGTGTGTGGAGTTGGGTAACTTTTGCATAAAACGGTAATATAGGTCAACGGCCGCTGTCGCTAGGCAATCGTGTTAACACCTCCCTCGCTTAAGTGATGGCCGTCCTCGGGCTTCCTTAAACTGTCGATCACGATCTGGAGGGATTTTTTCGTTTGTCTTCTTCTTCGTTCTTGGTATAGCTTGAGGAGTGCGTAGCAGCCAATTATAATGACAACTGTTGCCAGGCCGGATAAGAGGGGTCTTGTTGCTAATTTCTTCTCGACATCCCCGATATAATTTAGGTTCTCTACGCTCATTCTTTGGAGGTATGGTAGACTTAGTATCTCGTTATGGCTGGTTATGTTCAGAGCAGTTCAGTTCTTGACAAAATGTTGTTGTAAGCGTCGCGGTGCAGTTTCCGATACCCAGTACTTGGCTGCCACATTCGGCAACATTGTTGTATTCGGAGAAGTGCAAGATAGTCCCGTTACGCTGGACTGGGAATAATGTTACCTTTTTACACTCTAACTTAGGTATTGGATATTTAATAAGAAAATGTAAAAACTTATTATCTAATAAAACCTTAATATAAGATACTTCCATAAGATCTGTTATACTAATATTTGTAGAACGCATGACAATTACATTTTTTATATCTTCAGAGTCCAAAATTGTGGGGTTTATTATTTTAATCTTTGCAAGAGTAATAGTTAGCATTAAATTTTCTAGTTCGGAAATCATTATTCTGTTTCTAACTAAGAGTGAATCATAAAATGCCAGTGTCAATTTGTTTGGCTTTCGAGTTTTCAATTATCTTGTTGACTGCATCGGTTATTTTGTTAATCTGTTCCTGTGTCTTTGAGTTGATAGTTACCTGTCTGTTTTCGGAATTTATAAGTTCTTGCTGTCTAAATTTTAGTTTTTCGAAGTCTGGGGTTCTTGCGATTACTTTGAGTGCGGTTCCCAAGAGGTTGATACTTCTAGCGTGTCGATGGTGCACGTTCAGGGTTGCCAAGAGGGTGTTGATGTGTTCAACATCAGCGTCAAATAGCTTTCTCATGTGTGACAGAGGGAAATGATTTGTGAGCTGTTTAGTCTCACTTGCCATTGCTGAATATGATTCAAGGTTGGTGGAATGTTTAAAATAATCGAAGCCCTGCCAGATTGTTACATACCCGTCTGAGATTGGAATGAAATCCGCGTTGGAGTAGTCCGTTATTTTTGCCGCTATCACTTGAACAAAAAGTATCCCTATATAGAACCTAAAATATAAAAAGAAAGGTGAAAACCCAAGATTAGTCTGTTTAGAAGAAAGAGAGAAAAAAAAAGAAAGAGGGAAGAGAGAAAAAAAAAAAAAACACTGGAATGCTCATCTAAGATTGTCCTTATGGACCACCCTCCCTTTAATAAGAACCGTGGTTCCCAAATCAGCTTCTATTTTCTCTTCAGCATACAATGGCGTTAATTTGTTTCCTAGTCTTCTGTTCGATTTTACGAGAACACGTTCTCCCACCTCGAACACCCTGTTTTGTCGGGAAGAATTGCTCCTTTCAAGTTGAGCCTGTTGATCCTTTTCGATCTTTTCCATTATTACTTTTCTAGTTTCCTCGGGTGTGGCCTGGATTATGTCTATAGGTCTTTTGCCTGTTACTGAGTGAATCGAACGGTTGTACTCAACTGTGGCCATCAATATTAGATCTATCACGTCGTCTATTTTGTTTTCCAGTTTTAGGCACCTTGCAATCTCCAAAAGAGTGCTATGGAGCCTTTCGACTTGCCCATTTGAAGTGCTGTGAAGTGGGGGCGCATTCACCACGTCAATCCCGAATTGGTTTTTTAGTAGGGAAGAAATGGTTTCTGAATTGAAGGATGCTTCATTATCGCAATAGATTATCTTTGTGTTCGTGAAAATGTTCATTAACTGTAGAATTGGTGCCTTAATGTCATTTATTGTACGCGATGGTATGGGTTGAACGACTGCGAACTTTGAAAACTTGTCAATGCAAGTAAGAAAATATTTTTTTCCCGTCGAAAAAATATCGATGTACAAGATTTCACCTTCGCGTGATGGAATGGGTGTTACCCCAAGCTCCTGTTTTTGTGGGTGTCTGTCGTATTTGGCTTTTGTGCAAATCTTACAGTTTGTGACGATTTCATTGGCTAACTTCGTCATTTTGGGGAAGTAGTAATCGGAAAGGATTTGCTTAACGTTTTCTTGGGCAGCTCTGTGGGCCCGATTGTGTTCGGTTTGAACTATTTCCCTTTGTTCAGTTTTGTCAACAATATCTGACACAATTTTTCTACAGTGCCAAAACTTCGTTGATGGAAACTGTCTGAACATTTGGTGCTGAATGCTTGCGAGCACTGGTAGCTCGCAATATATCGCATTGACTACATCTGGGTTTATAATAGTTTTGATCTCATTCAGTAGGGTGTTCTTGTCTGTGAAGTTGATTAGGTGACGAGTTTTTTTTCCGAAAAATATGAAGTAACGCTTGGATTTGAATTGTGCTTCTTCCAGAATTATCTGGTTTCTAAAGCAATTGACTGGCTTGTCAGTTGCTTCGATCGTGTAGGTTAGCGATTCCTCGCTGTGGATCGTCGCGTGATCTGAAAAAGTCTCTTGTTCCAAGGCATGAATATGTTGCCGTGATAGTGCATCGGCCACTTAGTTTTCCCTCCCAGGTTTGTAGAAGATTTTTGCATTGTGGTTTTCCACAAATGCTTTCCATCGCTTAAATTTTGGGTTCGAATTCCTTTCGGAGACCGCAAACGTAAGCGGCTGATGATCGGTGAAGATATTTAGATCTTTAACCCCATAAAGGTAATTTCTCAGGTTTTTGAGAGCTTATACGATTGCTAAAAGTTCACGTTCGTTTCAGTCAGGCGAGATTTAGTTCGTTATCTTTTAGGGTTCTCGAAATCATTGTTATTGGTCTTTTATTTTAAGAGGACCGCCCCTAGACCTGACGCTGAAGCATCCGTCGTAAGATCGAACGGCTTCTTAAAGTCTGGGTAAAGTAGGGTGACATCTTCTGATGCCAGAATTTCTTTGAGCTTGTTGAAGGCTTGGGCCTGTTTTTCATCGAGATTTATTATTACTTTTTTTGAATGGTTCGCACTTATTTTACCGTTATCACCTTTAAGTATATCAGTTAAGGGCTTCGCCAAGGACGCGAAGTCTTTGATGAAACAACGATAGTAGCTTGCCAACCCGAGAAACGACCTGACATTGAAGAGTGTAGAGGGTTGTTCATAATTGCGAATAGCTTCTACCTTGCTATGACTTGTTTTTATACCCTCGCCAGATACGACAAATCCCAAGTATTCCACGCTTTCTTTAAAGAAGTGTGATTTTTCACGAGCGACTCTCATATTTGCTTGATATAATGCCCTTAAGACCCATTCTATATGTTGGATATGGTCTTTCGCAACGTAAACGTAGCATTTTTTCCTATTTGTTCTCTGAGAACATCATCGATGGCTCGCTGAAAACAGCTGGGGGCATTTTTCAAACCAAAAGAAAGCCTATTAAATTCATATTTCCCGTTACCTACGGAAAAAGCCGTTTTCTCCCTGTCACGTTCAGCGAGGGATATTTGGTGGAACCCTGACTTTAGGTCCAGAGTTGTGAAGTATCTAGCTTTTCCCAAGTTTGATAGTATTACTGAAATGTTTGGGATCGGATACTTGTCGTCTATAGTTTTTTGGTTTAGTTTCCGAAAATCTATGACGAGACGCTTTTTGATATTACCGTATTCTTCTCTTCCTTTTTTATCAACAACCCAAATGGGGTTGTTGTAAGGTGAACGGGATGGGCGTATTATGTCCTTTTTTAATAAGTCATTTATTTCACTATTTACAAAATCAGCAACGCCCATAGGGTAGGGGTACAGTTTTGCGTAAACTGGGTCGTCAGTATCTGTTCGGATAGTTGCGACAATGTTCGTGCTGAAGGGTAGGGACTCGTTGGGGTCTGCAAAGACGCCATATAATTTCCGTATCATTTTGTGAAAAATGTTTTTTACTGTTTGGGGTGCTTCCAAATCTTCTACTTGTGTGAAATTAACATCGACACATTTGAAAAATTGTATCTCCTCAGATCCGGTGTTGGTTCTGAGAGTTTTATTCTTAAAATCTAATGTTGACCCCGTCTGTGTTAACAGGTCAAGGCCAATTATGCCATCAAATGTTGATAGCGTAGGTAAAATAAAAAATGTGCTATTGGTGTCGAACAAACGGACAATGCACTTTTCCTTAATGTTATCAAATCCATGGATAGACTTTACGATGAAAGGTTCTTCCACAGGAATTTTACGTTTAAGTTCTGTTAATGGCTTTATGTAATTTTTAGACGCTCCTGTGTCCACTAACAGTCTAATCGTATCTGCTATACTTCTATTTATGAATGGTAGCAGGGAGTTTTGTCTAAAAAATTTATTTGATCATGCCCCTGGAGGTGATCAACTACTGCCAACACTTCTGATTCGGCTAAGCTTTGATAATCAGATTCCTCTTGATCTACGGGATTGTTATTCTGCAAGAGATTATTCACCCTTTGATGCTTTGGGCCTGTAAATCTAGTATTACCGCTAAGTGGCCTTTCATTGTTTGGCCTAGATTATGATTGGTATAGTATTGGGCCGAGGCCTGGTTGTGGCCGGCCATAGCCTGATTATGAAACTGATTTCGACCGTGGATTTGGCCAGGACTATTCGACTGGAACTAAGTGGGCTGTCTGAATCGTTGTGAAGAGTCAACTTCCATTGGCTGTACCGGGCCTAAGTTTTGTGGAGTCCTACCTCCAGTATTCTGTTGTCTAAGAAAATGCGGATTTTTTCGTATATTGCCTGTCTGATTATCATTCGCAATGTTTTTTTCTTTGTTTTGCTGTCTCTGCTCCCCACGCTGTGTCCTGTCTTCTACACTTCTTGCATAGTTGCTTGCGAACATGTAGCGTTGGATTCAACCTCCTGAGCTAATGCTAGCGTTGTCGGTAAATCGGCTGGTCTCGCCGCAAAAAGTATATCCCTCAATGCTTTCCTAGTTCCCGAAATGAAGACTCTAAGTGCGTCCGCCCTATACTTCTCATTCAAAGATGCAGCAATAGTTTTTTCATATGTCATAATTGTTTTGTTCGTGAGGAGTGTTAGTTTTCGCTCTACTTCGTCATAATATTGTAGAATCGTCATACTACCTTGGCGAAGAGTTGACAGCTCCTGCTTTATTATATAAATTGGTCGCTTGTCCCAGTACGTAAAGTCAAGACGGCTAATAATTGCCTTAAAGTTAAGGACAGTGTTGAAAGAGGAGAGCACCATATCAGCAGAGTCTTTGATTTTATTTCTAATGATTGCTACTGCCTGGTAGTGTTTTGAACTACCATTGTGACTTTCAAATAATTTGTACGCGGTGTGCGCCGCTTGTCTCCAAGATACGTAACTTTCTTGTCTACCTTCAAAGTCCGGCAGCGATTTTATAATGTCTAATGATTCGTCACATGATGTCCCTGGAGTTATTTCTACGTCCTTGTACGTTTCCACCTGGGGTGTTGTCACTGTCAAGGTTGTCAAACGTTCGTTAAGACCTGCTATAGTTTGTTCAAAATTGGCCCTCTGTACGGTAAGTGCGCTACTAACTGCACCCTCTATCAAAGCCATTAACTGCGCTGGTTCCATTTTGTTTTTTCCGTCACTTTTCCTTGACCACCAATTTGTGTTACTACTGTTATCGCTTACTCTCTTCTCAGTTGTAAGTTTTTTGAAGAAAAATTCAAGACTTTGTTCGTCGTCACTCATGAAATTATTTGAAAAAAGGAAAACAATTGACAAAGAATTGACACTAACACTTTATATTTTAGTTATAGATTAAAAAAAAATTTAGTATTAAGATTTTGTTATACCGGTGATTAAAAATGTGAGAGAGAAAAAAAAATTGTATTTTTGAAAAGATTAAAGTTGGCGGTTTTTTTCCGCAAAATTTTTTTGTTTGATTGAGAGAAAAAATTGTCATAAATTCTACTCACATTTCGTTTTTTTTATTCTTATCTAAATAAGTCTGCTTTCTGTGGTCCGCTGGTGAATCTTTCAGGGCACTGTTGCTGCAATTATTTGGTTGACTGCGACGTTAGTTGCTCCTGTTGTTTTTTATTTTTTATTTGCTTGTTGATACGTTGCAATTTTTGTTATCTTTTCAGAGTCTTTTGTATTTTTATTTTTTCGATTATTTTTCCGGTGCGACGTTAGTTGCTGCCGTTGTTTTTTTATTTTTTGATTGCTTGTTGATGCACTGCAATTTTTGTTATCTTTTCAGAGTTTTTTGTATTTTTATTTTTTTCGATTATTTTTCCGGTGCGACGTTAGTTGCTGCCGTTGTTTTTTTTATTTTTTAATTGCTTGTTGATGTACTGCGCTGCAATTTTTATTATCTTTTCAGAATTTTTGTAGTATTATTTTTCCGGTTCGAGTTATAGTTGGGCGCCAGTAAAGTTTTTCATTGGCCACATATAAAGAATAAAACTAGATTTGGTACTGTTAGACCGAGCCGTGTAGTTTATTTCAATATTAAAAGCAGACTAAATTCTAAAATACAAAAGTATTAAGGCTAGGCTTAAATAAAAGACCTTAAATGCTGATCTTGCATTTACTGCAGAATGTTGAAACTGCTGATCTTGCGCCTCGTGTGTGGTGGTGTTGGGTAACTGTTGCACTATTTGTTGAAACCGCTGATCTTGTTAACATATACAGCCGTGATAGTAAAATTCCACAGGAGTGCAGAAAAACTGCTTTCTTTTAAACTACTAAATGGATTTTCAACTAAACTAAAAACGTTTATTGAAAATTAGATGCTTGTTTTGTTCTGAAATCAACGTTGAATGAAAAATCCGCTCTTTATTAATGATATCAAATTGAATTAAAATCCAAATTTAAATTTTGGCCTCTTTGCAATATATGCGGTATTGCAAGTGGCTGATCAAGGACGATATGCAATTCCAATCAAAAAAATTGAGCCGAGCTGTACTCAACAACCGAATACGGCCCTAAGTGAATGTTTCTGTTTTAGTGTGAACATACATCAGCAAGAAAAATGCCTCACTTTGACCCCTTTCACATTGGTCAAGAATTGAATTCAATTTTCAGAGTTTGTAGGCAATTCGCCGCAAATCGGAAGCGACGAAGGGGAGAAAAAGTTGACGGTCTCGATGTCAATTTTTTCGTGTTCCCTTTTGTTCTTTTCGCATTTTTCTCAGATTACTTCATTTTATTTTTTGTATATCGTCGTGCATCTCTCTCTTATTAATTTGTTGGCTTCAGTCGCTTACGTTTGCTTGCTTTAAATTTTAAGAAAACAAGCAAAAAAGATATGAAATTGAATTCAATTCTTGACCAATGTAGAAGCTTTCGTCAAGTCCAAAAGAGAACGTCAAAAAAATTGCTTTCAATTCTTGACCAATGTGAAAGGGGACTTTTATTCCAGAACGCCACTTCCTTATCTCTTATTTCTATGCGTACAGTGTATGTGAACATAACAGCACTTCCTTATTTTTTATTTCTATGATCTCGATGTTCATATAAAAAAGTGACGTTTCGTAAGTTTTTACGAAATACGATCATAAGGCCAGTTCACATCATCAAATTTTTTGTCAAATTGTTGGTCAAACACAATAGAACAACATGGGTGTTTCATGAAATTTTCATTTTGTTCTATTGTGTTTGACAAACAATTTGACAAAAAATTTGATGATGTGAACTGGCCTTATGATCGTATTTCGTAAAAACTTACGAAACGTCACTTTTTTATATGAACATCGAGATCATAGAAATAAAATAGAAGGAAGTGCTGTTATGTTCACATACAATGTGAACTGGCCTATACGAAGCAGTTAGACCGCTTTCACATTGGTCAATAATTGAATTCAATTTTCAGAGTTGGTTGGCAATTCGCCGCAAATCAGAAGCGATGAAGTGGAGAAAAAGTTGACGGTCTCGATGTCTCTGTACCGTCAATTCTTTCGCGTTCCCTTTTGTTCTTTTCACATTTTTCTCAGATTACTTCATTTTACTTTTTGTATATCAGCGTGCGTCGCTCTCTCTCTTTTTAATTTGTTGGCTTCAGTCGCTTTCGTTTGCTTGCTTTAGATTTTAAGAAAACAAGCAAAAAAGATATGAAATTGAATTCAACTCTTGACAAAGTAAAAGCTTTCGTCAAGTTCAAAAGAGAACGTAAAAAGAAATTGCTTTCAATTCTTGACCAATGTGATACGGGATTATGTCTTGCACAGAACTGACATGTTAAAACTTCTCTTCGAAGCGAATTATCGAAGTGGCAGCATGTTTAAAAAAACCATAAAATTGTATAAAAAAATTAAAGCAAAGTGATATTTTATCGAAATTATCGCCTCTCGAAAGTGTTGCAACATACCAATTTTCAACAAATTGTCGTACATCGAAGCTTGGAACAAGTTTGATATAACATGATTCTTAAGTTTTGGGTATCCCTGTTTTTTCTGACCCACAAATTAGTTTGTCTTGTTTTTAAAAGTACACAAAAATATTTACGGAGTTCGAACTCATTTCGAGACATTTATAGAAATCTAAATATATTACTTTGTGAAAGACTGAAAAGTAACAAAAATAGTAATGAAATTTATGTAGTTGTCCGTGCAATGTTTTCAACTCATGAGCGTTTGAAAAAGAAAACACCTTCAGGAGGCATTGGACGGCGTGAATTTATCGAGCATCTAGTGGAAGAATTTCATACAACAACAGATATTGGTAAAGTTTTAAAAAGCTAAGTGATACATATGGTATAAAAATCTGTCCTATTAGAGGCGCAAGAACAAGTCACGGCAAATTTATCGAATTTTGCCTACGATCCAGTTAATTGGAAATTTCTGCAAGAAGCTGACGCAGTGGAATTGTTTTTACAACTCTTGTCAGTGCCGAATCAACGCATGCAACTGCATGGTGTGGCAGGCTTATGCAACATTTGCTTGGGTGAGTTCGATATTGCAACTTCCTTTGTATATGCACTGAGTAAAATTATGAATGCTATCAGGTTCTTCTTTTGGATTCATCTCGAAACCTGCCAATATCCTTAATTTGGCGGAGCTTTTCCTCAAAAGTGAAAATGTCGAAATTGTGCTCAACTGCGTGACTTTGTTTTGGCAGATATTGAACAATTGCAACAGTGCGCAATTAAAGCAACTTGTTGCAACGCCAGATATCCTCAAAAGAACACTGTATTGGAAACAAACATCAAACGATTTGCGAATAAAAAATATATCCACAGTATTTTTCGAAGATTTTGGAACAAGAATTGAAACTTTGGACCTGACATTGCCTTTATAGCAAAGTAAGAGCACTGGAGTGGCTATCTATATACAATTCACAGAATTTATTATTGGTCAGAATTTGCTCAACTTTTGACGAAATTAAACTTATAAAATCAATAATTTGAACTTAAAGTGTAATAAATGAAAATCATGGTACGAAGTCTCTTACTTGCGTCACGACTAAATCGTTATCTGGTCACCACCAAAAGCAAGGAAGTTACGATAATTAAACGGTTTACGCAAGACGATTTAGATCAATTCTCCCAACTCACTGGCGATTTTAATCCAATACATTCGTCAGCTACACCAAAATCAGAGCGTATGGTACATGGTGCGTTATTAAATGCGGTAGTAGCTGGTATAATTGGCACACAGCTGGTTAGTCAAGGTTGTATAGTACTGGAACAACAATTATCATTTCTCAAACCGTGCAAAATCGAAGTTGATGCAGAGTTTAAAGTGTGTCTTTTGCAGGAGCGGAGAATCTCGATTGTTTCTTACCAATGCATTCAAGGCTCAGATGTAGTCTTTCGCGGCAAAGCAAAACTGATGCTCAATAAACGAACCAAAAAATAGTGTTATATTTTTTATTGATTAAGAATAAAGTTGAGATAACGATACAACGTAGTCCGCTATTTTTTCGACGAGCGTTTGCCTTCACCCTTCTTAGGTGCCGCCTTGCCGCGTAACCTACGTAGTCTCTTCATTTCTTCTTTAAAGTCTTCGTGCTCATCGCGGAACAGCCCGTATAAACGTAGATTCTTCATAAGAATGTGAGTTTCTACGTGCCGTGGATACCAGTTGACTACGTAGTCCCGCTTGTGTATGGGCTCCTCGCTAAACATGCGCACCACTTTCATCGACTTTTCGTTAGTTGCACGGGCCACTTCACCAAATATTCGGTTGGATAGATAGTTCATGCGATTCGCATACTGAGTACCTGCTTTTATAAGATCCACGTATTTGTTGGCAGACATGACGGCAATTGTTCAGAGTTTATTTATGTTTAATACGGATTATTAGTCCATATCAGAATTCTTGGTTATGTGACTGGATGGTAAAGAAGTTACAAAATTGTAAACTTTCTATTGTGAATTTTTTTATATATAAATGTCAGAAAATGTGCTGCCACATTTTTGTACATAAGTAAATATAAAAATCCCACATCAATTCTGCAGCTGTGAAACCTTAAAATTGGACCCTAAATGAATGCGCGTTGCGTTTGCTAGCGGCGCGCAAATTTTTTTTACGCATTACCTAATCGAGTGCGATGCGTCAATAGGTATTTTCAATCATATTTTTTGTTGTGGCTTTTATTGCTTTTTATTATATTAGATTATTTTATTTTCAAATACTTACCTCCATTTTATACGGTTGCTTACAGGCATGCTACACAGGCCAGTATACTGGCCCTGTATTTCGGAAAACTGAATACACTCACACTTTTTTACAAATACACTCACACTGGATTCACTTTCACGGCACTTTCATCGCTACTAGCAACGAAATTTCAGAGACAGTGGATTTTGACAGCAGCGGCTAGTGAATGTCAAAAAGGGGGATATCAGTGTTATTTTTATTTACTTTTGGTGGATTCATTTCTGGTTTTCCCTCGATTTGGTACTTTATTTCGGGTTTTCCTCGATTCCATACAGGAAGCAACACTGATAACTTGTTTACATTTACACAGCAAATGAAACAAATGCAAAAAGTTGTAAATAAATGGGAAAAATATACACTTTTATATCAATAAATATACAAAAAAATATACAATGGAAAGAAAATCAACAAACCATTAAATTAAATTGATTCAATAGCAGCGAGAACCTTCGCATGCGATGAAATTTTTTTAATGAACTTTCACTAGCATGTGTAGCACCTCTTGCATGAATGTTCGAAATTCTTCGAATCATTCGAACAGTACAAGGTTTATTTATAAGGTTGTAGCAGAGCTGACAGCACTCTCTTCTCAGTACCCATAATTGTCAAAACCAGCCATTTTTGCGAATGACTACGAAAGAAAAATGGATGATAAAAGAAAGCACTTGCAGATTTTCTATGAGCTGTCAACTTCGATTTGACAATTATGGGTACTCGCTCTCTCCCTTGCGACAACCTTATAAATCTACCTTGGAACAGTACATGTATTCTTTCGCACTTTCACTGTCACTGGCCTGTGTAACCGCACTGTTATTCTGATTGGCTTAGTTAATTCCTTTTTTTCTTCTTTGTAGCCAAGTTCACATCCAAACGCACTGCCGAAATTGGAAATTCGTTCACATCGGTAGGCTTCATACAAAATGTATGTGCATGAACCTGTGCGCGGCAAAATCTTTGCTTTTCGCGCTAGAATTTTCAAGACAACATTTTGTGAAGAGCCTGCATTTAATGCTGCAGGTACAAGTGGTAGTTCACGACAGCTGCATTTTTCTTTGACTGCATTAAAATCAAAGCCAACTTGATTAAGATGATGGCTCCCACAGTCAATATCTTCTCCAGTCCTGTAGTAGCATTCCCAAACAATTAACGATTATCATAGTTGTCGTTATCGGTCATTGTGCATGCTTAGTTTCATAGTAAATGACAGTTTTCGCTAGTTAACTACATAATACAATGATAAGGTTGAGCCGCTTCGCTGAGTGCTCTCACGCGTCAACGAAGAGTGGATAATGAGAAGGAACATATATGTCAAAACGACGAATTTCGTAGAAATTGCAAATGAAGAAAATATTTTGTTTCCAAGTTGCAAACAGAGCGGTCGTGGGTGTTAAATTTGTGCTAATTTGAGTGAAAATATTATAAAAAAAGTGTAATAAAAACTATAAAATGTGAAAGAAGTCTTAAAATTGCAAAAAACCTGTAACAGTTTTAACCTAAAAACAACTGCGAAACGTGAGCATAAAGAAATTCGCGATGAACAGCTGATTTTGACACCAATCTCGCTTTATTCTGCTTTCTACCTCTCCGAGTCGACCCTATCTTATAATTCTGCCATGGTTAACTACAGTTACAATCGTCGTTAAGGCGTTTGGGAATCTCGCAACAGGCAAGTCGGATGCGGCTCAACAACTGTTGCGGTTGTCAGTGAGTAGGTTGCTGACACTTTACAACCTAAACACATTGATTGTGGCTGCAATGGCAAGCTGTCAAATTAGGAACGATTCTATATCGACGACAAAGCTGCAGCGGCAAGGACGGCATAACACCAGTCTACCTCCATAAGAAATACATGTAAAAAAATTTTGATAGATGCCGCACGGCCGCAGTCAATGTGTCTAGGCTATCAACCAGCGCTAACCGACAAGGCTATGCAAATGGATGATGCAATAATAGATGTTGCTGATGAATGAAAGAAAAACAGCGAAAGACTAGCCGAGGCCATAAGTAAGGATTGGCAGGAAGTTGCCAAGAGATCTCGATACTCAATGACAAGCAGTGTGGATTCGTTGAATGAAGAGTTCAACACACCAGAAACAGATTTTAAATTTTTAATACTGTTGCTTTTAAATTAAGGCAGAATTGTCAGCAGCCATCGCAGTCGTCGCAGCACTGAACATCGCAGAGGGCAAAGATTCCAAAACCGAACAACGAGGATGCTTCAAAGAAGCTGCTTTAAACAGGGACGCTTCCAGCAACGGTGCCAACAGCCTGGACAACAGAAATAAAATGAGGGGAAAGTTTTGCCCTCCAATTATTACTCATAATATTGACAAAAAAATTAGCAAAATACTTACACGACAAGTCAGTAGCTTACAAAATAGTTAATATAGGTCAAAAAAGTAATATTTATAAAGAGGTGACATAGGGCTCTTCTTGAAAGGCTTAGGGAGACCTCTGACATTCAGGCGTATTCTTTTACTCCTAAAGAGGAAAAAAACTACGAATTTCATACTAAGAGGACTATCTTCGGAATTATGAAGAAGCTTGATACTTGAAGAGTTATTAGAGCAGGTTCCGGACGCGGTGGAGCAGGTTACCAATTTTACCACAATTCGTTCAGTTAGGGATAAAATTAAATAGAATCTTTTCATTGTAATGCTTCCTTCTGGGAAATTAGCGACGGATACATTTAAAATCAGGTATCTTTTTTTATATTCAGGTCTATTGGGAAAAACCAAAAGGTAATTCTAGTCCACTTTAGTTTAAAAGGTGCCAACAATTCGGGCACATGGTGAAAAATTGTGCCAATATTTATAATTGTGTAAAATGCAACAGTGTACATTTACCTGGAGAGTTCATCCTGGAGAGGTCAAAAACCAAGTTGTGTGAACTGCAAGAAGGATTATCCGGCTAACTATCGTGGCTGTGAAAAATATAAGGAATACGCAGAGCAAAGAAAAAAAAATATTCATAAATTAAGAAATACACTGCGAAATTAAGATCGAAAAATGTTTTTGTCAATTCCATAGCTCCGCCGCCTCTGACTGTTTCCTATGCCAGCCACTTCAGACAGCGAGATGCTCCTTCTATAGCTTCAACAAGCACAAATAAACTGAACTCAAATGTTCTAAGCAAATTTTTTTATCTTTCTGGGAGTAAATCGAGAATTTCATGAAAAGTATAAATAAATGTTCCTCATTCCAGGAAAAGAGAATGCAATATTTGGCACTTCTTAATGAAGTATTCTTAAGTAATATATAATGACCATAAATTTTATAACTTTTAACGTTTCTTCCTTGATTGAACATAGCAGGAGAATAGAATTGCTTAAAATTTTCAATAATCAATAAATGCCTTGTAGCCTTTATACAAGAGACACATCTCAGCAATAGATGAGTACTAAGAGTACTCATAGTACTAAGAGTAGTACGTAGTAGTAGTTGTACTAATAGTAGATTTGACCAAAATTGAAAACAAGGCTGTGTTTTTTGACGGTGCTATTATAGGGGGAGACTTGAACGCTAGGAGCCCTAATTGGGAGACACTGCTTATAATATGAACGGTAAAAACTTTGAAAGATGGCAATGTGATCTTTGCCAACACTGATCAAAATGAATCCGGCCTCCCCTTCTTTTCCTAGGAGCTCGTCTTTTTTTTACCACTTCCTGGTTTCTTCCCATTTGGTTGGCCTTATTGACAATAATTTTATTATTAAAACTCCCAACTTTTTCGGATCATTACCCGGTTTTCTTTAATATAAAACTTAACGATATTGAAATTCCTGTCTTGGAGGGGAACATCAATAAATTTTTCAAAAGCACAGACGGGGCAGTATTCTGGGAAGACCTTGATGATAATATATCCCACTATATATTCCCAGCCATCTGGTTCATCTATCAAATAGTGAGGTTGATAACTGTATTGATGCTTTTAATAATGTTCTGATTTCAACTTGTCATTCGGAGAGGGACCAGGTGTTGTTCAAAAAAATATAACAACTTACCCAGTGATATTGTAGATTTGTTTAAAGTTTAACAGAGGTGGCAAAAACAACTGAAACGCATATAACAGGGAATATAAGGAGCTTTCTGTGAGGATTGATTTGTTGAAAAAAATTATTAAGGACAGAGTACAGATATGGCTTAACCCTCATCGGTCCCCGAGGAAATGCATCGAATCGGTCCCATTGTATCAATTTGATACACATTCAAAAAAAAAGTTAAGAAAATCGTTTTAAAAATTAAAAAACTGATTGTTTTATATTTTTGTAGTTCTATTTTATTGTTTTCATAAATTTAAATTTAGAAAATACATTTATAAGTAATGAAAATTTGAAAGAGAAAAATGTCAAAAATGCTTATTTTTGTGGCTATGTGCCTTTATTAGCGCATTTTTCGCAAATATCATAATGATAATTATTACAAACATAATTCTTACAATTATCACAACGATTTGAATACAAATTTTTATTGTTTTTACATGTACATATGTAGCAACGGCCGCGTTTCGTAGTTTTTGGCAAATGGGTAATCGCCGGTAGTATTTCAATATTGAGCCTTATAGGCTGAGACTTCCGCTTTTCTATGTGTTTTTGCACAAGAGCCATTCCAAGCTCCCCAAAAAATATTCGACGACGTATATTTTTATTGGTTTTGTTGTTTTTCCAAGCCGGAAATAGTGAAATATGCATTCAATACACTCACGTCCAACATGTTGCAAAATACTGCCATTGGCCACCGATTTATCTTCCTTTTGCAGGTGTAGGTAGCCACCATCTGGTCCATAGTGTCCACGCCACTCTTGGTTTTTCTTATAATCCTGAATTAGATTCGGTTTCTTCTCAGCATTTTAACTTATATAACGCCGAGGCTTGTAATTTGTGGTCATATACAATAACGCTCGAATACACAGGTTTTTTCCGCATATCCATCAATACTGGAGGAATTTCGGTCCTATTTTTCCGTATAGTGCCCAGAATAGTCATTCGGCGTTTATGTAACTCTTTAGCCAGTTCATAAGATGTGAAGAAGTTGTCGCATGTGATATTCCTCTCCGACAGCCCATTTACCAAATCCAAAACAACACGGGGTCCAATATTGCGCTCTGGAGCGGCGTTGCGATTGCAACCAACGTAAATTTGCGTGTTATAAACATACCAGGTAGCTGAATCAGCCAAAATCCAAATCTTTATGTCGTATTTAGCCGGTTTCGACGGTATGTATTGTCGAAACGGACAGCGTCCACGAAATGGAACTAGCTGTTCATCTAATGTACATGCTTGTACTGTAATGTTTGTACTGTACTGTACTACATTTTTGCCTGGAATGTATACAACTTGCAAATTATGGTTCCATTTTTCATATATGGTGCGTATCGGTGCCAATTTATCACGGACAGAAGCAGTATTGGCATTACGTTCTTCTTTATCGTCAAATCTGATACATCCATTAATTTTTTGGAACATTTTCAGTGACATTGTGTCTAAAAATATTAGTCGGCCGGTTTTCTCATTCCAGAGTTGTGTAACACATTAAACAAAGGAACGATACACACCAGCAAGCAGTAGCAATCCGAAGTACGCATGTAGAGTATCCATATCTATTTGTTCCCATTCTTCTTTGTATTTCCGCAAACCATATAAATTCGTCATATTCAAAATAGTATTTTCTATCGTTCGCAGAAACAAATCAAATGCAGATAAAACATCTACAACATGAGCAGCTGCAACTAGTTTTGGTCCTACAACAACAACAAAAAGAAACAACCACTGAATATGAAGCCCAAAACAAGAAGGGTAGGTTTTTTACCTGAAACAATATTATCAGCGCGCCTATATGAATTTCTTCGGTTATTTTCAAATGGCTTCGTTGAATATTAAATTTTTTTATTTTTTGACAAATATTCTGCTGTTGCATTTCTGGCAATTTCTTCTGCCACATTTTGTTCCAGTGGCTCAACATCGTACTCATCAGAATGCTCACTCATTTCTGCAACGCATTCTTCCTCCATTGTGAAATCATCGTCACTATCTACTGGAGATTCTTCTGCTTCACTTCCAGATTCGGAATCCATATCATATTCGTCTATTTGACTGTTTTCACGTAGATTTTTTTCCATTTTATTGAAATAAATTGAATAACGCAATGAAAGTATGCGGCAGATAAAAATCACTTCAAAATTCACTAAAATCACTTATAATTTCAAACAAATTCAATTCAATCTTCACTCGTGTGTGTTCAAGAACATACTGAAAACAAAAAAATTAAATAAAACGAACCTAACCCAAAAAACAACTGCAATAACCATCGGTTTTTGTATCGTATTGTATCAAGTTGATACGAGGGACCGATTCGTAACTATTTCGTCTCAGGTAAAACCAGAAATGCCCGAACATTAAATACTTCAAAATCAAAATCATGCTATTTTCCCAAAAACCGGTTCTTTCCATCGTGCAGTTTTTTTTTTAATCAACTTGAAAGACAAAAATTGTATCAAATTGATACGAGGGACCGATGAGGGTTAATAAACCACTTAGTGAAAGAATTGGAGATATAGTTCCAGGTCCTTTTGCGACCAAAATAGACGAGTTGCTCCGTAACGAGTAGAGACGGAAATGTTCGCTTTAATGCAATTCAATGTTGTTGCCCAAAATTAACAAACGTAATTTAACGAAGCTAAACGAAACAGCTTGTCCATACGTTTTGTTCCGTAAGAACCGAACTGCTAACGTCTCAACTCGTCAGACGTTTGGCAAGTTGCAATCGTCTCGTTTCGTCTATTTTGGCTTGGCCTTAAGGAAGTTTTGAAACAGCGTTTACCAGCAGTGTACCCGCGTGTAACGTATAAGTGTTAGTACCCCTATGCATGTGACGCATAAACTACTCTATAGGAACAAACTAACTTGTTTTTAAAAACAACTAATTAAAAAACTAATTTAAAATAAACCAGTATATGAACTACTTTGAATTATATTAAGCCGTCATCCACTTCAATTCTAAATAGTTTTTATTGCATTATATACTCGTATAAGTAATTGAAATACTACTTAAAAACAAGTGATTGATAAACTACTTTGCATAATATTCAGGCGGCAACTACTCTGATTTTGACATCTTTTAATTGCAAATTTTTATTAGATTACAAGTTTATATACAGGGTGAGTCTGTTAGAGAGGTCAATCCGAAAACCGGAGGTTCCTTGGGTCAATACAAGAAAAAAATTGTATGGGAGGGGGGGTCTATTTTCACCCCCCTCCGAGATAGGAGTAAAATAATGTAAAAAAGTCGAATTTTAAGGTAATATCACTTTTAGCGCAATAACTTTGAAAGTATGATAGCTTCGTAAGATTTAAGTGCAGTTTTGGAAACACAATTTAACAGGTCTAATAAAAAAATAAACAAATTAAAGTTAACTCGTTTGGTAAAAACAATTTAAGCTGACCAAACTCAAAAAATAATTTTTTTCACGAAAAAAATTAGTACGAATGCGATTTTCTCTAAAGTTTATCTAAAAAAAAAATTCAGTTTATTACGTATTTATGTCCTCTTAAGTGTTCTCTAAAACTTCCGAATACAAAGTTTTTACCTCAGGTCAACAGGTCATCTGTTTTTTGAGTTTTAATTTGTGCTTAAAATACCTATGTAAATTACAAAAGCTTACATTGATATGTAAACAATAGAAAAAACAAAAATTTACTTTGCAGTGTAATGTTTTTGTTGTAAAATTTTCAGTTGATTTTAAAAAATCGTCTGCGCCTACGATACTATCGAAGCTGTGACTTTTTTTGTGAAATTAGCGGCGCGATTGTTTTCTTTTCAACGTAAAATTTGGCTCAGTGTATGCATATCGTTACATTAAAATACGAAGCAGTAGTATCGCTGTGTGAGTTTGGCAATCACTGTTTTAGAATAATGGGGAAAATAATAAAGTAGGGGTATTCACGATTTGGTGTATTTGCCCTTGCATTGTGTATTTTTGACAAATTTGTTATTTGTAGCAAATTTTGTAAAATTGCAAAAACAAAATTCATAGTGTTCAAAATACAACCCTGTAGCAAAAATACAACGACGAAACCCTATTGTATTATTTGTAAACTTTGTTGTGTATGTGATCGATCAGCTGATTGCAAATGCATTTCTACTCAACATCCAGGAAGCTACCGGCTGCGATGTGAGTTTATTTAAAAAAATTTAATAGTTTTAGTGTTTCGTTAAAATTTTTTTATTATTTTGTAGACATTTCAATTCAAATTTTCAAGCTGATGACAAATCAGCTGATTTTAAAAATACAAGACTTAATTGAAGGTTCGCTCACAATAAGTTGTAAATATTGTAAAAATTTATCACAAATGCATCACATCGTGAATACCCCTAGTTTTCCTGTGATAAAGTGGAGTTAAATGAAAATGTAATTACTGGAGAGCGGGAAATTGTTTCTGCGTTCGAGAGTTACTTCAAAGACATTTTTATGGAAAAAATTCCTACTTCTGACTCTGTTTTGGTAGGGAAGTTTAAAGTGTTCTCCATTCAATAAGGCTTCTAAAGTCTCAACATATTTTTATTTTTGATGGCGTTGTCTCTGCATTATCGCCTCCTGACCTAAGACTATTTACTTCACAAGAGGAAATTTCTTTTGTATTTCAGGGATTGAAACCCAAAAAATCTTGTGGACCGGACTCTATTTCTAATTTCCCCTTTTGCCATTCAATTTTTGACAATCATCTTTAATAATTGCATTAATAACGGTTATTTTCCTCGAAGGGGGAAAACGGCTAGAATTATGAAAAAACCAAATAGTTTTCTTATTAACAACTTCCGTCCTATTTCACTTCTCTCAAATTTGGGAAAGGTTTTTGAGAGAGTGATTATGGAAGATTGTGGCGTTATTCCAATTGTATTCCTGATTACCAATTTGGCTTTAAGAAAAGACATTCCACAGTTCATGCATTGTTGAAAGTACACAAAGATATCAAAATCGGGTTAAGGGATAAAAAATGCACGGTAGCGGGCTCACTTGATGTTGAGAAAGCCTTCGATAACGTGTGGAGAGAAGGTCTACTTTTCAAGATTGTTGAATTGGGTTTTTCACCTCAAATCGTTCACCTGTGGATAGATTCTTGGCTGATAGAACTTTTTTAATTCAAATTCAGGAAAGCTTGTTGGAAGTATGCCAAACGTTGAGCGGTGTTGCGCAGGGATCTGTAATGGGACCTAAACTATTTAATATCTTCATGCATGACTTTTCTCATGTCAATAAAATATACAACACTCCTTCGTCTACGGGCGTATTATTTGCCGACGATACTTTTGTGTATGCCAGCGATGATTACCCTATCAACGCTCTTAGAGAGTTGAAAATTCATGTGGCCAAAATAAACAGCTTCTATAATAAATGGGGCATTAAGGTAAATGATTTGAAATTGGATTGAATCTGTTTTAGAAATGCTAGCGGAAAAGGAAAAGAAGGCGTTGCAAGAGAGAGTCGTTGTCTTGCGTTGAGGATCAATAGTAATTCGATACCGTTCAAAAAGAGTATTAAAAACCTGGGTTTTAACTTTAACATTCTGCTTAAATTAAATAATCATGCTAGAGGCAACATTGACAAAGCAAGAAAGGTTGCAAATACCCTAACATCTTTACTGAGAAGTAAGGAATTACAGAGGAAAACTAAACTGTTGTTCTTTAAAACGCTTATAAGACCTGCATTGTTGTATGCTTTTCCTGTATGGTTCTCTATTTCGCAAACAGGTGTCTCTGAGATGGAAATATTTGAAAGACAGATTCTCAGATAATGTATGGACAAAAACTTTGAGTCCAGGACCAAAAGGTATCCCAATAGACTTGTGTACGGGGATAATAATAAACCGGAACAGTGCACCGGCAAGCACATAAGCGTGCCCTGGCAAGCACACAGGCTGCTCTGTGCTGTGCACCGGTGATGCGCTCCGACTTCAGCTCTGGCTCCGTGCTCGTTCGATATAAAATTGTGCCGGGGCAAAAATAATTTCACATTGCACATGTGAACGTGCTATTTTGTTTGCCCCCAGCTCCGTATGAAGTGTGCTGGGTTGGTGCTCGGTGCTAGCATGTTGGTGCTCGTAGCTTTCTGTTTGCACTTTTCACATGTGCTTGCTGTTGAGTGTGCAGCACACTGCATTGAGCTCCGGTGCTGGTGCTTTTGGGTGCGCACCTTTCCGAACCCTGGTATATAATATGTTAAGTTTTGCGTGTATATGTTTTCATAGCAACGCTGTCGTTGTTTCTCTTTTTTTTGTGTATATATATATATATATTTTTATTGCACATTCAAGACAAAACGTCAAAATAAAAGTCAAAATGCTCCGTGAGCAAGAGTCAAATAATCATTAAAACTATATGAGCCTGTGACATTCGATTCATTAATTTGTCAATATTGTAATTGAATATGCTAACCATTCTATCACATCCACAAAATTATCAATGAGAAACAGTTTATAATTCAACTGCAAACTAGTTATAAAAGACTCAATAATGTACTACTACTACTACTACTACTACTACTACTACTACTACTACTACTACTACTACTACTACTACTACTACATCATTCCATCAGGAGATGGCCATGCATAGGAATGTATTTTAGAATGCATAGCCTCATCATAGGGAATCAAGCATCAATTTAAGCTTACCAAAGAATGCATGAAATGGTTTATTTTTTCAACATCACTGTTTATCAAAAGATTTGTGGGAAAATTCTGTACTCTTTTCTTGTTAAGTTGATTTGAGTTAAAGAACTCGTCTCATTTTGGGTAAAATGTCAAAACAGACATAGCGACGTCAAACATTCGGGAAGGAAAGTTGCAATCGTCTCGTTTCGTCTATTTTGGCTAGGCCTTATAGCAGTGTTATTGACTGCTTGTACACAATTGATCGAGAACTGGACCTACAGGTTTTATGCCGACTCCGAACGGCTTATGTTGTCAAGAAGCTTTTCATAGCAGTTATTTTTATATTCTCCAAACTTAATTTGCCAGAGTTCAGGGTAATTTCTGTATACTTCAATAAACTCATTCCTAATGGTATGCAATATATAATATGCCAAATGGTATGCTAATGGTATGCAATATATGCCTTGCAATATTTGTTGCCATTTATGTCAATCAATGAGCTGCAATTTTTGACAACCTTCAATACAAAAGGCAAATTATGACCGCAAAAAGAATTGTGTTGAATGTAAAATAGCTTAAATTATAAAATGGACTCGTTTTAACGCTTTCAGCGAGCGAACCAATTTGCTTAACAACATTTTAAAAATGGTATGGTATAACATAGAATGCCCATTCAAATTATATATAAGGTCTGTTTCCGTACACAATTTTGAGTAAAATTCAATATGAGAGTAACAGGCATGCTACACAGACCAGTATACTGGCCCTGTAGTTCGAAAAACTCAATACATTCACACTTTTTTACAAATAAACTCACACTGAATTCACTTTCACGGCACTTTCATCGCTAACAGCAACGAAATTACAGAGCCAGTGGATTTTGACAGCAGCGGCTAGTGTATGTCAAAAAGGGGGATTTCTGTGTTGTTTTTAATTACTTTTGATGAATTAATTTCGGGTTTTCCCTCGATTTCGTACTTTATTTCGGGTTTTCATCGGTTTCGTACAGGAAGCAACACTCATAACTTGTTTACATTTACAAAGCAAATGAAACAAATGTGGAAAGTTGCAAATAAAAGTGAGGAAAATACAATTTTATTACAATAAATATACAAAAAAATATACAATGAAAGAAAATTAACTCAAAAACAAATCATTAAATTAAATTGATTCAATAGCAGCGAGAACCTTCGCATACGATGAAATTTTTTTAATGAACTTTCACTAGCATGTGTAGCACCTCTTGCATGAAAGCAGGAAAGTTCGAAATTCTTCGAATCATTCGAACAGTACACGTATTCTTTCGCACTTTCACTGTCACTAGCCTGTGTAACCGGCCTGTAAAATTAAAGGCTGATTGCCTATCAAACGTAAACAGCACCAATTTTAACTTGTTACAAACTCAAACGGTGCCAATTTTAACTTGATATTTTATATTTATTGGGGGGGGGAACAGGGGGCGAACCTTCACATGGCAACGTGTCTGACCGCCTCAACCTGGCGAGGCCAGCATTATCCATGTCGAAATCGTCTCAAGTCGACTCAAACCTCCACGTGGTGTTCCCTGGGCTACGGCAAACTGGCATCCGTCAGTTTGACGGCTAATTTGAGCGGCGGGTCACTCCATAGACCTTAAACATGGAATGTGCGCAGTGTTTGGGTCCCGCCACATTACTACTGCCCAATGAAAACTAAACCAGCCTCGGATAAGAACCCCAATTACGTTGACGACCACCGCAAACGAAAAACGGACATTGATTTACGGACATGCACCTGGAATGTCCGAACCCTTTATAGGGAAGGTGCCATTATCCAACTGGCGGAAGCCCTCAAAACGATAAAGGCTGACATCACCGCCATCCAGGAAATGCGATGGAAAGGGCAAGGCTGCTCTAAACAAGCACACTGTGATATCTACTACAGCTGCCATGCGGAGAGGCGCGAATTTGGATGTGGATTCGTTGTTAGGCGGAAGCTACTCCACCTTGTTTCCCGGTTCACACCTGTCAACGAAAGATTGGCCACGATCCGCATCAAGGCAAAATTTTTCTCCATCAGCCTTACTTGCGCACGCCCCGACGGAGGAAAAGGACGAAGCCGTCAAAGACGCTTTCTACGCTAGTCTTGAGGACGTATACGACCACCTTCCGGTCCATGACGTGAAAATAGTCCTCGGCGATTTTAATGCGAAAGTCGGAAGGGAAGGCATCTTTGGCCCCACTGTCGGTCAGTTCAGTCTTCATGAGACCTCCACGAACAACGGTCTAAGACTGATCGACTTCGCCGCGGCGCGAAACATGGTAGTTAGTAGCACCAGATTTAAGCACCTCGACATCCACAAGGCCACCTGGCTGTCCCCGGATCAAAAAACGCGAAACCAAATTGATCATGTTGTAATCGACGGAAGGCATGCCTCTAGTGTTCTAGATGTGCGTACATTTCGGGGGGTCAACATTGACTCCGACCATTATCTTGTTGCAGCCAAGATCCGCATGCGATTATGCAATTCGAAGAACATACGCACAGGAATACAAAGAAAGCTAGATGTCGCTAAGCTGCAATTACAACGGACTGCCGAAGCCTACTCCGCTCAACTCTGGGTTAAGCTCAACCAACCAACCTCTGGACCCGGCGGACTTTGGGCGCATATATCCCACTCCATACGTGCTGCCGCTGAAGAAGTCATTGGTTTCCGGCGCCCGCAACCTCGGAACCAATGGTATGATCAGGAGTGTCGCATTGCGACTGCAGTAAAAAACGCCGCTTATAGAAAAACGCTGCAGTCAGCTGCAACGCGAGCCGTGCGAGAAAACTACCGCGAAAAGAGGAAGGAAGAGAGGCGCCTTTTCAGACGCAAGAAAAGAGAGCAGGAAAAGCGTGAGCATGAGGAACTAGAGGTGTACCAGGGCAAGAAGGATGCACGAAAATTCTATCAACAGGTTAAGCGTCTAACCCAAGGTTTCAAGCTCGGAGCATCCACTTGTAGAGACGAAAATGGAGATCTGAATACGGATACGCAGTGTGTGCTGAGATTGTGGAGACGGCACTTCTCCAATTTACTTACTGGCGACGATTTCACCAATGCCGCCCATGGAGAGCACAGTGCAGAGCTACCAATCAACAATGACGGAGTGGAAGTACCACCACCTAGCCATGATGAGGTTCGAGTTGCTATCCAACGACTCAAAAACAACAAAGCAGCGGGTGCTGACGGCCTGTCAGCTGAATTGTTTAAAACCGGCGGCGATGAATTGATAAGGCGCATGCATCAGCTCATCAGCAAAATATGGCTAGAGGAAAGCATGCCCGACGATTGGAACCTCAGCGTACTGTGCCCTATACTTAAGAAAGGAGACCCAACAATCTGCGCAAGTTATAGAGGTATCAGTCTTATTTCCATCGCATATAAGGTTCTCTCAAGCGTACTGTGTGAAAGATTAAAGCCGATTACAAAAACACTGATTGGACCTTATCAGTGTGGCTTTCGACCTGGTAAGTCCACCATAGACCAGATTTTCACGCTACGACAAATCCTGGAGAAAACCCACGAAAACCAAATTGACACACACCATCTCTTTGTTGATTTTAAAGCTGCGTTCGATAGCCCGAGAAGGGATTGCCTATACGCAACAATGTCTGAGTTCGGTATACCTGCAAAGTTGATCAGACTTTGCAGAATGACGTTGAGCAACACACGCAGTTCCGTCAAGGTAGGAAATGACCTCTCCGAAACCTTCAATACCGAAAGAGGTTTCAGGCAAGGCGATCCACTGTCTTGCGATCTCTTTAACATCATCATGGAGAGGATCGTACGAAAGGCCGGTGTACATCGTAATGGCACCATTTTCTACAAAGGCGTCCAGCTCCTTGCGTACGCTGATGATATTGATATTGTCGGCAGAACCAAGAGAGATGTTACCGCTGCTTTCGCCGCTATCGAAAAGAAATCAGCCAAAGTGGGTTTGACGATAAATGAGGGCAAAATAAAATATATGCTGTCTACAAACAAGGGAGCTCGGCGTTTAGACTCCCAAAGCAGAGGCGCCTGGCGAGAGCTGATGAGGTCGGTTGAAACCCGGACACGGGTTGTTACGACCAACTAAGTAAGTAAGTAATTTTATATTTATTTATATGTATTGATATTTATTGATATTTAACAATATGTAAATTTATTTTTTATCGCACAACATAAGCAAACAACGAACGACAAATTGACATTTGCTTGTTCTTCTTGATGCTTATTCTTCTTGATGCTTGTTCTTATGCAGCTGGAACAAATTTTTTCTAGCACACTTCGAGCAAGGTTGATTTATAAGGTTGTTGCAGGGCTGATCGGCCTCTCTTCTCAGTACCCATAATTGTCAAAACCAGCCAATTTTGCGAATGACTACGAAAGAAAAACGGATGATTAAAGAAAGTACTTGCAGATTTTCTATGAGCTGTCAACTACGATTTGACAATTATGGGTACTCGCTCTCTTCCCTTCGACAACCTTATAAATCAACCTTGACTTCGAGCAACTTTCGAGCTCGAGAGAGCGGTTTTATGCTTGTTCTTCTAGCTAGAAAAAGTACGGAAACACGTTCTAGGACATTGCAAGTTACTACAATCGAGTACGGAAACAGACCTAATATAGATGCGCATGTTTGCCTACGTCATGAAAGACACAGCTGTTTTTCATTCTATAGTGTATATATTATACAATGTGTGAGTTGAACAATATGACCTATTGCTTGCATTATTTATGATATGAAATGGAATTAGACAGATGGTATAAAATAATTAATTGCCATTGTGGACTGCGGGTAATGGTGAAATCGCACTAGCAAACTTTACAAGTATTTACATTGTCAAATTCTTCGTCAAATCGTTGGTCAAACAGCAGAAAAATCAAAATATTTGGACTTACATCAAACAATTCGACCAATGATTTGATGAGTGTTCATATTCGTGAAATTGTCATCAAATCTATATATATTTCTATTTGTTAAATCGTTGGATGATTCGATTTGATGTGTGATTTCTAATGATCCACTCACTCTAATGAGTGAGTCTAATGATCCATTAATGTTCGCATAACGCGACGCAACGTTGCCGTAGTAAATGTCACTTGAATTTCTGTTATATGGGATTTGTGTGTATCTGGTTATGTACCACTCAACGTAGCTTAGAAAAATACAGATGAAAAGCGAATTTTATCTTATAACCTTATGATAAACGTAGAACAAATAAAAAGTTCAATTTCACATTGAAGTCTACGTCACTCTTGGTTTTTGTGACTGCTGCATTTTCATTGATAATTTGTGTTTCGTTAATGTGCGGTAAATTTGCTGAAAAATTGTGACTTTTAACGCAGAATTCTTTTGTTCTTCCTTTTTGCAGATAAATATAATAATATAATTTGCACGTTAAAAGTTTTCTTTCTTTTGTTTAAAGTGAATAAAGGCAATACGAGTGCCATGAAAATATTGGAAGTGGAAGATAAAAAAGCAAGATAGTACAATCACTTAGAAATCGCGGAGCTGCTGTTGTATGTTAATGTGAAAAGGCTACCGCAGTGGCGTATGGCCACAGCATGCATCTGCCCCAATGTCAAATGCAATGCAGTTTGCATTCCGCCGGAAACTGTCATATTTTTTCTCTTCCAATCTAACCGCTCAAGGTGCTCGAATTGTCCTTGATTCTTATAGCATGTTCTCACGGCACCCTGAACAACGTAATTCGGCTCTCATTCGTAATTCGAGGCTGAATTATGTTCCGAATTAAGTAATTCGCCATACAAAATTTGACAAGCAAATTACCTCATTTGAAGGTAATTCAGTTTGAATTAACATCCGAATTACGTAGAAATCGATTTCATCTCTAATTTTCATCGAAAACTACATGCAAAACACAAGAAGAAATAAAAACAAAACAAGACAAAACAAATAGTCAAATTCTCAAAGTCAGCAGACAAAGAGAGTATCATTGCTTAAGAAAATAAATAATATAATCAACATATATTTATTTTGCACATTGTTCCCCTATTTTCGTTCTCCACAACAAATCAATTAAAATTAAAATAAAATACATCGAATTACGATTGCTTCGTGAGAACAGGGTAATTCACATTCGTAATTCATAGCCGTGAGAACATGTTATTAGTAAAATTAGTTAGCCACAATAAACAAAACTATTTTATTTCCTTTGCATTCCTGTTTTCAGAGATGTAATGTAAATTAACTAACAATATTTTCTTTATTTCTTTTTAAATTTTGCACCAATTACAAATTTTTTTTAAACAAAAGCAGCAGATTTGGAGTCTTGTTAAGTATATGTACGTCTGCATAATCAACGCGCGATTTGCTACGTGCAATCTGCCATTTACTCCGGCCACGTTGCGTCGCGTTTAGTGATGTAGGCCGAATCAAGTATCCAAAGTTAAGTATTAGATACACCGCTTTGACTTGGGTATCAGTATAATCGAATTAAAAGTATTGGATACTTAGGGTTGTTATTTCTGTTTAAGCTTACTGCAATGTCAAGATATGAATGTAGTGAAATGCAACCATGTGCGTTGCCTGTCGTTGCTGTTGTTTTGCTGCTGCAAAACCTATCAAACGTGCTGGCTGAGAAAACAAATTTGCATAATATTTGTAATATTTATGTTGAGTCGTAATAATTGTTATTTAAGCGAATGTTTCTTAAATATGCAAATATTTAAAGGGTTGTATTTACATGCATGCATTTCTTCACAAAACTCCTGTCAAAAACATAGAGTATCCAATTAAAATATCGAATAGTATCCAATTCTTTATTGAGTACCCAAACGTACGAAAAAGTATCCAATACTTCCACCACTAGTCTCGTTATGCGGACATAAAATACATTAGGGCTATTCACATTCTTGAGTAAATGGGGTTGCATCATAGCATTAGTAAAATGATAGGGTATATTTTTACTCTACACTAACAAAATACAAAACAAAATACAAAATAAAACACTGGTGTAAATATGCAACACCAAAAACCCATAAGGGCTATTCACAATCTTGAGTATTTGACATTGCAAATTTATGCAATTGTAAAAATTTGCCATCAATCGTGAGCGGTCTTTCTCGGTTTACTTTGCAATACTTGTTGCAAAGCATAAAATGAACCGCTGATAGCTCACTAACTATTTAATGAATCTTTTATTAGGTTTCTCCCGTTTAATCCGTTTTTTTATTTACATATTTTACATATCTTTGTTTTTTATTTTAATTTTTTTAACTTTATTTTTTGACAATCAGCTGTTAGCTTACAGTTCAGTATTGCATATGCATAGTAAATATAAACTATGGGTCTTAAGTGTTGCATATTTACACAAGCGTAGTAAATGCATCTCTGTATATTTTGTTAGTGTAGAGTAAAAATATACTCTACCATTTTGCAAATGCTATGATGCAAGACCTTTGCACCTGATTGTGAACAGCCTTATAGAGTATATTTACTATACATATGTAATAGTCAACTCTAAGCTGACAGCTGATTGTCATAAAAAAAAGAAAGTCGCTAAAAACATAGACATGGGAAATAAGCAAAAAAAAAAAACTAATTCAACGGAAGAAACCCGATAAAAAATGTAGTAAAAAGTCAGTGAGTAATCAGCGGTGAATTTCCTGCTTTGCTAGAAGAATTGCAAAGTAAACAGAAAAAGGCCACTCTCGATTGATGGAAAATTTTTACAATTGCCCTATTTGCAATGTCAAATACTCAAAACTGTGAATAGCCCTATTGTTTACGAGCATCAGCGTTGATCTATAAAAGTGTATATAAATACACGTAAACGGAGGCGCTCCATGTAATTTTAACTACTTTTCATGTTAAATCAGGCGAAAAGCTTAAAATAAAATAAAAGAAAAAATAAAATAAAATAACTACATATGTTTAAAAGAAGTTCATACTTAAGAAAACATAAAAATACTAAATATGTTTAAATAATACTGAGAGATAATTGTGTACCTATTTGGTGCATGCTCAATTATCGCACACAAACAAAATTTGTTGTTGTTTTCACAGGTAAAAAAAAAAACTGCAGTTTAAGATAGCTTCACTTGCATCCAAAAATTCCTGAAAACAATTTTGACAACTGGCAGAAAATATTTCTTGAACAAAAAACATAAGGAAAAATGTTGTCTTCAGCCTTGTCAAACAGAAACTTATGTGTCACTTGAGAACAGCTCGGTCGAATTGTCAGAATGGATAAAAGGAAATCAAGAAAAAAACCTGAATCTATACTTTTTAGCTAACAGCATGTTTTGACAGTTCAAACAAAGGCGAAAAAGAGTGTTTTTCTCTCATCCGCAAATTTTACCATGCTACTGCTTTTCAGTACTGTTCCTGATTTTTGTAGTAAAGAACCATTGGGTTTGCCCAAAGTAAAAACTGTGATATTAAAATGTCTGGATGTACGTAAAAAAATAGCACCTTAATTCGAAAAACAGGTAGGAGGTCTGTTCCCGTACACATTGCCGAGTTAAAGTCGGGTAAAGTTAAATATGAGAGAATAAAATGAAATTTGAGAATAGTGCAGAGATGGGTACACCATACGACATTATGTCAATGTATATGTGACGCACTCAGCTCATACACTAAAGCTGAAAGTTCATTAACTGCGTTTGCATATGCGTCCGTCAATTCGCTGAACGCAATGCAATAGAAATGAGTGTAAGCTTATGAGAGAGAGTTTTATGGTTGCGTTTGTGACGTTCATAAAACGCAATTTACGCAAGCAAAGTTGAAAATATTTCAACTTTCCTTGCGTAAATTGCATTTATTGACAGCTCGTTACTTATAAGGATAGCGAGAAGAAAAAAAAGCAACTAGTTCGGGCATTGTGTCATTTTTATTTCGTGCTGCTTGTTATATTTTGTGTCTTTCTGCTTGTTAGTGAAATTTTTTTTCGTATATATTAAATTAAAAAGAGAAAATGGAATCGTTTTGCACAGAAAAGTTGATTGATGCAGTAGAAAAGCATCCGTGCATATATGCAAAGTCCACAGCGGAGTAACGGAACAAATTAAAACGTGCTAAAGCCTGGGATTCCATAGGAAAAGCAATGAACATTGAAGGTTTGTTGTATTAATATTTTTGCAAATAATGAAAACCAAATTCGATAAGCTGGAATTTTGTTTTGATTAATTGCAAGATAGCATCGTGCTTTCCTGTCACAATCGTGTTTAATTCTTGCTATCTGTAGGCAGCTCATCTAGTTTGATTTCCACTAATTGAAAAAAAGCACAGTGATTTTCTGCCACCCCTGATTGCGAACGTTGTTCATGGATTTCGGTAATTTTCTTTATGAAGTTTTTGAAGATCCTCCAACGCAGTTGCTCTGTTTACTTTTTTCTACTTACACTTGCTTTATTTTCTAGGATCTGAATGTATGACCAAATGGCGCTCAATACGAGATCGCTATATACGTGAAGTCTCCAAAGTTTTGAGGTCTGGTAGCGCAGGTTTTTATGCTAATTTTTAAAAGTTTTTGCTATTATACATCACACAATTTCAAATATTTCAGCGTTAATATTTATAAAATTACATTTAAACAATATAGAAAATATTGAATAATTTTGTAGCCCTGCTTACTCTGAACGTAAAACGCAATTATTGTACTCTGCAATAATTTTCTTGCGTAAATTGTGCCAGCGAGTAGACGGACGCATATGCAAACGCAGTTAATGAACTTTCAGCTTAAAAGCTGCGGTTGTGCAGAAAAGGAATAAAACAAATTAAAATTCCAGTAGACATGAATTATTTACATTCACAGAATCAGCGAAGCTTTGCTTCAATTTGATAAATAATTGCCTGCGATTACATTCTATTCTATTCTATACATTCTATTTCAAATTTTGAACTTCCAAATTCCATGTCAATATTATTCTTGTATTATCACTGTATCTAAAGCAGATAAAAGCAAAAAAAAAAAACATAAAAGGGAAAAAGACGAACGCAATGTTACCTGCTTAAAGTTTCATAGCATTCTGATCTCTGCTAGGGATGTCGGAAAAACATCGATGAATCGAAAATATCCATGTTTTACTTTAATGCATCGAAAATTTTCTACTCGATGTATAAAAAGTGTTTTTTAAAAATTGACATCTTTAGTATATCCTATAGCCATTCCAGTTTTTCAATTGTGAAAAAATAAAGAAGTGAGTTTAACCAAAAAGTAGAAAAGACTTCAAAAAGAGTGGCTTCGATCATGGGCGTAGCGAGGGTAGGACACGGGAGGGCAGTTTCCCCACCCCTGAACATTAGAAAAATAAAATTTTAGTATTAAATTAAGAATCCAAAAAATTTTTTCTTATAATTCAAAAGCATATAATTGTTAATATTTATTATAGTTTGATTAATTTTTTATTACAGACACATTTTTTATTTATTTATCAGTCACATGAAAAAAAAAAAATTTTACACCCCTGAACATAATCCCACGCCCACGGCTTGGAAGTTTTTTGAGAAACGCAGTAAAAACAACGCGAATTGCAATTTGTACAAAAAGGCTATCAGAAATGGAAACCAAAATGGGAACAGAATCAAGACCTTTTCTAAAAAGCTCTTATTATTAAGGGAGAATATTTGATGACTTAAAATAAAAATTTTTATGATTTCTGTGGTTTTACAAAAAAGTTTTTGACCTGATTCAACAGTCCGTTAGAAACATAATTAGCTCAGTTAGAGTAATTAATTTGAAATTTTGTACAATTTTGCTAATAATATATTTTGTTTTGATATTACTAACTTACTTACTTGGGTGGCCGTAACAACCCGTGTTCGGGTTTCGGCCGACCTCTTCAGCTCTCGCCAGGCGCCACTGCTTTGCGCGCGCCTTCATCAATCGGATAGACCAAGTGCGGTTAGGGCTTCCTCAGCCTGTTCCATCAATCGGAGGCATGGTCTCCCTCGTCGTCGTTGACCAGTGACCCTCGCCTCGAGCACCTTTTTCGCTGGAGCTTCGTCGTCCATACGATGGACATGACCCAGCCAGTGTAGTCGCTGCACAGTGATACGCCGAACTACGTCAATGTCTTCGTAGAGCTCATACAGCTCGTGGTTCATTCGGATGCGATAGTCATCGCCGACTCGAACAGGACCGAAGAGTTTGCGAAGAACTTTTCTCTCGAACACCCCCAGAACGGCTGCGTCAGTTTGCGACACTACCCATGCCTCAGCGCCATAAAGCAGCACAGGTAGAACGAGCGTCTTGTAGAGTGTTAGTTTTGCCGATTGAGAGAGGGCTCTGGAACTTAGTTGCTTACTGAGCCTTGACTACTTCAAAGTTATAGCAACCGGATGAAATGTGGGAGTCTATACGCCACGCTCCCTTGTTTGTAGACAGCATATACTTTGTTTTACCCTCATTTATCGTCAAACCCACTTTGGCTGATTTCTTTTCGATAGCGGCGAAAGCAGCGGTAACATCTCTCTTGGTTCTGCCGACAATATCAATATCATCAGCGTACGCAAGGAGCTGAACACCTTTATAGAAAATGGTGCCATTACGATGCACACCGGCCTTTCGTACGATCCCCTCCATGATGATGTTGAAGAGATCGCAAGACAGTGGATCGCCTTGCCTGAAACCTCTTTCGGTATTGAAGGTTTCAGAGAGGACATTTTCTACCTTGACGGTGTTGCTCAACGTCATTCTGCAAAGTCTAATCAACTTTGCAGGTATACCGAACTCAGACATTGTTGAGCAGAGGCAATCCCTTCTCGGGCTATCGAACGCAGCTTTAAAATCGACAAAGAGATGGTGTGTGCCAATCTGATTTTCGTGGGTTTTCTCCAGGATTTGTCGTAGCGTGAAAATCTGGCCTATGGTGGACTTTCCAGGTTGAAAGCCACACTGATAAGGTCCAATCAGTGTTTTTTTAATCGGTTTTAATCTTTCACACAGAACGCTTGAGAGAAACTTATATGCGATGGAAATAAGACTGATACCCCTATAACTTGCGCAGATTGTTGGGTCTCCTCTCTTAGGAATAGGGCACAGTACGCTGAGGTTCCAATCGTTGGGCATGCTTTCTGCTAGCCACATTTTGCTGATGGGCTGATGCATGCGCCTTATCAATTCATCGCCACTGGTCGTAAGCAATTCAGCTGACAGGCCGTCAGCACTCGCTGCTTTATTGTTTTTGAGTCGTTGGATAGCAACTCGAATCTCTTCATGGCTAGGTGGTGGTACTTTCACTCCGTCATCGTGGATTGGTGGCTCTGAACTGCGCTCTCCATGGGGGGTATTGGAGGAATCGTCGCCAGTAAGTAAGTTGGAGATGTGCCGTCTCCATAATCTCAGCACACACTGTGTATCCGAATTCAGATCTCCATTTTCGTCTCTACAAGTGGATGCTCCGGGCTTGAAACCTTGGGTTATATACTTAACCTGCTGATAGAATTTTCGTGCATCCTTCTTGCCCTGGTATACCTCTAGTTCCTCGTGCTCACGCTTTTCCTGACTTGACTTCTTCATGACTTCTTCAGCGGCAGCGCGCATGGAGTGAGATATATGCGCCCAAAGTCCGCCGGCGTCGTCGGGTCCAGAGGTTGGTTGGTTGAGCTTAACCAAGAGTTGAGCGGAGTAGGCTGTGGCAGTCCGTTGTAATTGCAGCTTAGCGACATCTAGCTTTCTTTGTATTCCTGTGCGTATGTTCTTCGAATTGCATAATCGCATGCGGATCTTGGCTGCAACAAGATAATGGTCGGAGTCAATGTTGACCCCCCGTAATGTACGCAAATCTAGAACACTAGAGGCATGCCTTAAGTCGATTACAACATGATCAATTTGGTTTCGCGTTTTTTGATCCGGGGACAGCCAGGTGGCCTTATGGATGTCGAGGTGCTTAAATCTGGTGCTAGTAACTACCATGTTTTGCGCCGCGGCGAAGTCGATCAGTCTTAGACCGTTATTCGTGCAGGTCTCATGAAGACTGAACTGACCGACAGTGGGGCCAAAGATGCCTTCCCTTTCAACTTTCGCATTAAAATCGCCGAGCACTATTTTCACGTCATGGACCGGAAGGTGGTCGTATACGTCCGCAAGACTAGCGTAGAAAGCGTCCTTGATGGCTTCGTCCTTTTCCTCCGTCGGGGCGTGCGTGCAAATAAGGCTGATGAAGAAAAATTTTGCCTTGATGCGGATCGTGGCCAATCTTTCGTTTACAGGTGTGAACCGGGAAACAAGGAGTAATTTCCGGCTCACAACGAATCCACATCCAAATTCTCGCCTCTCCGCATGGCAGCTGTAGTAGATAAAGCAGTGAGCTTGTTTAGAGGAGTCTTGCCCTTTCCATCGCATTTCCTGGATGGTGGTGATGTCAGCTTTTATTGTTTTGAGGGCTTCCGCCAGTTGGATAATGGCACATTCCCTATAAAGGATCCGTACATTCCAGGTGCATATCCGTAAATCATTGTCCGTTTTTCGTTTTCGGTTTTCGTCAACGTAATTAGTGTTCTTATCCGAGGCTGGTTTAGTTTCCATTGGGCAGTAGTAATATGGCGGGACCCAAACCCTGAGCACATTCCATGTGTAAGGTCTATGGAGCGACCCGTCGCTCAAATTAGCCGTCAAACTGACGGATGCCAGTTTGCCGTTGCCCAGAGAACACCACGTGGAGGTTTGAGTCGTCTTGAGACGATTTCGACATGGATAAAGCTGGTCTCGCCAGGTTGAGGCGGTCAGACACGTTGCCATGTGAAGGTTCGCCCCCTGTTTCCCCCTGTTGTTTTGACATAATATCTGAAAATTCCTATGCAAACCGATGCATCGATGTATGCCCTCCGGTGCATCGAAAAATATCTATGTACATTTCGATGCATCGAATCATAAAAATACATCGATATATTTTTGCCACTGGCATTCCTAATCTCTGCTGATCGACGCTGACTGCTGTATGCGTATTAAGAAAGTGACGTCATTCTTCAAATTTGAGGTTTGGCCCGTGCCTGGAATAGTGCCAAAAGTACGTAAACGGCTTCTAGCTAGTTTCATGCGCAAACTATCTGCCTGTCAAACTGGTTGGCTATGAAACGTAAGCAGCGCCAATTTTAACATGTAACAAACGTAAACAGCACCAATTTGAACTTGATATTTTATATTTATTTATATGTATTGATATAAAAAAATAAAATGGCCATTTCAGCCCTTGAAAGGTATGTATTGATATATATCGATATTTAAACATTTTTAAATTTATTTTTTATCGCACAACGTAAGCAAACAACAAATTACAAATTGACATTTGCTTGTTCTTCTTTATGCTTATTTTTCTTGATACTTGTTCTTATGCAGCTGGAACAAATTTCTTCTAGCAACTTCCGAGCTCGAGAACTCGATTTTATGTTTCTTCTTCTAGCTGGAAAAAGTCCGGAAACACGTTCTAGCTCGAAAACAGACCAATAATTTTAAGCCCATTAATAGCATAGACACATTTATTGCAGCTGCAGCCGTGCAGCATCTGTCAAAAATGTTAACATGTATTTCTTATAGCCTAGACACATTGACTGCGCCTGCGGCGGTGCGGCATCTGTCAAAATTTTTTACATGTATTCTTATGGAGAGAAACTGATGTAATGCCGCCCTTGCCGCTGTCATCGATATAGAATCAATCCTAATTTGACAGCTTGTCGTTGCAGCCGGAATCGGCACGATTACGATTTCCGGGCGCCCCGATTTGCAAGTGTTTTCTGGTAGAGAACAACAAAAAAACATGATTTGCTGAACAAAAAATCGATAACTCTATTAGTTCAAAAAAACATCTAAATCTTTGCCGTTACTCAATGGATCTTTAAGATTGATATGTCATTTGAAAGGTCATTAAATGACCTTTTAAATATATTTATTATAAATATCATTGCTACAATATTTTTAGTTTTATAAGCGAATTTATTCCAAAGTTGAATTTTTTAATAAAAAGAAAAATAGATTTTTTTTTTTAAAAGCTTACAGCTAGACCAGTGATGGACGACGTAGACTACATGATGTCGAGAATATCATAACGACGTGTCGACAATACGTTCATGTGTAGATAACTAAACATTTTTATGCAACCCAGAACCTTAGCTGTCAAGTGTTTTATTGACTGAGCAAAATGGCAGCCGGCTTTTATAGCAAGCATTTTTAATTTTTGCATTGGTAAATTGCATTATAATAAGTTTTTAAGCGGCGAAAATACTAGAGTAAAGAACAAAATCAATCTACGTGGAATTGCGATCAACAACTGTAGTGTGGCCAGTTATTTTTTACAATCTCGACAATACTGCCATTTTTCACAGATTATTTTCGATATTGTCTACACTATTGTCGACATAGTCGACATTCTCTACACCATTGTCTACATTTTTGACACGAAAATGTCGACAATTAAAGTCGATGCATCGAGGAACATCACTTAGCTAGACCTCTTGTTTGATATATAAAAATACGTATCTTTTTTTAATTTCACACTTTATTACATAAAATTTTAATTTTTAAATATTTTTGTTTGTTAAAAAATCTGTTCAAAAAATTGTCTATATCTTCGCCAATATCCAATGGATCTTAAAGATTGAAATGCTATTCGAAAGGTAACTAAATGCCTTTTCAACGATATATTATACAAATATTATTTCAAGAATGTTTTTAAATTTATAAGCGAATAAATATCAGATTTGTTTTTTTATTTAAAAGAACCGTTATTTTCTAAAAAATTTTATTAAATAAAAGTGATATAATAAATTTTAATCATACTTCTCCATTTATCACTAATGCATTTTTTGGCAAATGGTCACACAAATCCCAATTGACTGTGACAACATTTGCATTCGTTAATGGCTTAAGCATATATCAATTATCCAATTTAATAAAATGGAAACCAATGTCCGAAACTGATCGAGTAAAAATTACAAATTTTTTTCATTGGCTCGAAAATCCCGTTAATTCATATAAATATTATAGCCACAATGTTGCGTTAAAAACAATTGTTTAATGTAATGGCGAAGCAAAACATCTAAGATATGAGTGAAAAAAACCACTTTCCGTACAAGGGCAAATCATTGTATCATAAGAAAAACACAGGTAGAGTTTTCTTATGTTTCTTTTTCATAATATAGCTAGGGCAATAAAATACATTTAAATAAATTAAACTTAACAATATATATGCAAGCTTTGAACATCCCAACTTTAAGTGCTGGCTGGAGTAGAGTATAAGGTAAATACTTGAAACCCATGGGTTACGGATTCGATTCCTAGGAACAAGTAAATTTTTTTATAAAGAACTTTTTTTTTAATAAAAATGCTAGTTTTTAATGTTTGAACAATAAATCTTTATCATATCAAGCATATGGAAAATTCGTTTAATACAGTATTTTTTAATTGCGATTGGTGCGCTCGACGCATACGGTTTCGATCAAGCTCAAATCCAACAAGAAATTTTTTAAAATTATTTTCCAACTCATATAAGCAAATCGAACAAAAATGTAGAATTTTTTTCGCATACTTCGAGTATGCGGACACATCAATGTTTTGACTAATATGATATATAATGCTCTAAAGAAACAATGATGAATTATTTGTTTCTTTTATAACTATTATACTAAATGATTCCCGGAAAGAGCACATATACCAAAAAATCGGCAAAAATATTACCTTTTGTTTGGCATACTTTGATCTTGCACACTATTTATGGTTTCACCTAGCAACGCTGAAATCCTTTCCAGAAATCACTGGATGAAATGAAAGATCCTTTATAGCTTCTATACTAAATAATCCCCAGAAATGACAGTCGCACCAAAATGTCGGGAAAAATATTTGCCATAAGATGGCATACTTTGATTTTACACACTATTATGGGCTTGGTCGAGCAATGCTGAAACCTTGTCCAGGACAAATTAGATGAAATAATTTGTTTAGCTCATAGTTTCTATACTAAATAATTCCCGGAAAGATCACATATAAAAGTAAAAGTAAATTTGAAAAGTATTTGCCATAAGATGGCATACTTTGATTTTACACACTATTATGGGTTTGGCCGAGAAACGCTGAAATGCTCTATAAATCCGTTCGTAATGATCATTATCTACATTAATAGATTGTTTGAATACATAATTTCACCCTGTGAATTTCCCCTTCGAATTTTTTGACAGTTTCAGCAACGTTGCCAATTTGGCGCTAGTGACAGCAACAACATTTAATTAATAGTTTGACGTTTTAATAGACGAAAAGTATTTTTCTGTATGGAAATTTTTTGCAAGCCCGTTTGTATAAAATAGGAATCGCAGTCAAAATAAATTAAAGTGATATTATTGCCAACGTAATGCTAAAAACTGAGCTCCAAACATCGCTGTACTCGTGAAACCTAAAACAAATTCAGAAAAGTGAAAATTAAAACCAATTTGTAAACAATCGCACCGCGCCATATAGCTCTAATCAAGCAACGCAGGGCTTAATATCTAGCGAAATCCCCAAGTTAATTTGAAGTTGACTTCAAAAACCGCATTTATTTAAATGTTTCGCAGTCGCAGTTGGTTTGGCGGTGGCTGGAACCGTCCCAAGAATCGTCTTTCATTGGAGCACCTTAAATATTTGTACAGTATTTTAGAAAAGAATACCACCGTGTCAGAGAGCAATCGGGGGCTGTTGGTGGAGTCGTTACGTTGCATTGCCGAAATATTAATTTGGGGAGATCAGCATGATTCATCAGTATTTGAGTGAGTGGATTACAAAGGATTCGAATTGAATTAGAGTTTGATATGAAAATTAAACTGTTGCTCTTTACAGCTTCTTCCTAGAAAAGAATATGCTATCCTATTTCCTGCATATCATGCGTCAAAAGAGTGGCGGTTCAAGTTTTGTTTGCGTCCAACTTTTACAAACGTTGAATATACTTTTCGAAAACATACGCAACGAGACCTCACTGTGTGAGTAAATAAATAAATAAACTTTGTTGTATTCTTTGTTGTATGCTTTGTATCACTTTATTTGATTTAACAAATGTGATCTCGTTTTCTTGCAGATTATCTACTAAGCAATAATCATGTAAATTCAATAATTGTACATAAATTCGATTTCTCCGATGAGGACGTCATGGGATACTATATATTGTTTTTAAAAACTTTAAGCTTGAAGCTGAATACGCATACAATACATTTCTTTTATAACGAGGTAATGAATTTCTATTTGAACATATACATATATTTTTCAAACCTGCTGTTTTAAAATTTCCGTTTTAGCATACAAATGATTTTCCACTGTATACCGAAGCAATAAAATTTTTTAACCATCCCGAGTCGATGGTGCGTATCGCTGTGCGTACAATTTCATTGAATGTTTATAAAGTACAAAATGCCAGTATGTTGCGGTTTATAAGAGACAAGTAAGTACAGCTTAAGTATGCTCGACTATTCACTTAATTTTTAATTAACTTATTTTCCTATAGAACTGCTGCGCCCTACTTTAGCAACTTAGTTTGGTTCATCGGCAAACACATTCTTGAATTGGACACATGCGTGCGCACTGACATTGAGTGAGTTGATCAGTTTAAATATTGAGAAACTAAAAAATGTAATCAATTATCTTTCAGTCATCAATCTAACCAAAAGCTATCGAATCTTGTAGCTGAGCATCTTGATCACTTGCACTATTTAAATGATATTCTTCTGTTGGAGATCAAAGATTTGAATGCTGTGCTAACCGAACATTTGCTGCATAAACTCTTTGTGCCACTATATATATTCTCGCTGACTCCAACGCCGCCACCGCCCTCCTTAGCGGTCGTCACGCAAAATTTAGCCGCGGTTCTGAATCGCAATGTTGACATCGACATACAAGAGATGAATAACCCACGCGTATCCTCTATTGTTGCACTCTATTTATTGTCTTTGGTATTTCTTGTGGTAACGCATTCACCACTGGTACATGCGCTTGCCTGGGTTATTCTCAACGGTGATCATAGCGTTTTCAAGGAAGGTGCCGCGGAAGTTCTCAACGCTTATGTGGAACATCGCAAGGTTGTTGTGCCAAGTTTCGCTGAGCCACGCGAGAGTTTAGAAGAAGCTCTGGATACAGTTGTGGGCACTTATTCTGTGAGCTCATTTTCTACTTATGGCACCGATGGTGCAGAGCAGTTAGAAGATAATGACACGGCCAGTTCTTCTACGCCTTCAACATCTACGTCGGCTTCAAATACACCACCGCATGTAAATAATGCCAGAAATGCGGAAATAGGTGGTGCAGCAAGTGCAATAACAACACCACCAACAGCGGCAGTAGCGGAAACAACCTCAACGAGTCGTAATGTGAAAATGTGCAACATAACCGATGAGGAAAAAGAGAAGCTACAAAAGCTGATAACGCCACAAACAACGGCCGATTTGAATCGCCCATTTTTGGATACAGTAATGACGGCCTTAGATTGCACTGAAAATGATTATCAAGCTTTATTAGCTTTGTGCTTGATATATGCTATGGCTTACAACAGAGGTAAAATGATTTGTTGTTTCTCTTTGTTTAAATTTTAATGTCTAAATTTCAATTTCAAGTATTAACAAAACTTAGAACTCACTGCTAATTTTTAAAGCTATTTCTTATAACATTATTATAACATTTGCATTTGTAAATCAATGTCTATTCCATTTTTACCATATTGCTCGCTGGCTTGTATTGTGTTCTCAAATTCCTACATCTTCTATTTTTTAATGCAAAATTTCAGATGGTACGTACAAATCTCATTCACTACTAGACTAACTACACAGCACAACCGTTAAATGCTTTTATCAATATTAAACTTATAACCCTTTAATGATCAATGGGACAAATATGTCGCATTGCATTTATAAATTGACTTTGTGACATTTCTAGTACAATTCTAGTTAGAGTTTTGTGTATAAAAAAAAGGATTAAGTACTTTATATATAACTTGTATAAAAGCCCGTCCTACGACGGGTTGGAAGAATTAAAAGTAAAAAATTGACAACAAATTTATTGGATTTAAAGCTCCGCACCTAATATCGCTCAAACTGTAATAATTTGTTGCTATTATTACAGTACTTTAACAACATATGTATACTGTCCTGAAAAATGTTCAGCGTGAAAGTGTTTGCAAAAACACGCGCAAGTATCAAATGAATTTTCTGTGCATACTTTCAGGCTAAATATTTTTCATCGATATTAGGTGCAAAGCAGCGTGCTTGCCTTTTATGTTTGGTTACAGTTTCAAAACCTTTCAAGATTATCCTAAAGTCAAAATTAAATTTAGATATTTATTTGGAATGTGGCGGAGTTTCGTATTCGCAATAATTTAACATCCGCATCCATATTCGGATCCGCCTGTTACACATTCCAATAGGCTCAACAACACCTAATTCTTATTATTAAGGGAAAAGAGTATTTTTCTATGTTTAAACCAGTTTCAGTTTCAGCTAGCACGTATTGATAGTGTAAAATTATTCACTACTTCTATTGGTGTTTACTGATGTATTGAAAAATATAAGCCTCACTATATCACATTAGTGATAGTGAAAAACTTTTCACTAAAATTCATAAAGTAATAGTGGAAAAAATCTATACAGCTTAGTGCAACTCTTTTTTTTAATCGTTTTCCTTGAAAATATGTTTGGAAGGTATCTCATAGTAATAATTATATTGAAAACTTTCATAGAAACCCATTATTTTTAATAACACCACTTTATAGGAACGTTTTAAATTGTAAGTAATTGCAATAATATAAATTTAAAATTTAAAAATTGTTAGCCCATTTAGAAAACTATATTTTATTATTATAGATTTTTTATTAGGGTCTGGCTAAAATAATTTCAAAACCAGTAATATTAAAAAGTTGAGAGGTTCATATTAGGTTAATATGACTTTGTTTTTCAAACAAAACATAAAATAATAATAATAACACTGCGTTACAAAAACTACTTTTGTTCTGTCCTATGAACCAATATATCTTTTCGGAAAGGGGGGAAAAAAATAAAAATATCGTCGTTTTTCATGTACACGTCAGAATTTTTATGTTTTTACGTTTTAAGTTCTGTGATGCCTCAAAGTGAGATGGTTCAATACATTTGTTGGATAAGAATTGTAGTTGTTGGGAATTGAGGAAACTTCATTTCTGAAAGTATAATGGCATACTGGCTCCAAATATAGTTTTTTTCATCCCTTTCGGTTGTTTAAAAACCCGATGTTTTTATTGATTAATTTTGTAAATACCTAAATACTTAATGCTGTGATTTCAGAAATGCATTTAGTATTTTTTTGCACCGGTAACGTTTTTTTTTTATTTTTTTAATTAATTTTTTTAAAAAAATTTTGTTCACAATATTAAAAATTCACAATATGAGTATGACCCATTATCAACTAAATTTATTTTGATTTATTGTTTCTAATGTTTCATTAGCAGAGAAAGCGGAAAAATATAGAAAACATAAAGAGGATTGCTTTGCTACGATTAACAAATTAAATAACTAGTTTTAATATGAATACTCGTACTTATTGTGAATTTTGAATATTGAGAAAAAAATTTGTGAAAACAATAAATAAAAAACCGTAACTGATACAATAAAACTAAATGAATTTCTGAAATCACCGCCTAAAGAGTTTAAATATACTCGTATAAAGAATTAAGTTATTAACAAAATTACATCGATAAAAAAAAAATCTGTTTTTAATCGGTACATTTATTATACATTTTGAAATACGTGTATTTTTATTTTGCCCCCCACTTTCTGAAAAGGTATATTTGGTGATAGGACAGAATGTGTGAAACGCAATGTAATAATAATATTATAATTACATTTTTTTTTTGTGCTTAAAAAGATTGCCGCTCTTTTATTGAAGATAATAAAATTAATAATTAATCAGTATTAATTGTCTAAAATCGCAGTGATTCGAAATTATTTGCATACAATTTTTAAAACGTGTCTAATTTTGATAGAGTATTTACAATGACAAAGGTGATTCTGAAATTAAATAATGACTGCTCTAATTTGAAAACAATTATTTTTTCTAAATTTTGAGGTTTTTTAGTTTTTTTTTAAAGCTTTAAAAATATAACCAAAACGATAAAAAATTTAGCATTTTACCAAGTCATAAACTTTTTACCAAAGTTGGTAATATTTTACCAAAACGGCAACGGTGGTACTAGTTCAAAATTAAAAACAAGGATACTGGAATTTTTCCAAGCAAAATGGTTTACTTTTAAAATTATTCTTGAATGTGCCTTTTTTTAAATAATGAAAGATGTTTCAGGGTTCATTAATTTTTTTATCGAATTGTTATTGAAAACTTAATTTTTGATTTTATATTATAATTTCTTGAGAAATGTTCAAAATTGAGAATTCTTTATCACTTTTTAAGAATATTATTGCGAAAATTATTATGAATTATAATAAATTAAAATATATTTAGTAATAAAATATTAATAAATTAGTATTTATAAATTAAAAATTTCTCACACAAAATTTTACTAACACAAAAAAATAAATTATAATTGGAAAGAAAATGTAATAGCTACAAAATTAATTTCTAAATAAATATTTAACCTTTATTACCACATATTTATGTAATCCGAAATGAGCACTCTAATTCGTGAAATAAACGAGCAACGATACTTTTTGATATGAACAATGTATTGCTTATTGTGTCCCACACGAACGAGAGTGCTCTTTCGGTTTCGGTGCTCTTAACTTTTTAACGGTTTCTTGAAACTGAACACTTTTTTGAATCAGTTCACCGGCTGAAGTTATGAATCAAGGATATCCTCCATTCCACATAAACAAAACACCGATACAATATAAACAAATACAAAAAACAAATTCTTACTTTTTGATGTAAAACTATTTGCAGTATTTCATATACTTTGACTGTAACACATCAAATACATTTTGTGTATATCTTCTTTCTCTATAGTTTTAAAAAAAGTTTTGTCCCATTGCGTTGTATGGAGTTCCTTCAAAAATAAAATTAATTTTTGCTTCACCTAGAAATTTAAAAATTTTGAGTTGTGACTGTTTTGTATTTAGTGTGCGATATGAGGCATTTAACATGAAGAGGGCAAAAAAAAAATTGTATACTTCACTACTACTTCTGTTTTTTTTTTTTGTTATCTTACATCTCTATGAGTTCAAAGTTTTTGTACAAGATTTTGTCCTTGTGCGAAGCCTAGTACGGGTCTTATAAAATCGTAAAAAGTCAAAATATGACTTTTGAAAATGATTTCGTGGATCCAAATTATATTCAAAAAGAAAAATTCTAAATGAAATTTTTGAAAAACTCACTTTTTTACATTTTTAAAAACGACGAAGTTCAAGAAAATTTATTTCAATACTCCATAAGAATTATTGTTTATTTTTTTATAAAAAAATCTTTCAGTTGTGGAATCGTTTTTGAAAAAATCATCTTTAGGTGATTTTACAAAAGCCGCATTAGGAAACGAAGCCTATTTTATACACAAGTTTGAGAGTTATAGAGGTAACATAGAGGTTTTGTTTTTAAATCAAAATATCACTTAAAAAAAAAGATTTCTGTTGAATAAATTTTCATAAAAAGAATTAAACAGTAATTTTTATGAGAAATTTGATTATTTCTTCAGTTGAAGATTCAAATATAAAATTATTTTTAAAAGGTAAAGTTAAAAAAATTAAAAATTTAAATTTTTTGAATTTAAAATTTCCAAATTTCAAACATTCAAAGTCTTGTACACAATTTGAAGAGTTTAAGGTCTAACATACTAAAAAAGCATATTTGAATGGATACAATTTTGAGTTGCCCGCAGCATGTGAAAGAACTCATAATTATTTTATTCCAAGGAATATGCGTTTTCTGGATTGCACAACTTTTCAAAATTTAAAAAAAGGATCCATTCAAAGGAATATTTTCTCAAAGAATTGGGTTGGACTAAATTGCATGAAAAATGTCAGGCTAATATTATACAATTTAGAAAATTATAGACGTTCGGAGTATAATTTCTTATATACGGGGTGTCCCAGACTTAGAGGATAATAAAGCGGAGGGTGGTCCCTAGTGATGAGATGAGCAAAGAATTGTATGAGTAGGGATGATCTCAAACGCTCCCCTAGAGAGGTAGGAAGGCTAGGACGCTCCCCCTAGGTCGAGTGGGGAAAGGTGTCATTACGTTTTTTATTTCGTAATTCATAACTAACATTCCTCTTATAACTAACGATTACCAAACTTAATAGTTTTTTGCCATAAAGTGCAAGTACTCGTAATGTCTGCCTTCTAGTTCTGTAACACCTTGGTCAGGCACAGTGCCCGAACAAAAACCTAGTCGGGCACTCTTCGGCTTATTGTGTCCGAATATAGTCGGCCATTTTTTTGACACTTTTCTGTACATTTTCAGAGAAATGTGAGTAAAATATCGGTCCAATTTCAGTTATAACATCGATTACTTTTCGGGTACACTAGAGTTAGGACTCAGGACTGTTACGATATTATTTCGGTAAATATTCACGGAAATATGAGTAAAATATCAGGAAAATTTCAGTTAAAACATCGGGTACTTCGCAGTATTTCGTCACTGCTCGTAGCTTTTAAAAAACAAAATTGTGTCCCATACTCGGGACTTTTGTGCCTGAATTCTTTGCTGCGGGCACAAATTGGCTCTCGGAAAGATGACATGTTTTAATAAGAATACATATGTAGTCGCAATGTAAATCTTGAAAAGCTCTTTTGAGTTCTTTCAAAAAATAGAATATAAAATAGTGAAATAAAAAATAGTGTTTGACCAATTAAAGGATTCAAAAATTCTTTAGCATTACTTTATAAAAACCAGAGTTTTGAATTTGCAATTGAGATAATATACTCTATATGAGAATCAAAAAAAAATTTTCTATCAAAAAAGACAAGATCTTTAACAATACCTTCTTGTTTAAATATAAAATTTGTGTCGTAAGAGCAGGGGCGTAAATTCATTTCTTATCAGGGGGGACGGAGAGAAATAACTTATAATTAAAACACAAAATTATATATTATAAATAAAAGATCATATTTTATTATAGAAGAGATTTTTTATTAATAGTAATGTATAAAGAACAGCTAAAACAAAGGATACCGCCTTTGATTTAAACGACCAAAATCCTTAATGATTAACTCCACCATCAACGACTGTTAATGGCTTTAGCTTCTTCATGCAGACATGCAATTACCAGCAGAAATTCTGTTAAGAACGCTTAGCAAAACAATTTAAATTGTTTGAAGGCCACCTTTTACCTTTGGAAATTTTTTCGCTTATACTATATGAACTTACATAGTATTGGGAACATGCTCTGAAAATGTAGACACGAAATCACGTCATATGTACACAAAGGCGTCTCACGCTCCATAAAAAAAAAGTTGTTCGAGGCTAAAATATTTCGACTCTCGTGATAGCCATCCGAGAGCTGGAATGGTTTGAAATTACCTCTAAAAGTCGAGTTTTTGAAGTGAAACTTTTATAGCCGCGTATACAACAATACGGCGAGCTAGATGGGGGTAAAATCAATGTAACGAAATGGTTCTTATGAAAACAACAACACAGCAATTCGCCGCACTGGCTGTATAAAAACGAAAAAAATCGATATTTAAAAATTTGTCACATTTCTGCTTTCACCGAGGATTGAACACGCTACACTTGGATTCATAGTCGGCTGTTCCAAACACGGCCACGGAGACATATTTATTTGAGTAGCTCATACTTATATTAAATCAACAATCAGTTCTTCTTTTCTTTCGTTTATGATTGAATTGAGTCTTTCGTACAATACTCTGAACGTACATTGCAACAATTATAAGGTTTTTTTGAATTATTTTTCAATTATTCAATTATTTTTCGACCAGTCGATTTTGACATAGCTTCCTTTTTACTCCAACTTGAGCCTACCTTATAATTCTGCTATAGATCAGTACTATAACCGTGTACTCACGTTCAATTTTTGGAGCTGTTGCTAATTCTCTTGCAGCAATTTAAACATTACCTACTAAAATGTACTCCTTGCTAACGGTATAAAAGCATACAAGCGGAGGTTGTTTACATGTTAAGTACGACAAAAAATATTCCTAAAATTGGAAGGCGAAATGATTATTCTAATGTAGATTAAATTGTTTTATTTGTTTGTTGTTTGTTTCAAAGTTTGCAAGCTAATAATATTTCAATTTAATATATATATGGACATTTCCACAAAAATGTCAACCATAGCTGAAAAATGTAATATGTTTCGAAATTAAATTTTTTTATCTACTAAAATACTGATATATATGGCCTTCGCATTCTGAAAATTTCAATGTCTTAACTAATATTAAAACCCTTGCCTACTGAGGATATAGGACATGCCACCTCGTAAGCTTCGACCATGGCCGAACTAAGATGTTACTCTTCGTAAGCTCTTTTCTCTCTTCTTTGATTACACATTTTCTTAACGGAAATTTTGTCACTGTTTTCCCATTATTTAAAAAATTACAAACAAAAAAGGTTATATGGTAAAATTCGTTGAATTTTTACAATCTAAACGTGCTTGTAAAACACAGTTTCTTTTTTTGTCGCGTGAGTTGCGCCCATATTTACCATTGTTATTCTTAATTAGTAAAAGAAACTACAATTTTGGTATATCATACCATTACTACTTCTTCTAAGGCATATGTAAATAAAAAATTTTTTACATTAATAACATAAACTTCCAAGAAAACGAATCTGTAAGTCGTACGCATGTCGCGTGAGTTACGATTTTTTGTTTATTAGGCTGGGACAAAAAAAACTACAACACTGCAGGGTCAGCTGCAAAAACTAACTAGCTAGTATTTCAATTAATTAAAATCAATAAGATGAAATATTACCAGCATGTCTACTACTAGATGGCTGAAATTTTCCAGAAAATATCTTGTACATATTAAATAATAGCATAGATATATTCCTGTTCCCTTTTTTCTGCTTTGTTTAGTTTTATTTTGTTTTATTTTGTGCTTATCAATTTTTGTGATATGAGATGTAATTTTTTCCGTATATGACTCCGTGCAGTTTTTATCGTTTTCGATATTGACGAATGCAACTTTAAATCTAAAATATGTTTTATTCTTCGATCTGTGAATTCCTATATGAATACCATATCTTTAATTTAATTCAAATGTAGTTTTTAACTAACATTTATATCGAAATAAAAAAATATTCGCATTCTGCGGATTTGAACACACAAAATACTGGTTACAAGTTTTTCTATTACCAACTGAGCTATCAGATTACCTACGCTTCACTACTTTATTCGAAAGAAAAAAATGAGAAGGTTATGTTACTAAAATATTCTACCGAAAATGTACCGAAACTTGTCAATGCATATGTAACCCACCCGGCACATATCTCGGCACAGCAAAATTTCGTATTTTTTCCTAATCAGCGATCAAAAATCGAAAGTTATTTCATACCAGTGTTATCCAGTGTACCAGTAATAATAAAAGTAAGTCTGAATTTGCCAAAAAAGTTATCCGAAAATATCCACCTTGCAGTATGTAGTAGAGAAAACACGAGTTGTTTCAATTGAATTTTATTAGAAAAACTAAATTTTATTTAATAAAAATTTTGAAAGGTTTTTCAAAATTTAAAAATAACAAAATTATATTTTAACAAAAATATCAAAGTATTTTACAGACAAAGTGGATCACCGCACAGTAAAAAAGTTGGAAATATAATTATCTTCGCATTTGTGTTGAAGAATTAATCTTGGGAATTGTTTACCTTCGTTTACGAAGTAACCGTTACGTCCGCCAAACGTATCTTTTTCGAATCGTAATCGATATCGGATTCGATTGTTGTCATCGCGAACTATTCGTAAATTTTTAAATTTTCGATGTCGAAGTCTGGTTTTGTGCCGTGTGGGAAATAGCACAATTTTTGTGATAATGTTGGAGTTTCTTCTATATATATTAAGGTGCCTCGACTTGTATGGGGAGAAAAAGTTACTTTTGTACTCCTCTTTAAATGAACCTTGTATTTGTGACGATTCCCAAAATATTTTGGCAATAACGAAAGCCTCCAGTGAGCTAGACCATTTTGCAAAAACCTCCAAAAATCATGTTTTTCGGAAATATTTTGGCTAGTGTAATAATTGTAAAAAAAAAGTTGACAGAAATTATAGGTCTGAAAACGTTCTTCCTATTTGCATCAAAAATTTTTAAAATTTGCTATTGGATTAGAGAAAACGCTGTTTTTCATGCATTTTTTTACCTTTTTATTAATTATATTCACTTAAATTCAAACAAAAAGCTAGGCAAACAACCAAATTTCTCAATTGAAAAAAGATAATTTATATGAAATCTTTTTTAGAACGTATTTTGTTGTAATGTTTTCTTGATGTAATTTTGTTTTTTATTGTAACGATATGAACTGCAGTGCGACCTTTAAATTTCACTCCTCAATTCTCGTCGAAATTTCTTCAAAGCGCCTCCTAAGAAGTTTCTCTTCAAAAAAAGGTGAAAAAAATGCATGAAAAACAGTATTACCCCTAATCCAATAATTTTTAAAACTTTTTCATGCAGATTGGAGGAACTTTTTCAGGCCAACTATTTGTGGCCATTTTTTTCTTGCAATTATTTTGTATTACTAATTTTGTCTAATTATTCATATCTATCATCCAAACGTCAATTTTTCGTTTGCACTACTCGTCTTTGGAACTCGCTTTCTCACAATATTCAATCAACTTGTAGCGCAACATAGTTTAAAAACAAACTCTTTAATTATTTATCATCCATTTAGTTTTACCATAGGAACTTATGTTTCTTTTTTCTGTTTTTTCTCCAATCTAACTATTTAAAGTTTATTCCAATTTAAAATAAGTTATTTTTCATTATAAGCATTATCATTTTTATATAAGCTTTGTGTTGCTTACGCTCATTAAAATTAGCGCTAGTTATAAGTGAACTTTGTTAGCGCTTAAAGTGAAATAAACAAATAAAATTATAAATTGCAAATTATTACACTAGCCAACATATTTACGATAAACATGATTTTTGGAAGTTTTTGCAAAATGGTTTAGCTCACTGGAGGCTTTCGTTATTGAGAAAAAACTGTGGCAATCGTCATACCACACATCAAGGTTAATTTTTAGATTAGATTTTTTGAGAACACACATCAAGGTTAATTTTTACAACTGAAACTTTTTTTTCAAGGCACCTAATATAAGTTAATGTCACATGCTAAATTCGCCCACGTTATTAAGACAGCAGCAACAGCCAGCCATCAGACAGTCAACAATAACCAGCCATCTGTAATATGAGCGCTGTACGTGACGAACCAGCGAACAGTTGCTCGCGTATAACTTGAAACAGTGAGAAAATGTAGACACTGCATATTCTCAAGATTTCAATTTATTAAGTATTTCATGGAATCCAAAATAATATTCTTCTTCTTATTGTAAAATTGGTATCTATGGTTGTTGTCAAAAAATTATTGTTTAGTTCCGAATTTGATGTTATGAAAAACAGTTGAGCATAGCTCAAATAAATTAAATAACAATAAAGAACTCCAGATCTCGGAAAACCCGATCTGTTAACTTATACACGGTGTCCAATAAGTTTGAATAAGAATGCTTTTCGATATTTTGAGAAAAGTTTATATAATATAAAATATTTATTGAAAGCAATTGTCTTATACGTTTTAAGCAATTATAAAAGGTTTTTGTTAATTAACCCCCCCTTGGTTTTTTTTTGCCAAACGTAATCTCTTTTCAAAGGAGTCACATGCGGAACGTATATGAGTCATTGGAATTTCTTTCCATATGTTTTGTAAAATTTTGCGTTATTGACTCAAATTTCGTATTTTATATTCGCTTAGTTTTGTTGTTATATATCCCCAAGCAAAGAAATCCAAAGGATTAAGATCAGGGCTGCTTGGTGGCCACTCATCCTTATGCAAAAAATCGGCCAAATTCGCTTCACACCAATCCTGAACAACTTTCGCAGTGTGTGATGGTGCACCGTCGTGTTGAAGCTGTAATAGTCTTCTCCAAATAAACTTTGACAAGCAGGGAGCACAACTGACTTTAAAACGTGCTCTTTGTAGTACTCAGCATTAATTTTCACTCTTTTTTCTAAAAATACTAGGGGCAATTTACCCCTTTTACAAAATCCGCCCCAAACCATGACTGAAAGAGCACTCTGATACTTTGGCACGAACAGTGCAGTTTCGGAAACGTTTTCCAAAGTTATGGCCCATACTCGGTCATTTTGTGGTTATATGATAGCTGCAACACAAAAAGTTTTTCATCCGAAAACACGAACTCGACCCCACCGTACCAAGCAAGTATGCTGCTGACTCTCTCAGCTCTCTTCTGCTTCGAAGTTATAGAAACCCCGTGAATTTTTTGTTTTTAAATTAAAAAGATTTACAATCATACAGGCATTTTTTGTTTTTTTTAAAGAAAATAAATTATATAAATAAAGCCCAAATTATATAATCGATAATTTTATTAATTTGGATAATCAATAAATTCTTTTCGGCATTAATCCTACACCGAGAAAAAAAAATAATAGGTAAATCACCTAAGTCGGCTTGGGTAAAGAGAATTGTATGGGAATTATAAACTTATGCTTATTCACCTAAGCAATTTATTGTTTAAAACATTGCTTTGAAAGCACATACTTCGATACCTTGCCAAAAAAAAATATTTGATTCACCTAAGCCCAAAATCCAAAAATACAAAATTAAAAAACAGCTAGCATGGATGGCTTAAGCATAGTTTTGAGCTATTTTCTGCAAAAAAAAAAACAGCTGCGTCATTTTTTTTAATAAAACCACTTTTAAATTCAAAAATAACATATAGTGAATTAAAAAATACACTTTAATATTCACACCAGTAAATTTTATTACATTTCATCAACAAAAAGAAAAGAAAAAAAAAAATTTCTTTGCTCGCCGTGCGGAATCGAACCCTAGAACTTTTGGTGCCAGTCCGTCGCTCTATTAACTGATCCAAGCAGTCTTGCTGCTGTTTGCTGACATAACTGCAGCTGCGTTAATTCACCTAAGCAATTTATTGTTTAATATATTGCTTTGAAAGCACATACTTCGATACCCTGCAAAAAAAATATTTGATTCACAGATGTTAACAGATGCAGTATGTCGCAGTATTCTGTTGATAGCTGCAGCATATAGCTTCAGTTGTAAATAATATTGAATAAATCACTCAGCGTAACGAAGGAGTTTGGTTCGAAGCGTAGTGTAGTGACTTCATACACAGTGGTATCGGTGAGTGTGGGTTCGAATCTCAACGGCATGCGAAGGTAAAATTTTTGTATTTGATATTTAATTTAATTTAATTTAATTTCATTGAATGTTCTTCTTATAATATACGTCAAGGAGCAAGAAGAGCCGAGAAGTCATTAATTTCTAAGAAAAAAACGGTGTTGATAAAAGAAAAATTTGTGTTGTTGCCGATTTCAGTCAAGCAAATCACAGAACGAGAGGCGGCAGCTTCAAAAAAAAAGGAAAATAAAAAAACCAAAACCCGAAAAAAAGTTATATATTTGAAATTCAATTTTTTTTAAAGTAGTGTATGAAAAATTACCAAATACTTGGTTAATTTATCACCCAATAAAAATTGGCAAGTCAACATGTAAAACTTAGGCGTTTTGATAAAGTACTTGGGTGGCTGAAAACTGCCAAAGCTATCTTATAAATTATGCTAGGTTTTTTTTTTTCAATTTAACATAAGCTTTTTTCTCGGTGTATGGAATAAATTAAATGCTTGCTTTCAGGTTTGCTCGTATTTTGTTCGCATTTTGTTCGCTTTGATGCAAGGGAGGCAATGATGCGATGGTAACACGTTCAACTTGCAGTCGAATTGTACGCGGTTCGATGCGAGTACGAAAAGGGAAAAGTGCATTATTCCAAAAAGAGGTTAATATTTATAAATAAAAATATAATTAACAAAAAAATAAAACAGCAAGATCTGTCGTCTGTGCTATGAGGATCGAGCCTGGGTACTACTTAAGCCAACAAATGAAAAAAAAATTCTCTTGATAACCAACTGTGCCACGAAATTAAAAAAACTGCGACCTAATTCTGTACGTGAATATTGAACTTTTTAGAAACTGTCAATAAACAAAACGGACAATTGATATTTTCCATGATATCGCCATGTTGAAAATACTAGTTGGCTTTATGAAAAAAGACAGTTCTACTACTACTTCTGGTATGAAGGCAGACTGCTTTTTAACCATTTGGTTGCATTAGAGGAGGGGATGTTAATAAAATAAATTAGCAATCTTCCCAGAAATTCCATTTTTGAGTAAAAGTTTCACTTCCCTCGTGCGTGGCGGCCACACGAAAGAAAATCGATTTAAAGTTTTGTAGACTCAAAAAATGAAAATATCTTGAAAAAACTGAATTTTCGTATAAAATACGTAAATGTCATCATCGATGCCGGGTCCATACAGTACATCATTATCATCCACGTTATCTATGGCATCTTTTTCTTCCTGTCTACGTAAAACTCTGCCTTCTTTGGTCTCGCGAGCAGCTTGCTCGTCCGCCCTGCTGATCCGCAAAGAGTGTCGCGCGCGCCCATTCATGCGTACTTGGTCCTGAAGTGATGTCCAAATCTTGTATGAAAGTCAGAAAAACAGTAAAGCCTTCGTTAAAAAGTGATGCTGCTACATATGCTGCAATTTCAACGACAATTAGGTACCACTCACTGATTTGGGACTAATTTTCCATATGAGTTGGTTGTAGCTTTCGTTGTTGTTCTACGTGAAACCACCCAGACAACGTTCCAACAGCGTGTCTTTGCTTAAATCTTCATATATTGTCTTTATTGCGTCTAAAAAACCAGCTGGAAGTGGAGAGTAGCTGTGCTTGAATGATCGTAATGTTTTTGCAGCTTCAGCCTTCTTCCACTCGCACCACGATTCATCGCATTTTTCATCCTGGGGATTTTGATCAGTCGAAGAATAATGATAAAAAGTCGCCCATATAGCGTTCCTCATTTTGTCCACAGAATCGTGATTACTTTGAATTGCTAGCCCATAATACACTGATAATTTGTCGATCATGTTGCCAGTTAGTTTGCCTTTACCGGAAATAGTTTTCCTCTTCTCTTTTTTACCAGATTTCGTTTTTGCATCGACTACGTGCGATTTCACTAAGTCACGCAGACGTTTGCCCATCCTTTCTTGGACATGTCCAATACACTCTTTCTTGTTTATTATGAAGTTATCACCGTAAGGTTTCGCATTGACTACTTCGGTGTAGGTTTTGGAATCGCCATCACCAATATAATTACGGTATTTTACTTTTAAAAACTATCGAACGTAGAAATATTTTCACGATAGCGCTTACTTCCATATTACCGGATGGCCCACTGTGATTTGATTCACATTGTCCTTTGTTCACGTGCTCTTCGTGCCACTCTTCATATTCTGAAGGTCCTAGTTTTTTGCTCCAGGTTTCACATAAGTTACAGTACGAACTGCTGACAAAAATATCAACAACTTTGCCGGTTCAATAGCCGATCAATGACGATACACCAAAGAGCGAATTAAATCCTCCACGTGCCGTCACCGGATACTGTAATTTCTTCTGTGTCTTCGCGATTATTTTGTTTACATGTCTCTTCTTTTTCTTCTTTGATGGCACAAGCAAAATATTTATTCGTACCAGTTTTTACTCTGGTGTTAATTTTTTTAATGAAAGTATTGTAGCACGGTTTTGAAATAAATCTACTTGCCATGTCCATCAATCCACAAAATTTCACACACCTGGCATGTCCTAGGCCTAAAACTCGCATTACGAATGCAAATCAATTATTTATTTCGTAGGCATTACCATCAAATCTTTCACTCGACGGAACATAGTTTAGAATTTTGCACTTTTCACTCGTAAATTTTATTTTGAAGCCAAGACCTTCCTTTTTACAAGATTCAAACGCCACTGAGCTATCACACGTTTTACACTTCCCTAAAGTTGCTATAGTAGAAAAAACTAGAAGAAAGTCTATAATTCGATAACGTTTTTTAAGATCTTAGTCGACTTCAAGCGAAGTATTCAATTTGATTTTTTTCGCTGATGCAGACGCTCTTACTTTCGTTTTTCGATCCTGCGGCATTACTCTTTTTCTTGGTCGGCTTACTCTTGGGTTACCCTGTGCACGTCCTTCTCTGCCCGTTGGTTTCGGCATTTTTTCGATGATAAATACAAAATCACTAAGAAAACTAAGCAAAAACAAAACGGAGCACGAGTTAACGAAATCGGAGCAAAACTGAAATGACGCACATATCTGATCTCCTAAGCGTTAAATTTTAGACTGAAATATATATTCTACATCGAAGAATACAATGTACGTTACACATTTTATTTACCTGAAGATATTAAGACGGAAAGAGGGGATAAAAGTAATACAATAGATACCGAAACAGTTGCCGCTCGCCGCTCAGCGCAGGCAGCTAAACGGCGCGCAAAACTAAGTTAGAGGTACGGTCATTCAACGTACTGTTACTTCGTTAGTTTTGCTCCGAATGACTTTAAAATTTAATACAATATTCTTCAGATGTTGTACTTTCAGAAACAAAAATAAAAAAAATAAGAAAAATAAAAGTTGCCAAACCTTACTTCCCCCTTAATTCGTCCGACTTTATAACAGAGTTCTTAAAACTTTTTTAGATTAGATTAGATTAGATTTTGAAAGATTAGATTAGAAAAATGAAAAAATGAATTTACATGTATATATTTAGTTTATTATATAAGAAGTTGCATGCATATGAAATTTTTTATATAAATTTAAAACAAAGAATTATTTTTTAATATATACCCAATAAACAAAATGATTCACTAATGTTATCGTTTACGAATCGTTTTCTCGTACATTTCATTCATTAGTAATTATTAGTAGCGATTCATTTATAATATCGCGAGCGGGAGAAATTCCTCCTTCGTTAATGAATCGTCAAAACCGACAAAAGCAATTCGTTAACGAGTCGCCAAAACTATAAAAAGCAATTCTTTAACGAATTTCCAAAACTAAAAAAAACAATTCGATAACGAATCATATAAATCATATAAAAAATAAGAAATAAAATATAAAAAGAAAATAAAAACTAATTTCAAGCTTACCACGACAAAAATCGAAACTACGTCTCCTGAATGCTAGTCCGGCACCTTACCCACTCATCTATTTCAGATGCTGAATATGTCTTGCTTGATTTGCTTGTTAATAAAAGCCAGCATTCGCGGACACGGGTTCGAACCCCAACTTGGTAAAAAAAAAATTTATTTTTTTGTTGTTTTTTTTGTTATTTAGGTATTTTTTTTAAAGATTTGGCTTTTCAAAAGCTCGAAATTATTTTTTTATCATTTTTTGACCAACTTTTTTCGGCTTCGTTATACATTCGTCAAAACCGAAAAAAGCAATTCGTTAACGAGTCGCCAAGACTATGAAAAACCAATTCGTTAACGAGTCGCCAAAACTAAAAAAAGCAATTCGTTAACGAGTCGCCAAAAACTATAAAAAGCAAAATATAAAAAGCAATTTGTTAACGAGTCGCCAAAACAACAAAAAGCAATTTTTTAACGAGAACTTATTCATATGAAAATCTTGAACAAATTATAAGTGGAAATTATTTATATAAAGAATAAGCACGAAATAACATAACAGAAGAAAAAATATTTCACAAAATTTTTTCATATAAAAATTTATGAAAATTTATATTTAAGTCTTTTTTCACTTAAAATTAAAAAAAAACATAAAATTTAAAAAACAAATATTTGCTTAAATGACGTATTAAGAATAGAAAGTTAGTAAAAAATTCTTTTTTTTAAAACAAATTTGTATATTGAAAAGTCGGAATTTTTTTTTTTTTGTTTCAAAACATCTTAAATGGAGTTTAGGAAAGTCATGATTTTAATCGGTTCTTTCTTTAATCATCAAGCCAACCTCTGATGAAGTCGGTATGAAACTATTCGAAAACTTTAAAAAAAACGATTCACAAGCGATTCGCCACAATGTTTATTGGGTAGTTATTATGTAATAAATTAATGTATCATAAATCACTGACTTAATTTTTTAACTACGAAAAAATTTTATATAGAAACTTATTTCATATGCAATTCCAATCAGAAAAATTGCGCCTAGCTGTACGCAACAACCGAATACGGCCCTGAGTGAATGTTTTTGTATTAGTGTGAACATACACCAGTAAGAAAAATGCCTCAATTTTATTCCAGAACTTATTTCTATTTCTTTCTACACAAATATTTTTTTTTGTTAAAATATTGGCTTGTGTGGTAGTTTAACCCTCCATCACTAACTTTAGGGTGGAATCCACCCACTCACAATTTCTATGCAAGATTTTAAATGATATCCATGTTTTGTTTTTTTAAATTACAACATGGACTATTTCTTAATTTCTTTTTTAACATAGAACTATTCAGTTCCTTTAATAAAATACATTTTAAAATAGTAAAATGGTCTTCCTCCTTATAACTGAGAATTTCTTATGTGAGTGGAAAACACCCAGAGTTAGTTGTGACGCAACTCAGCAATAGGTTTGTGATCCAGGTTTAAAAAAAAAAACAAACGGTCAGAAATAATAATAATGAAAAAGTTCTTCCAATCTGCATCAACAAAATTAAAATTTTTGCCTTTGGACCAAAGATAATGCTGGTTTTCATGCATTATATAGAGGTTATTTCAAACCATTCCAGCTCATGAATGGCTATCACTAGAGTCGAAATATTTTGGGTATCATCATAACATAAGCCAAGGACTATTTGGAAGAACCGACCCGAACAACTTTTTTCAGACTTACCATAACTTAAAACGCCTTGATTTTGAAACCACTTCAACCGATTCAAATAATTGTCCGATTTTTGCATAACATACCGTAAATACCAGTTATTCTCGTCGATACTAGAAACATCAGGGTAGCCCGAAAAGTAACGGAGCTAGATCTATTGTAATTCCTAAAAAATATCTTTTTTTGATTTTGATGTTTGGATGCTACAGTTCAGATATTTTTGAACGACCCTCTTAATTGTAGTACCGACGATAACGGCATTAATACTGAACATAATCCCTTTTGCTTTTTATTTAAAGATGATGCACAAAATGTTTTGATAACAACCAGCGGTATCTCTTTCTTTTTTGTTTTTCTACTTTCACATGACATACAACAACAACAACTACAAAAAACAACAAAAATAATAACACTGTGTTACACACATTTTGTCCTATGAACCAAATATACTTTTTCGGAAAGGGGACAAAAAATAAAAATACAGGTGTATCGTCGTTTTTTCATGTTCACGTCAGAATTTTTTTTTTTACGTTTCAAGTTCTGTGAGAAAAACATAAAAGGAGTTGTTGGATGAAACTTAATTTTTTAACCAACTCTACCAGTTTCGGTTGGTTAAAAAGCCGATTTTTTTTATTGAGTAATTTTATTCATACCTTAATTCTAAAGATATTTTAATTCTTTAGGTGGTGATTTCAGAAATTAATTTTTTTTTTATCAGTTACGGTGTTATATTTGTTTTTCCCCTTATTATTTTTGTTCAATGTTTAAAATTCACAATACGTACGAGTCGAGTAAAAAAACAAGGCCATTTCAGCCCTTGAAAGGACTTTGACCGAGCTTCTTATGATCAATTGTGTTGTGTGTGTAGTGAAAATGTTTGAACACAAATGATCGAGAACTGGACCTACATGTTTTATGTCGCCTCCCAACGGTTTATGTTCTCAAGAAGCTTTTCAAGGCAGTTTTTACGCTCTGAGGTTTGCCATTGTCTGCAGAGAGGTGACGGCCGAACAAAAAAATTAATCTAATTGAAAAAACTTTCTGTGTCAGATGGGGGATCCAGGGTTCTTTGGCGTATGGGCTATACACTCTACCCACTGCGCCACGGCCGCCACAACAAGTACGAATATTCATGTTAAAAAAAATATGTGTGTGGCCGCCACGCACGGTAGAAGTGACACTTTACCCAAAAATGGAATTTCTGGGAAGATTGCTAATTTATTCTATTAACATTCCCTCCTTCAGTACAACCAAATTGTTAAAAAGCAGTCTGCCTTCATACCAGTAGTAGTTCAAGGAATATTTTTTTTCATAAATGTAAGTAGTATTCTCAACATGACGATATCATGGGAAGTATCAATTGTACCTTTTGTTAATGGACAGTTATTGTACAAAAAGTACAATATTCACGTACAGAATTAGATCGCAGTTTTATTTTTTAATTTCGTGATACAGTTGGTTATCAAGAAAATTTATTATTTTAATTTGATGACTTAAGTAGTTCCCAGGCTCGATCCTCATAGCACATACGAAAGATCTTGCTTTTGTATTTTTTGTTAATTATATTTTTATTTATAAATATTTAAAAGAAAAAATTTGTCGAAAAACCTGTCTCGGAATAATGCATTTTACCCTTTCCAAACTCGCATCGATCCGTGTACAATTCGACTGCAAGTTGAACGTGATACCATCGCACCATTGCCTCCCTTGACTCCCATAAGATTGATGACAAAAAAAAATGTATTCTTTATCCAAAATAATCATTAATCGATTATAGGTATACAGGGTTGTCAATATTCGAAGCGCCCATCTGGCAACACTCTAACTTTCCGCAGTGATGCCAAATCGACTAATGACATACCGCGTTTGAAGCGTCATTCCAAGCAAATGTTTTAAATGGAACAGTACACGCCACGCGAACGCTCTAAAATTGTTGAAATTTACATTCAACAAAACAAGTCAATAGTCAAAAAGTCAATAGTGAGCGATGAAGCTCATTTTCAGTTGAACGGAACGGTAAACAAACAAAATTGCCGTATTTATGCCACTGAAAATCCACAAGAGATTCAAGAGGTACCTCTTCACGATGCAAAAGTCACTGTTTGGTGCGGCGTTTGTGCTAAAATGCTCATTGGGCCGTTCTTTTTCGAAGATGATAATGGCCACAGAGTTACTGTCAATCAGGAGCATTATCGCGATATGATAAACAATTTTTTCATGCCAATCGTTCGTCGAAAGCGTATCAGGCACTACTGGTTTCAACAAGACGGCGCGCCACCACACACAAGCCGCACTACAATCGATTTTTTGAAGCAATTGTTCCCTGGCCGTTTGATGTCAAAAAATGGTGATTTCGATTGGCCGCCAAGATCACCAGATTTAACGCCTCCAGACTTCTTTTTGTGGGGTTATTTGAAATCAAAGGTTTACGTCAACAAGCCAAAGACCCTAGAAGAGCTGAAAACCAACATCCGTCAAGAAATAACCGCTATTCCCATCGAAATGTTGAAGAAAACTATGGAAAATGCTGCAAAACGGGCACAATATGTCGTAGAGGCCAATGGCGACCATTTACGAGATATCATATTCAAAAATGATGTAAGCAAATCTACTTGAACCCAATTAAATGATATTCATGACGAACAGACAAAAAATTGTGGTTTCTTTGATTTATTTAAAAATAAAATGGGCGCTTCGAATATTGGCAACCCTGTAGATATAGATTATAGGATATAAGGTGGTTAGGAAGTCTAGGGCCCTACTCTGTATTGCGATGCGCCAATCAATGCGATGCGAAAATGAAATTTGATACGTACACAAATCCGTGCAATCAAATCAAATTTCCGAATTTTTTTTGTCGCATCGGAATAGAGAGTAGGGCCCCTGACCTTATGCTACCGCGAATGCGTGTTTTGGTTAATTTTACCGTGCCTACACAGTTTTAAATGATGACGCGTTTTTTGTTACAAGACTTGCAACGTATTTTATGTTGTATTTGCCATGATATTTAATGCTAAGTGATGCAGACATAGAAGAAACTCCAACATTAGCTGCGTTTTTTTCATAAGAGATCAGGATCATAACATCGAATTTGCAAGCAAAGCAAAATAACACATGATCCAGCAAGTGAGCGGATCCAATTCTATGTTTTAAGTGTTGGGGCCGCAACTGTAAAAGTAGGCATTACTTGACCTTTTGATGATGGCTAGATGGTGTTGCTTTTTTTATCTTTCAGCTTAGAAAGAACATCAGCTGTTCATCTATATGCAGAAAATAGCGACATCTGTCTATGAGCAAAAAATATCGCAAATATTGATTTAAAGCTTTTTTTTCATCAATAGCCGCGTTTTTCCAACATCCAAATCGGATTTGGATTACGATTTAGAGTGCAAAAAATCAGTTTCACACCTAGATAGCATCGTGACCATATGAAGAGCTGGTTTCTATTTTGCATGAAAATCGGATTTGGATGTTGGAAAAAACGCAGCTAATGAACATGTTAATTTTCGGCACAAAATTTAAGTAACATAACCTTCTGATCTTTAACGTTTAACCAAAGCAATGTATGCAGTCTTGGAGCTCAGTTGGTAATAGAAGAACTTGTAAGCAATATGGGGTAGAACAGCCAGCTACGGATCACAGCTTACTGTGTCCAATCCTCAGTTGATGCAAAACTATGAAAAATGTGAAATAGCAATTTTTTCGTTTGTATACAACTAGTGCGGCGAATTGCTGTGTTGTTGTTTTCATAAGAGCCTTTTCGTTACATTGTTTTTATCCCCCATCTAGCTCGCCGTATTGTTGTTTAAACGTTACCCTTTTTACCACATTATTTTGTTCGTAACGGGGCATATTCATATTGTGAATTTTTAATATTTTGCCAAAATTTAATGAAAAAAATAAAAAATACCGTAAACGGTATCAAATCAATAACTGAAATCACCGCATTAAGTATTTATGTATTAACAAAATTACTCAATACAAAAAAAAAAATCGGTTTTTTAACCAACTGAAAAATCGATTTTTTGAATCAACGTCCCATTATACAATTTCAAATAGAGTTTCGTCCAATTCCAAAAACTCTTTTTTTCCAACAATGTATGGAGTTATTTCACTGTGGGGCACCACAATACTTAAAATATGAAAAAATATTCGGACGTGTATATGAAAAACGTCGATACACGTGTCTTTTTATTTTTTCTCCCCATTACGAAAAGGTATATTTGGTTCATGGGACAGAACAAAAGATCATTTTTGTAACGCAGTGTAATTTTTTAATTAAGTTTGATATTTTATGTATTCTATATAAGAACCGTTGGTCGATATCTCTTAGAATTTTTGTTATAATTTAGTTTTTAGGCGCTTTTAATCAATTCAAAGAGCTTAGGTACTAAAGGTGGAGAGGGACGACCCGTTAATATAAGGCCCACGTCATAAAAGCGGCGGATAGAGGTAAAAGTGTAAAAATACGTGTGTATAATTTTGCTAGACCCTGATTTAAATAAAAGCCTTCAGGGTCCAATGTTTTTAAAACTTAGTTAAATTTATATTTTAAAACTATTTTTATTATTAATTCCATTTAAGAAAATTATTTAAAACTTAGGGGGGAGGGAGAAATCTCTCCCCTCCTGCTCCCTACCCAATTTGCGTCCCTGCGTGAGAGTAGTAAAGGTAGCATAAGGAAAATCTTTCCCTGTATAAGTTACTATTTACATTTATTATAGTCCAGACTTAAGCCATTGATATCACATCATCCAATAAATGGGTTAATCTCTCTTTAAGATTTAGTGTAGTCATTGATATTCCTTGCAGCAATGAATATTTTTAAATCATCAGCGTAAAGTAAAAGTTTACAAAATGAAAAATATTAGAAACATCATTTAAAAACAAGATAAACAAGAGAGGCCCCAGGTGACTACCTTGTGGAATACTAGATTTCGCATCAATAACTCTAAAGTACTACTGGTCTTTTACTTTTTCTACCAACTTTCTATTGGAAAGATACGAAGTTATCGATACTGAATGTATTCCTAGCTTATAAACTATCAATTTGTGATTTATTCTGTCGAATGCTTTCATAAAATCAATATATAACACATCAACTTGTAAGTTATTTTCGTTAATAATCGTCTATTTATAATTTTATTTTTAATTTTGGGTATGAATGAAAGTTTTGTAATTGGCCTATAGTTTTCTATAATACCTTTTTGACCTGCCTTCAACACTGGCAATATAAACGAAACTTTCCAGTCGTCTAAAACCGTTCCAACAGAAAGAGACTTATTAAATAGCAGCCTTAAGCCAACATATATGGTTTTGGCGCAATATTTAAACAGAACTGTTGGCATTAAATCAAAACCAGCTCCTTCATTAATGTCTAATTCTTGGAGAGCATCAAGTTCTTCCTTTTTTAGATACTGTAATGCTTGCTATATAAACGATTTCAGATATAACTGATAAGTCATCATCTATTTCTGAGTGATAATTACCAAAAATTAATGCAAATAAGTCCGCAAACAATTCGGATATCTCTTTTGCATCATTTCCTTTTCTTCGATGCAGCTACTATACAGTGTTGAGCAAAATCTAAGTTACTTGCCCTACCCAATCGAATTAAGACTCAAATTTTTTTTATTGTTCAGAAAATAAAATAAGAAAAGGTTTTACTTTAAAGCTCATATAGTTGTAAATACATTTATAAAAAAATAAAAACATTTTTCGTTTTTTAGATTAGTAACGGCTTATACAAAATCAAAAACAAAATATACTCCATACAAGACTGCAAAACCTAAGCTTTATTAGTTCCACTACATTTTAAGAACGATTTGCATTACTTTGGTACAGGCCCGTAGACAAGGGGGGTTTTAGGTGTTCAACCCCCCTTCCCCCCTTAGGGTCCAGAAAGTATTAAGAATTAACACAAACGAGACTTTTTAATTCAAAATGTACTTTTTTTTTTAGATAAACTGTGATAATGATGTTAATTTTCTTGTAAACTTCACTTAATTATTGAAAAATTTTTTTGGCCAAGTGAAAGATTAATTTTGCTTATAAGAGTCATAATTATTATATTGGAATTCATCTCCTAGGAGTTGGTATATTAAAAATCAGTTTCAATGCTCAAAAATTCCCTGGTATCCAGTAAAATATATATATGAAAGTTATACCTAGAACGAATATAATTTTGTAAATTGAAGAAAATTAGCTTAACATTTTTTATGCCATATCTATCCAGCAAACCATAGTTGACGACTATGTCGAAATTCCGACTAATTCTTCACTATTTTGAGCTGTCTTAAAGAAATCATTACAATTTCGTTACGCAAATATCGGAACAGTATCACTTTTTATACGAATTTATATAAAATTTTGATATGCGACAGCTTGTATGACATATTAAAATGCTAACAGAGTAAAATTTCCTTTCTTTCGAACTGTCTGAACGAAATCGTAACTTTTTCGTAACATTTTCGTTAGTACTCGTTACGAAACCATTACGATACTTCGTTACGAAGTCGTGACAAACCCTTAATACCATTTTCCTTACGATTTCGCAACGAAATCGGATTTCGAAATCGGAAAGATTTCGAAATATTCTCAACGAAATCGTAACAAACATTTCACAATCTTTCCGATTTCGGAATCCGATTTTGTTACGAAGTCGTAAAGAATATCGTATGAAGCGGTTAACACGACTTCGTAACGATTTCGTAACGAGTCTTAACGAAAACGTTACGAAAAAGTTACGATTTCGTTCAGACAGTTCAAAAGAAAGGAAAGTTTAGTCTGTTTGCATTTCAATATGTTTTACAAACAGTCGCATAACGAAACTCTTTATAAATTCGTATAAAAAGTGAAACTGTTCCGATATTTGCGTAACGAAATTGTTACGATTTCTTTAAGACAGCTCGACAGTTATGCATTCGTCGGAATTTCGACAAAGTCGTCAATTATAGTTTGCTGGGTAAGCTTATTAGACCCAAAACTTTTGAAAAAGCATTCCTTTGAGTGGGTTTTTTTTTCATTTTTAAAAGTGTAAAAAAAATATGAACCACGAAATTTAATACATATGGGGTATTCCACGTAAAGCGAATGACTAAAAATTTTGACATCTAAAATTTCCAACTTAGCACAAAAATTTAGCCCTGTGCGAAGCCTTTTCCAAATAACAGGTTTTGGAAAATCACCTTAAATCTAAATATGAAATAATTTTTGTAAAATATTTTATACAGTCCAATTTTATAGTGATTTGATGATTTTTTAATCATGTTACCAAATTTTCATAAAAAAATTAACAATTACAGTTTTTTAAGCTTCAGCCACACTGCTCCTAAAGGATCGATAGGTTTCATGAAAATGACAACAAAAACTAAAAATGAGGCTTGATTTATAATTTTCTTACGATCAATAATATGTTGAAATTTAAGTCGGCGCTGCTCCTTTTTGGGAGCTAAGGGGTTAAGAAGTATTTCACGATGTTGATTCATGCTATTGTTTCTAGCAGAAAAACAAACACACATAATACGTATTTAAAGAACTCATTGGAAAGGTAATAAAATCACCTTTTTAACAATATATCAACCAACATTATAGGCTTACTCGTTCCCGAGCTGTGCTCGTGTGAAGATGAAATCAATCAGTTGAAAGTACTAAGTTTTGACTTTGAGAGCGAATTTCTCAGAATCAGTACTTTCAACTGATTGATTTCATCTTCACACGAGCACAGCTCGGGAACGAGTAAGCCTATAATGTTGGTTGATATATTGTTAAAAAGGTGAATTTATTACCTTTCCAATGAGTTCTTTAAATACGTATTATGTGTGTTTGTTTTTCTGCTAGAAACAATAGCATGAATCAACATCGTGAAATACTTCTTAACCCCTTAGCTCCCAAAAAGGAGCAGCGCCGACTTAAATTTCAACATATTATTGATCGTAAGAAAATTACAAATCAAGCCTCATTTTTAGTTTTTGTTGTCATTTTCATGAAACCTATCGATCCTTTAGGAGCAGTGTGCAGCATTTTAAAAATGTTTATTTTTATTATATTAAAAAATTAAAAAACAATTTAAAAGTTCAAAAAATATTGTTTTTAGTGTTTTTAATATGCAAATAACTTAAATATAAATCCACAACCGATTAAATTCTTAAATATTCAAAAAAAGTTACTGTTTCTTTTTATAAAAATTTATCTAGCAGTTTAATTATTTTAATATTAACATGAACTTATTTTCATGTGATATCTTATATAATAAATTGGGTATAAGATACTGGTGCTGTGCATTCGAATTACGGTTTTTGAAAAATAGTCTGAAATTTAAATGTGACTTTATCGGAGTCGATTCCTCTAATCAAAAAATTTTAATAAAAAAAAAATATATATTGTAATTGTTATTGGAATTGAATCATGAGAAAATGAAACTGTTAAATTTTTAAAGATCTTCAAATATTTTCTTTTGAATTTATTTAAATTGTCGAAATCATTTTCGAGAACAGTAATATTTTAGCCCTTAACGATAACTCGAACTAGGGTTCACACAGGTTCAAATAGTTGTACACAAGCTGGGGATCAACAAAAACGTAAGATAGCCAAAAAGAAACCAAATCTAGACTAAAATTTTTTTTCTCCCGTTTATATAGAATGTCCATAAAAGTTGTGAATACAGCTTCACCAGCTGAACTTATTAAAAAATGTTTGCATTTTTCATACCTGATTTTAATAAACTGCATGGAATCTAACCTATTTTTACCACATTAACACATCACATTAATATTGTTGAATTAGTAAAATTTTGTCACAGACATTTTTACTGTTTGCGCTAATATTGGGAATAATACTGTTTAAAAGAAATTAAAAATTCTCAATTTGGACCATTTTTCAACAAACCATAGGCAAAAATCAAAACACTTAGTACTCAAAATTGATTTGTAAAAAAAAAATTAAATAAACTCTTCTCATCTATCTTATTATCTATCTATCATATTCACAAATAGTCTTAAAAGAAAACGGGTTTGCTTAAAAATGTTCATATCCTTTCTTTCAGTTATTACTGGTATCTACTTATAGATTTTTTATCAAACCACGCTCCATTTAACCGCCCACAAATCAATAAAAATGCAATATTTCAGACTGTTTCTATTGTTTGAGATTAATATAATTTAATTTAGTTTGTATGGCTACTTTCGACAATTGTATCAAAACTGGGTTTCCACGACCTCTTTTACCGCCCACAAATCAATGAAAATGATATATTCAGACGGTTTTGGTCGTATAATGCTGAAATTTGGTATTTAAGTTTGTATGCTCACCGTCGGCAACTAAACTGAAAATGGGCGTGGTGGCACCATAATTATGCCCATTTTTAAGAAATCATTAAGACTCAAAACTTCTTCGCCGATTGCGCTGAAATTTTGGTAGTAGATTTTTTTCGACCACGAGATGGCTTACGGGGAAAAAATTTTTGCCACACCTTCTTTCACCGCCCACAAATAAAAAAGTATGGTTGCTGGAACCTCCACTGGGTCCTGTTGTAAAAAATAAAATAATTATGAAAACGACAGTAATTGCAGTTAAGGGGACATGACACCTTAAAAAAAATTAGTTTTTAATGCTTTAAAATGTGTATAAGTTCAATAAAAAATAAGATATCCTTTTGAAAAATTACACATATATTTTAAGGTTTTTCTGGAATTTTTTTAATCACATATATGGCTACTGGAATTTTTTTAAGAAAAGGTCAAATAAACATTGCGGGCGTGATTGCGGCTCACTGGAACATCTGAATAAAAAAAAACAAAAAAACGGGGTCTTAATCAACATCAAAACCGCCGTGAAATGAACTAGAAGAAAAAATTTTTGTCGAAAAATAACGAAATGAAGGCGTTTTTTGAAAAAACCAATTATTGGGGCCCAAAATCGGCCAAAAACTCCAGAACTATGTTGCCGATCATTCTGTCCGTAGTTCATTCCATGCATTAACAAGTGCAAAACAACGTATTAAAATTTCAGTACAATCGGTCGAGTTCTTTTTATTTTATCACGCCCGCAATGATTTTTTTAAAGTTTTTATAAAAAAATTCCTGTAGCCACATATATATTTTTTTTTTCGATATATTGTTAATTTGCAATCTATCTATAGATATTCAACAAATGTAATATAAAAACAAACTGACTTTATGGATATATCCCATTGGATATACCAAATAAGAGAAAAACTTATATATACATATACATTACAAAATTATAAATATTACAAATATTATACAAGTAAATATGTTTATAAAGTTCAATTATGGTTATTTCCTAAATGGCATGTCTAATATATGAATACGTTTTAATCTTGTTATTTCGTAAGTACTGTCTAGTAAGCAAATTGACAAAGGGTTAGTATGATGACTTAATCTCCATAAATATTGCTCGCTACGTCTGCTTAGTTCGTCTTTCACTTTTGGCATCTTAAGGTCCTCATGTAAGGCAATGTTAGTAATATACCAAGGCGCATTAGCAATCATTCGAAGTGTTTTGGACTGGTATGTTTGTAAGATGTCAATGTTACTATTACTGGCCGTCCCCCAGAGCTCTATACCGTAAGTCTATACAGGCTTTAGAATTGCTTTATATATACGTACTTTGTTTTCTAAACTAAGTTGAGATTTTGGATTAATTAGCCAGCTTAGTTTTCTCGTTTTCAATTTAAGCTGTTGTTTTTTTGCCATTATATGAGTTCTCCAATTCAGTCTGCGTTCTATATGCAAGCCAAGGTATTTGACACTTTCCATTTTTAGTATTGTTTCCCCATGCAGTTTCACGTCTGGGCAATCTCCCTTCCTTAGTGCAAAAGTAACGTATACTGATTTTTGAGTGTTGATTTTTATATTCCATCTATTTAAACACTGTTGCATTCGATTGAGTTGCGTTTGAGTACTTTCAGGAGCCGCTTGTGCAGACTCGTTTGCAGCGATTATTGCCGTATCATCTGCGTATGTTGCCACTGTAACTTCTTCAAATATCGGCATGTCAGATGTGTATATAGTAAAAAGGACAGGTCCCAAGACACTTCTCTGAGGGATCCCGGCTTTGATGTCCAACATTTGGGATTTTTCATAATTGGTTTTAACATAGAAATATCGCTCAGAGAGATATGATTTCAGCAAAATATAATATGGAGCTGGAAACAATTTCTTTATTTTGTATAAGAGACCTGGTAGCCACACACGATCAAACGCTTGTTGCACGTCAAGGAACACTCCTGATGCATACATTTTCTTCTCTAGTGCATCTCTTACTACGGCGACAATCCTATGACATTGCTCCGGCGTGCCATGCATTTATCGAAAGCCGAATTGGTGCTCCGGAATGATCCTCATGTTCTCCATTATAGTTGACATTCGTCTTAAGAATATTTTTTCAAATATTTTAGAGAATGTAACAAGCAAGCTGATCGGCCGATATGATGTTAATTCATTCTCTGCCTTTTTAGGTTTAAGGATCATTACGACTTCGGCACATTTCCATTGTTGTGGAAAATGTCCAAGCCTCAGAATCGCGTTAAAAATTAGTGTGATAAGGATTATACTTTTGGTCGTCAACACCTTCAGAGTTTTCGCGTCAACCATATCGTAACCTGGCGATTTCAAATTGCCTAGCATACTGATTTCCGTGCTTACTTCTTTAGGTGTTACATGCTTTAAGGTAAATCCATCTGACAGGCTGCATCAATGAAATGATTGACTTCGATTTCCTCCACGCTATTATTCAATTTGAAGGGCTGGAATGTTTGCTCGAGATGTTTTCCAAATGCAGTAGAAATGTTTTTATCACTTCTACACCATGATCCGGACGAGTCTTTGACGAAAATAAGCCGTTTTGCTGGGCGTTTTAAATATTTTGTTGCTCTCCATAAGGCATGCTCATCATTTTATCAGGATTCAAACTTTTTAGAAACTCGCCAATTGAATCATTTTTGAATTCTGACAACCGCTGTTTGAGAATTTTACTTGTCGTATTAAGAGCCCTTTTATCATTTGGACATCGACTTATGTGCCACTTTTTTCGAAGTCTTCTTTTGTGCCGTATTAGTCCTCTGATTACTGCAGATAGCACAACGTTATTTCCAGTTTGGAATTTCGTGGCTGGAGTTGATAAATATGCAGCTTCGTGGATCAAGCTAGTAAAATCCAAAAAAAAATTGTTTGTGTAATTACCTTGTCAGTAAACAAGGTAAAACAAAGTATATGCTGTCGACAAACAAGGGATAACAAGCTATAACTTTGAAGTAGTCAAGCAGTTTGTATACCTTGTTGGCACCGCCATTAATAACAACAACGAAGTCAGCCTGGAGATAAAGCGAAGAACAATAATTGCTAATAGGTGCTGCTACGGGCTCGGTAAGCAACTAAGTTCCAGATTCCTCTCTCGATCGACAAAACTAACACTCTACACGATGCTGGTTCTAACTGTGCTTCTTTATAGCACTGAGGCATGGGTAGTTTCGCAAACTGACGCAGCTGCTCTGGGGGTGTTCGAGAGAAAAGTTCTTCGCAAAATGTTCCTCCCTGTTCGAGTTGGCGATGACTCGTTGGTCAACGACGAGGGAGACCCTGCCTCCAATGGATGGACCAGGCCGAGGAAGCCCTAACTGCACTTGGTGTATCCGATTGGAGAAGGAGCGCGCAAAGCAGAGGCGCCTGGTGAGAGCTGATGAGGTCGGCCGAAACCCAAACTCGGGTTGTTATGGCCACCTAAATAAGTAATATATGTGTAATTTTTCAAAATTATATCCTATTTTTTATTCAACTTATACGCATTTTAAACCATTAAAAAACAAATTTTTTTAAGGTGGATTTTTTAATAATCCAAATATTATTTAATTTATGAATCAATCGTTTTTGGGACTAAAACACTAATATAAACACAATGGAAACATTGCAAGTTCCAATTTTGAAGGACCACTTCGAAAAAATTCTTTAAAACAAAAATAATTAATAAAACTGCTTATATAATTTTTAAAGGGAGCATTGAAATTTTCTATTTAAATAAAGATTTCAGCACCACACGTAATTTTGCTTTTTAACATAGTTATGTAAAGTTAAACAGCATCAAAACAATTATTTCTTCCAAGAAAAGACTGCCTCAAAAGATTTGTCTAATAAAGAGTTGTTTTAAGGTGTAATAACACTTACATATAGTGAAACTGAAAAAAAACGAAATGACCATTTCAGCCCTTGAAAGGACTTTGACTGAGCTTCTTTTGATCAATTGTGTTGTGCGTGTTGTGAAATATTTGAACACTAAAGATCGAGGACTGGAACAGGTGGGAATTGAACCACCACACACTCTACCCATTACGCTACGGCCGCCACTGATCAGTAAATTTGTGGAAAACTGCTTTTTTCAATGTTGAAGGATTGCCATTGACTTGTTGAACAGTGTCCAATACTTGTATATAGCAAAAGAATACTTAATTTACATTTTAAAAGGGTCTGTTAAAAATGGACGGGACACTTAATTCTTATTTTTGAAGGGTCTGTTAAAAATTAGTTAAATTAGTTAGTTAGAGTTAAACTTACTTTTCTAATTTCGGTAGTGGCTTCAACCACGAAAATACACATTTAAAAGATAATTATACCCATCATGATAGAATAGAAAAGAAAAAAACATAGTACACATCAAAGTTTAAAAAAGAGATTAACAACATTACAGCTTTTAAATTATTGATACTATTTTTTGACTTTAATATCATCTAAAATATGGCCAGATTAATCAAACGGCTATTGAAATCATACTTTTCCAAAATAATAAATTTTTGACTATATTATAGCGAGCATGGAAAAAAACATTTGAAAACATTATTTAAAATCTGAGAATCAGATTCTCAAAGTAGTGCAAGAGTTATAAATGAAAAATCTATATATTTATTCCGGTAAGGGTCCCCTTATTAACGCTTGATATATCATTAGAAAGGTCTTGAGGTGTAGGTAAGCAGAAAATTATTAGATTTTTGAAGTGTTAGCGTTTAGAAGATATGAGCGTTTAAAATTGAAAAATTGGTAAAAAGACTAAAGACACTACTCGCTTCAATGTGAATGATAAAGTGGGATTTCCAAAGAAAAGTAGGAAAGTACACCCGATTTTCGGGGCGTTATCACTAGTATTATTTAAAGTTGTAGCAAAAGTTGCTTAGGTTTTGCACAGCCTATTTTTGACTATTTTTTTTTTTGATTTTTAATAAACTGTTGCCGAAGGAAAATTTTTTTGGTTTTTTAATAAATGTTATAATTACTATATAGTATTTATCGTGGCGCAGTGGGTAGAGTGTGTGGCCCATACGCCAGAGAACCCTGGTTTCAATTCCACCTGACACAGGAAGTTTTTTCAATTGAATTAATTTTTCTGTTCGGTCGTCACCTCTCTGCAGACAATGGCAAACCTCAGAGAGTAAAAACTGCCATGAAAAGCTTCTTAAAAACATATGCCAAGCCGTTCGGAGTCGGAATAAAATATGTAGGCCCAGTTCTCGATCATTTGTGGGCAAACATTTCACAACACACACAACACATAACAACAATTGATCATAAGAAGATCGGTCAAAGTCCTTTCAAGGGCTGAAATGGCCATTTCGTTTTCTTCTTTTTTTTACTTTATAAGCTTTGAAGATAAACCTTTTATGGTTTCATTTACTGCGCAATAAAAAAAATCGAGGCTTTATTTTAATGTAAGAGCGAGTTGCTTAGATTTTGCACAATACTGTATATATATGATATAGAGTTTAAAAAGACCCAAAACGATTTTTTATTTGATTTAATGATATTCTCCGTGAAGTATATTTACTTTTTGTATAAAAAATTAGGCTAAAACTCAAATTTCTTCCTATGCAAAAGGAAATGTGCTTTATCTTCCGCCAATTTGGTTATTTGATATTTTAGGTGGGCATTATTTTTTAAATTTTTGAGATGTAAATGGTTTCGATTATATCATGGTGAATGAAAATGAAGCTTTGATTTTTTTAATGGAACAAATAGATGAAAACCTTCGTTAAAAATATTTTTTACGTGTAATACATACTATCTAAATCAAGTGATTCAAACACAACCCTCCAGTTTATAGAGCTAAAATATTGGTTCAATGCAACAAAATATAGTAGTTCCAGAAAATCATACGATGGTTGTAAATTACCATATAATGGCTGGTCTATAAAATTATAACAACTGAATTCTAATTTAAGAGCTATGTGATGCACCGATTCCTTAGTAAGAGGCATATCACATTTTGAAATATAAAACTTAAGGCCGGCAATACATTTAGAGAATAAAAAAGAGTGATATTGAGGTGCTGGTTTTTAATAGAAGAAATTTGTTTAGTTTTTTCGATCTTGGTAAAATATACATTTATGTTTAAAAAAAAAAAGTTATTTTTTTGCTGATTGCTGTAAAAGACATCTTTTCGCACTGTGGGCACTCTGCTAGGTTGACCCGAAAAAAATTTTTAAAATTTTAAAACGTAATGAAAATATCTTCTATCTGAATGAGACAGAATTTTAAAGTCTTTTTTTAAAAATTATACTTGAGAAAGAAATTGCATTTTTTACTTATTTTTGAAATTTTGAATAAAACGATTATTAAAGGCTATTTTAAAAATCAGTTTCATTCAGATTGGTTGGAATGTTATTAAAAAATGTCCTTTCCAATATTGTAAGGATCGGTTAAGTAGTTTTTGAGCTAGGTTGCCCGTAGTTTTGATAAACGTAGTTTTGAGAAAAACTACTTTAAAGTTATACGAAACTTCAAATGAAAAACTTCAAAACTTTATTAAATCACTATAAATACACACAAAATAATTACTGTTAACATTCTTTGGAATTTCCGCCTTCTCAAATATACCGGTTTGAGAAGATAAAATAAATGATATGGTAGTAACTTGATTTTTATATTATATCGAACTCACGCGCTGTACTCTTTTCAAGCTTATAACTTTCTTAATATTCAAGACATCTATACAACTTTTTTTACATATTTTTAAGTCACCTAAAATGAAAAAAATTTCGATTCTGGGATGCCTCTAAATGTATTGACGGCCTTAACTCAGTTAATTCTAATATGGTGATTGTGACCTTTATAAGCAAAGTTAAACTTTCCGTTGACCAAGTAAATTTCCATTGCTCAAGCGGAATTTTTTTTTTTTAATTTTTATTGATAAATTCTTCTTCAAATAAATTTACATCATGAATTTTTTTCATACTTTCCCTATGTGGGTGGGAGGACGGCGGTTGTTGAATCCTGAAAACCTCCAGTGGCTACAGGTCTGTTCTCAAGTAGGGCTTTTTATAGATCGGCATCCAAAAAATAGCATCCCTCAAATCCCTTATATATACATGGTGTCCCGCAATTGAGTGCAACTATTTACGGAGGTGAAAGGTTATGTCGAGCTGAGCAAAAAATCGTATGGGAAGTTGTTTCTAGCAGAAAAACCAATTTACAGAAAACTTATTTTGATAGCTCATTGCAAATGCAATGAAATCACCTTTTCATCGGTATATCAACAAACCCAACTGACTTAACCGTTACTGAGCTGTACTCGTGTGAAGATGAAATCAATGGGTTGAAACTAACAAATTTCAACTTTAAGTGTAAATTTCTCAGAATTTCGCGTATTAAATTAAATTTTTTTTATGATCAATTTTAAAATTTATTCAAATCTTTTTTCAATGACATCAAAAATATAAAAACATCTTTAAAAATAAAAAAGTTGGCTATACTAAAAAAATTATACTTTACTTACTTACTTACTTAGGTGGCCGTAACAACCCGTGTTCGGGTTTCGGCCGATCTCATCAGCTCTCGCCAGGCGCCTCTGCTTTGCGCGCGCTTTCTCCAATCGGATACACAAAGTGCGGTTAGGGCTTCCTCGGCCTTTTCCATCCATCGGAGGCATGGTCTCCCTCGTTGTCGTTGACCAGCGACCCTCGCCTCGAGCACCTTTTTCGGTGGAGCTTCGTCGTCCATACTATGGACATGACCCAGCCAGTGTAGTCGCTGCACAGTTATACGCCGAACTACGTCAATGTCTTCGTAGAGCTCATACAGCTCGTGGTTCATTCGGATGGGATAGTCATCACTGACTCGAACAGGACCGAAGATTTTGCGAAGAACTTTTCTCCCGAACACCCCCAGGGCGGCTGCGTCAGTTTGCGAAACTACCCATGCCTCAGCGCCATAAAGCAGCACAGGTAGAACGAGCGTCTTGTAGAGTGTTAGTTTTGTCGATCGAGGGGCTCTGGAACTTAGTTGCTTACTGAGCCCTTAATAGCACCTATTTGAAATTATTGTATAATAAAAAATTATACTTATTAGAAAATAATCTACTGCATAACTAATTGTAATGTCATTATTTATCATTATTAAGTTTTCTGTAAATTGGTTTTTCTGCTAGAAACAATAACGTGAATTAAAAATCAAAAGAAATATTAATTAACCCTGTAGCTCCTAAGAATGTGAAACTATACCCCCCTCCCATACGATTTTTTGCTCAGCTTGACATAATCTTTCACCATCGTAAATAGTTGCACTCAGTTGCGGGACACCCTCTATATTATGATGGTTAATTGGTTCTAAAAGGTTTAAATCTTTCTTAAACAAATTCAAAAACGTTGTGCTGTGTTGATCATATAAGGTTTTGGACTTATTTTAAATTTGAATTTTAATAATTTAGATGATTGATCACTAAAATATTTTAGCACAATATCAACTATTCATTTCCAGGTATAAAGAATGATTGGTTCGATCAGGTTTTGTCAAAGTCATCCAAGGGTCCTTACAGCTATAAAACGGAGTTGACTGAACGTCTGCTTAACATCATCACCCTGGCAAATCAACCATGTGAGTTTTAAAGATTTCTTCAACTTTCACTTTAAATATTTTTTTTTTTTCTTTTCCTAGCCTGCCGCATACGTTTGATATCTATAGAAATAGCATTGGAACTTTTGGTTACCTTCACCAAACCAAACACGGATGAAGCTTGCATTGTGGAATCTCAGCAGGAGCTGCTTTTTGCTGCACACAACCAATCCATGACTGTGTTGCGAAATTTTTACAAATCAGAAGATATTTTCTTAGATCTGTTTGAAGACGAATTTTATGAGATGCGTAAAGCTGTATTAAATGTTGAATTTCTTTGCATGGACTCGACTATACTGCTGCCGCCTACTGGCACACCCTTGACAGGTATTAATTTTGCGCGCCGTCTACCTTGTGGTGAGGTGGAAAAGGCGCGACGTGCAATACGCGTGTTTTTCTTACTGCGAAAAACATTTCAAAAATTTCTGAATGAAAAGGAAACTTTGTTGCCGCTTACAAATGCACTGAATCTAGTGCAGGTTGACAATGTTTTGGATTTGAGTATGTTGTAACGATTGCAGATTCTTTCACACGATTCTTTTTACAGATAATATTGCCTTTTTTTACAGATAATAGTGATTTGATTGCATGCACTGTTATTTGCAAAGACAGCACTAAGCAGCGTCGTTTCTTGGTCATCGATTCGCTGCAGCTAATATTGGTTGAACCTGATGCTAAGCTGCTTGGTTGGGGTGTAGCAAAATTTGTGGGTTTCTTGCAGGATGTTGAAGTTCTGGGTGATAAAGACGATTCACGTTGCTTGCATATAACAGTACATCGTGGCGGTGCCACTCACAACCGCACACCCTTCTTGTCTGCTAAATTTCTCTTTGATGATCATATTCGCTGCATGGCCGCCAAACAACGCCTGACCAAGGTTACAATTATGACTATGGTCTGTGTGTCATTGAAACTCATTCCTTTATTTGCTACAGGGGCGTAGTAAAGCTCGTCAGAAAAAAATGTATCAAATTGCACAGCTCATTGAAATGCCTGGACAGGTCATTGATTCTCCAGCTTATGCGGTGGCTGGCATGCGTTCTGGAAGCGGTGCTAGTGGAAGTAGTTCGCGTTCTTCTCGTGAACATCGTTCTATCTTTGCGCAAACAACGCGTGTGCCCGGGTTTGCTGCTGCTCTCAGAAGAGATGCTGCTGGTCCTGCTGGTGGCGTGAGTCGCATGCAAATTGCACAAAATCGCTCTATAGAGGGGTAAACAATGTTCCAACTTTTTGATATAAAAATGTTTTAAGCGTTGCTGCTTCTTCTGTTAGGATTCGCAATGAAAACGGTGGACGTTCACGCCGTCGCAATTCCAACACCAGCTCCAACTCGTCAGTTTCGAACAATCGTGATATGACATCTTCAGGTCGCGAGCAGTCACCAGTAAGCAGTAAAAGTTCGGTGCAGTCACGTGAAAATTCACGACAACGCAATACATCGCCACGTTCGCGAGAGAGCAGTCCACGCGTGCCGCGACCCCGGTGAGTGTCTTGTATTTGTATTGTTTTGATATCTAACTAACAGGCAGTTACTGGTATTTCACGGAATTTTGCTGGCAAAATTTCTTTGAACCGTGACATCTTTATTTGACTTTAAGTTACTACGTTAACTTATGGTATTCCTTTTGACCTGCAAGCTTCTTTGCAATTGCAATTGCATTAAACATGAACACTCTTGTAACAACTTGACAATGCTGGTTAGAATGCTGATGAGAATGTATTTACAAAGTTTTATTAAGTATTGAATATAAATTCCGGGTATGAGGGTGAAATATTCAGTGGGAAAAATTAAGATATGCAACTAAAAATAGATTCGGATGTAAACGATATTTCATCTTTTAAATATGGGCATTTCCAGAAAAAAGTCCACCCTGAACGAAGATTAAAAGTTAGTAAAAAATTATTATTTAATGATATTATCTTAGAGAAACATTTAAATTTTATTGATTTAAGCAATTTGAACATAAACTCATTTACTTTGATGACCAAATCGTCTGCACTGTTTCACAAATGTAATTTTTCTATTCTTCCTATTTCTATTCCTTCTATAAAAATAGAAGGCATTGGCTAAAAAGAATGAAAAATGGTTGAGGCATGGAGAGGCAGAATATATTAAATTAGTTTTTTAATTACTAAATTACATAATTACTTAATTACCTAACTACTCCTAATTACCCAATTGAATTACAATGGAAATTTAAGTAACATAACGCCAGTAACGTCACGTCAGACGACTAAGCCTAATAACAAGAAAACGGGAAAAGATTTTTAAGTTTGATTACTTGGAAAATAAACTTATATCCCTGCAAGACATGTACTGGTTAAAACAACTAATAATAGGGAGGGAGTTTAATAGGGAGCGATATAAAAAGTTTCCGTTAGAAATTTATGATTTTCCCATCATCTTATACAGAGCATCGGGACAAAAGTAACCGAAATTCTTCTATGCGTGTGATTTCCATTCTTGCTTATGTTTTTTTTACATATTTACATATAACAAACGTATAGGCATCTCTCTCATACCATATTCCATTCCCAACCTTTCTACTATTCCTACCATGAAATTAACCAGGTAATTCCCAAGTAATATTTGAGAGATAAGCTAGTTACTACTTTAATGTATATAACTAGTAAATTATCGGAATGTCAAACCTTAAATTAACAGAATAAAATTAGTCACTGATACCAGTTATAGGTAATAAAAAAGTGACAATAAAGAGTTAATTAGTATAAAGAGCTAACTGCTCTAATTAAAAAATTATGACTACACATGTTTAATTAATATTTTTTTTTTATATATACTGGTATTCCCGTCTAACGTTACAACGCCAAAATAAAAATATCTAGTGATTGGTAATTTTGTTTTTATATTAAGGACTATTTTTATCTTTGAAGCAAGGATTTCGTAGAAACTTTCTGTTTCTGTTGAATTAAGTTGTAATAAGCATTATAATAAAAATCTATCACATACTTTTAGGCATCACAGAGAAATTTGATTTGTTTCATAGAAAATTGTTTAAGCTTTTTTTAAAAAAATACACAATATTTAAGAAAAAATAAGACCTTATTGAACATCTACAGAGCAAAACCTTTCAATTGCTACTCTATTTATGAAAATCGTGTCTACAGTATAGATTTGATAGTTATCACAAAAAATGCGCTAACGTTATAATAATATAGAATAGATTCTCTTGCCTGTGCTGTAGTTAAAAGAAGTTTTTCGATATAGTAGACATGTTATACCGACAAAAGATGGTTGTTTTATTTTGATAATTCAAAATGCACATTGTATTTTATTGCAACGTAAAATATATTCATTAATTTTAAACTTTATGGCATTTTAATGGGCGTTTGGGGCATTTTTAATGCTTTTATTGGGCTTAAGTTAAATTTTTTTAAGTAATTTTTGGATGTTTTTAAGGGCATCAACCGAGCCCTGGTCATCTCTAATTAAACTGCATACTAAACTTTTCATACGGATTCAAAAGTTTTGCGTTTACATATTTTACTTGTTTACATAACACAAAAGTTATCGATTACATCCCAGCTCTGGTATAACCTTAACGCATATAAGATCGATATTTGATGAGAATGAAAAAGACAAAGCAATTCGCTGTTGTCGCAGCATCTGTCCTTTCTAAATACTTGCCATGTTTCAGTAAACGCGTTACTATCCAAAGAGCAGCTTGTCCTCATTTCAGCGCATATTATTATGACCATGATTTTTGCTGACATTTAGTTACTTATTACGACACGTACAAAAAGCAAACAAACTTTCCCCCTTATTATATTTCTTAAGCATTCATTTTTTTCTCTCTTACAGCTCTGAAGAAATTCCGCTGGAGGATTTTCAGCACTCGCGCAATAATAGCCCACATACCAGAACAACCAGTACTTCCACCACAAACACACCATCTCGTGCACACACGCCATCACGTATTTTAAATTATGAACAGATATCAGTACACAATGCGTCTCCGCGTGAAGCTTCGCCACTGAGTGGACAAGCGAATGGAGGAGGATCAAATGCTATTGCAATAGCAAAGGAAGTTGTGGTTGTTACAAGTTCTGAAGAAACTTCATTCATAGCGAGCGATGAACCAGATAGATCATCGCGACGAAAAGGCGTTATTGAAACTGTTTAAGAAAAAAAAATATATATATTTTGGAATCATTGAGATGATCTGGCAGCGAACATTTCTCTGTTTTTATGTATGACGTACTTTTCCTTGTGCTTGTGAAAGTAAAACTGAAGTATATAAGCACATTAGTTAGTTGAATATGAATAAAATTTTAAAATCAAAGTTAAATGTTGCTAAATATTCAAAAGTTACGAATATTAAGTGTTTTGTTTATACTTGCAAATTTTGACTAAAATAAATTAATTTCTAACAAAACTAATAAAAAAACATATATATCGGTGATTCCATATCAAAACGCCCACGTTTCTGACATCACTATTTTTAAAAATTTTTAAACTCTGGGTTGATAGTTCTCCTGCAAAGTATTATATCTGCATACTTCTTTTTTTTTATTTCTTTTTAAAACACTGTAAAAAATTGGAAAATATCTCCAAAAATACACTAGTGCATGTATTGAAACAGCTGTAACTTCCCTGTAGGAAAATCAACTAATTTTAAAGTAGTTGATAAAGTAGTTTTTTGTCAACCACAACTAGTTGAAATTCTGACTTTTTTCCATAAAACGAACTGACATATTTTGTATGGTGATGTCCGCTAAATAAGTCAATTGACTATTGTCTGCATATATTTTCAACTACTTGTTAAATTAGTTATATTTAAATTATTTTTTAATTACTTAAAAATAACCAATGGAAAACTATTACTGATGGCCTAAAGTTAATAATATTTGATGAAATAACATGGTTAAATATATATAAACTTGTAATCTAATAAAAATTTGCAATTAAAACATGTCAAAATCAGAGTAGTTGCCGCCTTAATATAATTTAAAGTAGTTTATCAATCACTTGTTTTAAAGTAGTATTTCAATTACTTCATATATAATGCAATAAAAACTATTTAAAATTGAAGTGGATGCCGCCTTAATATAATTCAAAGTAGTTCATATACTAGTTTATTTTAAATTAGTTTTTTAATTAGTTTTTTTTTAAAAACAAGTTAGTTTGTTCCTATAGGGTTCGAAACCGTAAGTCGTACAGAAAAAAACTTACATACATTTTAGAGACCTTGAATGGGTATGTTCTGTGGTGTCCTTTTTTTGGACTGTTTTCATAAAATTTTTTGAAAGTTTTTTTAGACTGAAGTTATTGTCACGTTTGTTGCAAAGTTCGCAGTAAATTTTTTACCTTTTGAACATTGTATCGTTATAATACATAGATTCTTAAGGATCACACAAAATTTTAGCTTGGGATACCAATGATTGCTATTTTTAACGAATTTTTTAAAAAATGCCTACAAAAGATTTCTTACTTTTATACCGAAAATTCCACATCTCTTTATATATAAATTTCTTCTGTACATTGTTTTGTCACTGAACTCCTCCTGAATGGCTGGACCGATTTTGATCAAATTTGTTGTGTGTGTGCGGCTGGGTCTGTAAATGTTTTAGGTCCCGGTTGGTGGCGCTGTTGTTGCTGTGGCAGTGTTTAAAGGAGTATTTGAAAGTATAACTCACAAACGAATTGAAAAAGTGTCATGATGCTTTCACTACACCATTACTTTTTATGTAAACAAAATTACAAAAACACAATATGAACAAAAATAAACAAGAAAAAAAACTTAAATTTTAAGGACAGGCTTGTTTCGATTTATAAAGTGTTTTTAAATTTTTTCGATAGAAACTTTAAACAAACCCTACATTTATGCATACCATTAAAAAAATATTAAAAAAGCCATTTTTGGTTTTCAATATTTTTCCAACAACTATTTTTAAAAAAGTTCGCAAACTTTTTTGCGAAAAAATGAAATTCGTTAAAGTTTTGCTTGGAAAATTGTAAAAGTTAGAAGGGAAATGAAAATAGAAAAGATTGAAACACGATTGGACGGACAATTAATCAAAATTTTTTTAACAAAAATAAATTAATGCAATCCTTTGTGAGATGACCGAGTTATTTACTTTCAAAGCCTTTAATTTTTGATTGATTTTTTTTTCTATTTCACCAAAAAATAAAATTAGTATTAAAAACTTTTTGTGTGTTTCAGGAACGAAAGTTTATGGCTTTGGCGCCGAAGGACCTTGGTTTAAACCCTCTCTGTAGACAATACCACTAATTTTATGTTTTGGTGAAATAGATAAAAAATCTCAAAAATTAAAGTGCTGTCTTTGAAAGTGAATAACTCTGTTATATTACAAAGGATTGCATTATTTTTTTTTGTTTAAAATTTTGATTAATTGTCCGCCCAATCGTGTTTTAATTTTTTCTATTTTCATTTTCCTTCTAATTTTTATAATTTTCCAAATAAAACCTTAACGAATTTCTTTATTTCGCAAAAAAGGAAAAATATTGAAAACCAAAAGTTGCTTTTTTAATATTCTTTCATATGGTATGCATAAATGTAGGGTTTGTTTAAAGTTTCTGTCGTAAAAACATAAAAATGTTATATAAATCGAAAAATCAAGCATAATTATCACAAGAATATAATTTTTTTTTCTTGTTTACTTTTAATCCTTGTGTATTTTTGTTTACATAAAAAGTAATGGTGTAGGGAAAGAATCATGACAATTTTTCAATTCGTTTGTGAGTTATACTTTCAAATACCTCTTTAAACACTGCCACACCAACAACAGCGCCACCTACCGAGTCAAACTTTAGATCTAAAACATCTACAGACCCAGTTGCATACACACACCAAATTTGATCAAAATCGGTTTTGCCATTCAGGAGGTGTTCAATGACAACGCCATGTACAGAGAGTTTTATATATAAAGATATGGAATTTTCGGTATAAAAGTAAGAAATCTTTTGTAGGTAGATTTTTAAGAATTCGTTAAAAATAGCAATCGTTGGTATCCCAAGCTAAAATTCCGTGTTGGTCTTAAGAATTAATGTATTATAACGATACTATGTTCAAAAGGTGAAAAATATACTGCGAGCATTACAAAAAACGTGTCAAAAAACTTAAAAAAAAATTTCATAAAAATAGTCCAAGAAAAGGACACCACCAATGTCTCTAAAAAAAATAGTCCAAAAGAAAGACCCATTCAATGTCTCTAAAATATATGCAATTTTTTTTTGTACGACTTACGGTTTCGAAGTTACAGCTGTTTCAATACAAGCACTAAGTGTATTTTTGGAGGTATTTTTTAATTTTTTACAGTGTATAACTTAAAAAAGAAACTGTTTTCGCAAAAACAAAAAACTCAGCTTAAGTTATTTTCACGAGCACTACTAACGTTCAAAGTTTAAAAAAAATCGGAATCACAAAGGTCAGATTTTGCTCAAAAATAGTCGAACTGATATGGAATCATCGATATACTGGCTTTTTAATTCTTTAAAATTTCGATGATTTTTTTTACGATTTCTGTGTTAAATACACTCAGATATTAGATCAGTACTCAAAAAGCGTAGATTGTCACTTTTGGTCGGCAGCTTTTTAAGTGTTTCAGTGATCTGCAACGGATAGCTTTTTTGCGACTCTGTGTATATCCGAAAAAAATAAGTACAAAAACGAAATCAACCCTTAGCGCACGCAACTCGACTCTCTTCTACGAAGCTACAATGCGGTGGCTCATATAAATATGAGTATCCTAAATCATGAGGCGGATCGGATAAAGATCGGGTTTTTTCAGTTCATAATAAATACTTACGGTTGTTGTCGTCTTGCTGATACTAATGGCCTAATTAGCCAAACATAGATCAACGCAACACAGACGTTTCTTTTGTGACATAGAATTCTACCCAAGGTTGATTTATAAGGTTGTCGCAAGGAAGAGAGCGAGTACCCATAATTGTCAAATCGAAGTTGACAGCTCATAGAAAATCTGCAAGTGCTCTCTTTTATCATCCGTTTTTCTTTCGTAGTCATTCGCAAAATTGGCTGGTTTTGAAAATTATGGGTACTGAGAAGAGAGTGCGATCAGCCCTGCGACAACCTTATAAATCAACCTTGATTCTACCAAATGCGTTTTTTGTGTATCTTATTAGCCGAAACGTAACGCGACGTAGAAGTCTGTTGAATTTTGATTTCTATGCAAGTTTGATTTATAAGGTTGTCGCAAGGGAGAGAGCGAGTACCCATAATTGTCAAATCGAAGTTGACAGCTCATAGAAAATCTGCAAGTGCTCTCTATTATCATCCGTTTTTCTTTCGTAGTCATTCGCAAAATTGCCTGGTTTTGACAATTATGGGAACTGAGAAGAGATTGCGATCAGCCCTGCGATAACCTTCTAAATCAACCTTGTTTCTATGTTACGTCGGCTGACATTTCAGCATACATTGTGCTTTTAGTAAAGTTGCTAGCATCACACTTTGATTTTCGAGCAATCTTTTCTTGTTTGCGTTTATTCATTGAAGCGAAATGTAAGTATTTTAATTTAAATTGATTTTTTTTAATAATTGAAACATGTTCTAGAATGGTAGACGAGGAAAAACTAATTGACCTAGTAAATTCTTTGACACTTGCTGTGGTTGCTACGTTGGTAGCATAATCAACAAAAAGTCATAGTACGTTGCGTCATGTTAACCTGTGTTATGTCAAGTTTGCATAATCAGACCATAAGGCTGAGGTCAGACGATGATCGTTTGAACGGCATTCGATGAACTATTTCTACTCTCTTCCACATTTTGAATCCTGGTCAGTCAGACGGCAGTGAAGTGAATGGCGTTCAATTTTTGACATTTAATAAATTTCATTACTTTTTCTCCTACTTTATTTCGTACTATAAAAAATTGCTCTTATGGCCCAATTAGCCTCGCATAGCTTGGCAGCGCATGCAACGTATAGAAGTGGCTGGCACATATCAAAAAAAATAGTGATTATTAAAAACATAATTAAACATAGCACTTGGTCAACCAAATAACAAATAACTTTAATTGTAACCAAATAAATTTGGTTAATAACAAATTCAACACCAACACATACTTAAGTTTAGTATGCTGTAGAAACTCATAATGCAACTAACAAGGTCGTAGTGACAGTTCTTTTCGCGATTATAGGTTGTCAAAATGGAAAAAAAAGAAAACGCAATATATCCTGCTGTGTATGAATATAGCTGCTTTGCTATAGGTGAATATATCCTGCTTGAATATAGCCTGCTGTCACTATCACCTTGTTAGTTGCTTCATGGTAGAAACGAAAACAAATTTCCCATTAGAAGTACATTAAGTTTTTTGACAGCGAACAGGCAGAGGAATTTTTTAGCTAGGCAGTACCCTGTAGATGGAAAAAAATTTGTTCAGTGCTGCCGAGTTCACAATCATCGCGGAAAATTGACATTAAACAATAAACAAATAAGTAGTAAGTATGTGTTGGTGTTGAATATGTTATTAACCAAATGTATGCAGTTTATTAATGTAAACACCCCTATTCCAGGAACCGTCGTAATAAAGTTACGAATCCAAAGTTACGCTACGAATACGAAAAATTTGCTATGGTAGGATCCGAACGGAACGATGCTTAGCGTTGCCTCATTGAAATTAATCTTCGAATTTTCGAAAACAGCTATTTCTTGTCATTTTTTATAAATATTTAATATTTTCAAAAGTGATTTCAAAAGTGAATCCTCCAAATCCAAATTGATCATTATGGATTCCATTGCAATTGCGATTATTGCATTACAAGAGGTGGAAATATTACAAAGAAGAGCAATGAAGGTTCTGTGACGAAAATTGAGAGACCTGAGCAATCCTTTTGATATGAACGATGAAATGTATTGATTGCTCTTGTGATTCATTTAACTTTATTTTACATTTTTTATTTGTTTAATAAATCATGTTTCTTACAGATTTAAGAAAAATTTTAAATAAGATAGTTTACATTTAAAAACGACAATCAAAACATCGACTGTCACCTATCACCTTAGCCGAATTTACCCCTGGTATGTTTAACACAAATACATATTTTTTTTTTTTTTAGGATTTCATTAATTTTTTTTTAATTTTTGTAAATTCTTATTTTATTTAAAAATAATTACATCTTTGCTTTAATGATAATTGGTGTTTTTGTAAATTTGTTCTTCATAACAAATGATTGTTTATTAATATATTAGAAGATATAATTTTCTGTTTTAATATTAAATATATAGGTATTTATATATTTTCTTTAAAACATTTTTAAATAATAAATGTTTATATATTGCAATATTTATAAGTTTTTTGAATATATTTGAGAAAATAGTAATAATGCACGTACAGCCGTAATAACTCTTAATTTCAATTCAATTTAAAATTAATTTTTTTATGAAAGTTTCTTAATTAACAGGCCGTTTAAATAAAAATTCATTACTCTTTGCATAAAATAAAACATTAAGGATGTAGGTAAGATTTTTTTAAATCAATAACATATCTTCTAAAAAAAAAAACAAACAAATAAATGACTTCTATAAGTTGAACAATGAAATAAAAGAAAATTCAAGTTATATAATATATATGTATGTATGTATCAACGACTAGAGCTATAAAATATAAGGATACGTTTCTTGAGGAATAATAGTAAAAATGGGTCATTTTGATAAAAATTTTAAATAGCAAAAATTATATTGAGATTAAGGTATGCATGTCAGAAATTTAAAAATTAAATTTAAAATTATAACAAAAAACCATAAACAAAGACAACGGTTAATTTGGTTCTGGCAGTTGTATTGGCGGTAGCCATGTATAAAATAGTATATAGGCTGCACTGGAAACAACACATGATTTGTCGATAGGTGTAACAATTTGATCATCATATTTAAACCACCTGCAAAGAAAACCAATTAGAATTAAAAGTAATATTTATGAATTGTCAAATAAAACGCACCTGCCATTATTGCTACTTTTACAAAAGGCTGTATAGTGTCCACTTTCCATAGAACCATAGTGATTCGAAACGCCATACAATTGATAGGTTTTCGGCGTTACTGCACGTGACTCCGATTTGGCTATATACGGCGTCATATCGAGATTTTCCAGTGGAAAACGTACATAATCCTGCTTTTTGCGATATGAATTTCCAATAATATCAGTGTCGGCATAAAATCTAATTGAGAAATTATAGAACTGTCATAATACTGAATTCAGTTGCATAATTTATTGAACTATTATGATGCCTATTTCATATGGGGGAAATTGGTGGGAAAATTATGAAGGTATGAACTGTTAATATGTCACTGTTAAAAAAGTCAACGAATTGCAGGAATATCTAGATTTTCGTCGGAGAAAAACATGTTCCACATTGCTTTTTGGGTCTTTGAATTATCGCGCCAGGAAGAAAGGCTTCAAACTAAAAATTAAATAAGGCGACAAGACCCAAGGTAATGCAATAAAACGTGGGACCTATTCAAAAAGTCAAATAGAAAGAATAACAGCCCTATTCAAAAGCTTAACAAAGCTCACCACATTAACAAAATAGTTAATATTCACAAGTTGTTATTGTTCCGAATTCTCTTGAAAATTTAAAAGCTCTTTTCGTTACAATTTTGTTAATTTCAGAAAGTGTCTTAACAATGAGTGACATTTATGTGTTTAGCTAGAGAATTGCTGTGCAAATAATAAAAACTGGTATCGCCTGTGGACGAAATTCGACCATATCAAAATCGATTTTTCTTTTTTTTTTGCTGAACGCACCAATCCATAGCCTGAACAGAATGAACGGCGTCAGCGGCACTCTTTGTCGCAGCGGCACTCTTTGTCGCAGCGGCATCTCTAAATAAACCACCAAGATTGAATAAAATAAACAACTGTAAATGTCTTCGCATGTGTTATATAAAGTCTGAGACAGCAACAACTGTTGCCGCATCCTCTTTTTGTCGTGTTAACATAATAAAACTCGTCAAGATATAAAAACATGGCTTCTATATTTTGACAATTGGCGTTTGTCGCATGTTGCGGTCATTGTGTTCAGGCTGTAACAGTTTTTTTGACGCTGACGCGGTGGCAAATTCATTCTGTTCAGGCTATCGGTGTGTTCGAATAGATCATGATATAATAATTTTAAGGTAGTATTGACAGTTCTACTGTCGACCAACATTTTTCAAAAACGCATAGAAAAAGAGAAAACGAATAAGCAGCAAACAGGTGAAAATTAAACTTTGTATTGATTTTGACAAGTGTTGGTCGACGCTCTTAGAAAATAGCCAGTTGTCACGGCCAAGGTTGATTAATATAGGTTAAGTCACTTGAGAAAAAAGCACTCTTTTTTTCGCCTTTGCTCGAACTGTCAAAGTAGCTGTTAGCTAAAAATTGTACAGATTCAGGTTTTTTTTCTTGATTTCCTTTCATCCATTCTGACAGTTCGACCGAGCTTCTCTGAAGTGACTTAACCTATATTAATTAACCTTGGTCACAGGTACCTTATTATTATTATTTATTTAGATAATGTTGTACAACAAGACGAAGTCTTTTATAGTACACCAGAGTGGCGAAAAGCATTCATAAAAACTATTAACTAAATACAATTTTTCATTAAACTATTATTAATTTATGTAGGGCAAAGTTGAAAACTTAATTCGTTAAGCACACTAATAACTTAATAACTAAGAGTAAAGTAGGAAAGTTATAAAATAGAATTACAGGGAGAGAAATGAAAGAAAATAAATATACAGACTTAGCTTTTATATAGAAAAATATTTATAAATTGCACGTTTGAAGCTGGTTCTTAAAGAAATTAGTTTTAAATAGCTGGGTAATGAATTCCAAAGTCTAATGGTGCCTATAAAGAAAAATCTACTGCTGTTGAGATAGGAGTACCTAGGAATAATTAAATTAATAGACCTAACTGATTGAAAAAACTGAAGTTTTTCATAGAGGTATTCAGGGCAGTATAGATAAGCTTATGTAGGAAAATAAGGTTTCGTATTTTTAAATAATCCATCAGTTCGTAGCCAAGAATGCCTTTACTTCTTAAGGAGATATGGCCAAACCTATGAACCCTATAAACATACCTAGCAGCGCAGTTGAATTATCATTGTACCATGAAATAGAGAGAAATTGAGAGAAAGCAATAACAATATTGATACACAGCTCTTTTGAAGTGCCTGCGTCACTCCCGCATTCTACGCTTACTCGTGTATGCTACAGCAACGATGTTTAACAGAGCTGTGTCGCTATGCATGTTGTTGGTTTCTCATTGCCCCATTGAGAAAAAAAGGTTTTTATATATGCTTAGTTTTACCTATTTTAATGAAAACGTATACGAATCAAAATTATATTGAGCAAATCTTCTCGAAAATACCTTTCCATCGATATAAGGTTTATGTGAATATGTTGAAGTTAACATAGGTAAAAAGAGATCACAAACTTTTTTGTTTACGTATTGATATATAGATTCTAATACTGGAATGAATCATTTTGTACATAATAGGATATCCGTTACAAAAGAAAACGAAAAAAAATTTCTGAGAAAGTGAGAGATTTGCTCACAATCTTTAATTCTTGAATAATGTAGAAGAGGCCTATAATTCTTGCTGACTGAATGAGTGTGTTCGAAAAGAGGAAAGAAAAAGCAACAACAACAATCACACAGCTGTATTGAACCTTTTTTTTCTCTCTCGCCTTCTGCTCAACCACAGCAACGTTGTGCATCAACAGCAAAATTGTGTGGCATTGTTTGTTGTTTTATATGGGGCAAGGTTGATTTATAAGGTTGTCGCAGGGCTGATCGCACTCTCTTCTCAGTACCCATAATTGTCAAAACCAGCCAATTTTGCGAATGACTAAGAAAGAAAAACGGATGATAAAAGAGAGCACTTGCAGATTTTCTATGAGCCGTCAACTTCGATTTGACAATTATGGGTACGTGCTCTCTCCCTTGCGACAACCTTATAAATCAACCTTGATATGGGGGAAAAAAGTGCCTTTAATTTCCAATTTTTTATCTAATGACAAAACATTTGAATAAAAGCTATTGCAGTTGGTATAAACCAGACCTTTCAAATGATATAAGTTTCATTCAAATGTGTTGTTATGTCATTCAATAAGGCAGAATAAGTAAGAAAAAAACAAAATTTTGTCATTTGTCATTCAATAAGGCAGAATAAGTAAGAAAAAAACAAAATTTTGATAAAACTCGATTATATTATTCAACATAGTTGCCTTCGAGAGCGATACTAGTATAGCGATTTTCCAACTTTTCGATACGACATTTATAGTACGATTTCTCTTTCTCGTCAAGCGTTCAGCGATTACTTCATTATTGGACTTGAATTTCATTCCAGCAAGCATTCTCTTGAGATCTGAAAACAGGAAAAAGTCGCTGGGGGCTAAATCTGGAGAAAACGGTGGCTGGGTAAGCAATTCGAAGCCCAATTCATTCAATTTTGCCATCGATTTGTGACACGTTGCATTGTCTTTGTGAAACAACACTTTTTTCTTTTGCAAATGTGGCCGTTTCTTGGCGATTTCAGACTTCAATCGATCCAAAAGAACACAGTAATAGTCCTGTTGATGGTGGTTCCTTTTTGGAGATAGTCGATGAATATTATTCCTTTCGCATATCAAAATACAGACGCCATCACCTTACAAGCCGACTGTTGGGTTTTTGCTCGCTTTGGATTCGGTTCGCCGACTGCTGTCCACTCAGCTGACTGTCTTTTGGATTCTGGTGTGTAATAGTGAAGCCATGTTTCATCCATTGTCACATATCGACAATAGAATTAAATTTTATTGTGGTTTAACAGCGCCAAACAGTCCTCTGAAGCATAAATCCGTTGTTGTTTTTGGTCGACTGTGAGCTCACGCGGCACCCACTTTGCACAGAGCTTTAGCATGCCCAAATGTTCGTGTAAAATGGTAAAAACACTATCATCTGATATCTTTACAATGTCAGCTAGCTCGTGCACCTTCAATTTGCGATCGTTCATAACCAATTTGTGGATTTTTTGATGTTTTGTGGAATAACAGTGTGATTTGGGCGTCCACTGCGCTCTGCATCATTTGTGCTGGTACTACCACGTTCAAATTCAGTAATCCACTTTTCTCGATGGATCAGAGTCCGGATAATGTTTATCAAGCCATTGTTTGGTTTCCACTGCATTTTTTTTCATCAATAAGCAATGCTTTATCAAAACTCGAAATTCACTTTTTTCCATTTTTTTGTTTTTCAATAACAATAGTTGCACACAAAATGCTATAACTCACAAATCAATTGTCAGATTGTTGTCAAATTTTTATACGTATCGTTTGAAGGTTGGTACTAAATAAAAATCATATGGAAAAAATGTAGTAACGCCATCTATGTGTCATCCTATGGGCTTTTTGAACGTACTGTTAAATTGAGAAAAAGGGGGTTCCAGTTTTGTGTTAGCGTTTTAATATATAAGATACAGGCCTTAAGATCACACGTTTTTAACGACCGGAAAAACCCCCTTGTCATTCCCCTTCCCCCTACCCATCAAACAGATCCTCCGTATGTGTTTTCATTGTCCCAAAAATTGTTTTCTTATGTTTTGGTAACTTTTAGAAAAACTACTTAATCAACTATAATCTTAATAAACTGTTTCGAAAGTTTGTTTCTATAACTTATTAATTGCTATAACATGTTTACAATGCAATAAAAATATTCACTTTCATTGCGACACCCTTTATTACGTTTTGCCGCAGCAATTCGGATCGAGCGTGTCTGAGATGGTAGAAAAGAAAAAGCGAAAACAACCACATAGCTCTGATGAAGCATTTGCCTCTTTTTTACTCTCGCATTCTACTCTCCCACAGCAACGAGTTCAACAGAGCTGTGTGACTTTTGTAAAATATTTTGTTGTTGCTTCTTTTATCTGGAAAAAAGGTGTTTTTAATTTATAATTTTTTCTTATCTTAATGGCAAAACATTTAAATAAAAATTATATGGTTTACAAGTAAACATGTTTACTTTACAATGCAATCAAAAAATGCACTTTCATTGCGACACCCTTTATTTTGTTTTGTCTCAGCAAGGCGAATCGAGTGTGTCTGAGAAGATGGGAAAGAAAAATTAACAATAACCAAACGGCTCTGTTAAAGCATATGCCTTTCTTTTACTCTCGCAATCTCTTCTTCCACAGCAACGCTTTGCAACATATTTTGTTGTTGCTTCTTTCATATGGTTTCTTTCATTTCAAAAGGTGTACTAATTTTTATTTTTACCTATTTTAATGACAAACAATTTCAATAAAAACTATATTGTGCACTTGGTACAGAGAACTGCAAAACTCACATAAAAGTATTCATACGTAATTAACACTGTAAAAATCATGCCTCTGCGTTCAATCGATCAGACTTGTTCGAATGCATACACTCGCTGTTGAGTTAAATTCAATCAAACCATGTGCTTCGTGTTGGCTCAGTGATTTTGGTCAACGGACGTCTTCGGATACATATTTCATGCTTGTGCGTTGGGCTCAACAACGATTATCTTCATCAAGAATGAAACGCAAAAAGCAAAAATCAACTCGTATGAGTTTGTTCGTGTGCAGACAGAGATAGAGAGAAAAAGAGAACAAGAAGAAGAAGGGTGAAGTTTTTATAACGAATATCTGCAAAGAACTAAATTTAACTATTTCTTTGAGTTCTCATTTGCGAAATACATATCCGTATACACTACAACGCCAATACTCAAACATGTGAATTCAATCAGTCAATCAGCTCACACAAACGATGCCTTCAGCAGTATCACCCCTTTCACATTGGTCAAGAATTGAATTAAATTTTCAGAGTTTGTTGGCAATTCGCCGCAAATCGGAAGCGACGAAAGGGAGTAAAATTGACGGTACCAATGGCTCTGTACCGTCAATTTTTTCGTGTTCCCTTTTGTTCTCACTTTCATTGCTTTCAATTCTTGACCAATGTAAGGGGTCTATCTTTTTATTTTATTGAACCCTAACACTCGTTCACTCAAACATGTGAGTTCAAACTCAAACTGACACAAAAGACGCGTTCGCCAGTAGTGTGCTGATTTTATTCAACGCTGAATTTTGTTGAATGAGTTGAGTTGAGTAAGAGTTCCAGTGAATGATATAATCAAGCAAAAAGTGAGTTTTGCAGTTCTCTGACTTGGTATAATGGAGATCTTTCAAATGATATAAGTTTTATCCGAATCTGTTGTCAATAGAGTGGTTAAAAAGGGGGGGAGGGGGGTGGGGGGTGGGATAGGAAAGATTTCTGTTTGCGTATTAATATATAAGATAATATAGATTATAGTATAATATTCAACTGAAATGAATAAAACTTTGAAAAATTAAAGAATTTTTACTTCTTTCAAGTGTTGATAAGGAAGATCAACAAAAGAAAAAAATTTAACGACGGCGTTATTTAAAAATGATTCATACTCTATCTGCTACTTTATATATTTTTTTATCTTTATCAAAGTTGAAATACAATTAAACTTGTGATAACGCCCAGAAAATCCGGTGTACTTCCCTACTTCGCTTTTTCATTCAAATTAGAGCGAGTTCGTGTCTTCAGTCTTGTTGCCATTTTTCTCAACTTTAAACGCTCATATCTGCTAAACGCTACCTACACGTCAAGCAATAATAGGACCCTTACAGAAATAAATATATAGAAGAAGATATCCAAATTATACAGGGTTGTCAATATTCGAAGCGCCCATTTTATTTTTAGATAAATCAAAGAAACCACAATTTTTTGTCTGTTCGTCATGAATATCATTTAATTGGGTTCAAGTAGATTTGCTTACATCATTTCTTGAATATGATATCTCGTAAATGGTCGCCATTGGCCTCTACGACATATTGTGCCCGTTTTGCAGCATTTTCCATGGTTTTCTTCAACATTTCGATGGGAATGGCGGTTATTTCTTGACGGATGTTGGTTTTCAGCTTTTCTAGGGTCTTTGGCTTGTTGACGTAAACCTTTGATTTCAAATAACCCCACAAAAAGAAGTCTGGAGGCGTTTTGACATCAAACCATTTTTTGACATCAAACGGCCAGGGAACAATTGCTTCAAAAAATCGATTGTAGTGCGGCTTGTGTGTGGTGGCGCGCCGTCTTGTTGAAACCAGTAGTTTCAACCTGATACGCTTTCGACGAACGATTGGCATGAAAAAATTGTTTATCATATCGCGATAATGCTCCTGATTGACAGTAACTCTGTGGCCATTATCATCTTCGAAAAAGAACGGCCCAATGAGCATTTTAGCACAAACGCCGCACCAAACAGTGAATTTTGCATCGTGAAGAGGTACCTCTTGAATCTCTTGTGGATTTTCAGTTTCATACAAACGATAAATTGTTTTCTTGGAAGGCGCACTTTTCACTTTATTTATTTTTTTGAAAGCACGTTGAGTTTTCACTATTGACTTGTTTTGTTGAATGTAAATTTCAACAATTTTAGAGCGTTCGTGTGGCGTGTACTGTTCCATTGTAAACATTTGCTTGGAATGACGCTTCAAACGCGGCATGTCATTAGTCGATTTGGCATCACTGCGGAAAGTTACAGTGTTGCCAGATGGGCGCTTCGAATATTGACAACCCTGTATATCCAAATATAATAACATACATATGCCAGCAAAAAGTTGGGAGTGCTGCTGGCAAGCTGCTCCTGCGTGGTTCACTCGAACTTTGTTTCGCCATTGAAAAAAATGTAAGCTAGAGTTTTAAATAAAAAAGAATCTTAAGTTTATTTACTTCTTTTCATTTTCCATTTTGTCTGCTGATATAATAAACAATGAAATTTCATCGTTGAATGAAATGCGGCAGCATTTAATGCTGACGTTTAAATGCTGTGGGTTTCACATTCTCCCTATGCGTGGTGAAATTTTAAAGCTTTTTTAAGCTTTTAAATTGTAAATGACTTTTCAGAATGTGAACATTTACTTGACATAACAACAGTATTAACAAGAACTCCTTAACAATTCGTTGTTAAGTTAACAAGCAGAATAGAGCTGTTAGTCTATTTGATATTTAAATATAGCAGTGTGATGCATGTTAGCTAAGAACTAATAATTTAAACAGTTAATTTAAAACAGTCAACAAATAATCGTTATTTTTTGACCGATCTTATTTCGATCAAAAATAACAGTTAAAATTTGACTTTTATTTTTACGATCAAAAATAAAAGTTAAAATTTTACTTTTATTTTTCCAATCAAAAATAACAGTTAAAATTTGACTTTTATTTTTTTAATCAAAAGTAGAAGTCAAATTGAAATTGCTTTATCATCCGACTTAATGTCTTTATATTAAAATGAAAGACATTTTGTATTTATTTGTATTTATTTAATAAGAATTTCAATTAGTACAGTAAGATTATAAGAAATCTTTTAGCGTACAACAGAGAAATATTTATCATCAACAGGAAACATTAAACAATAAAAAAAGACACAGTTTCGATAGTATCGTAAGTGTGGACGTAGAATTTTTGTTTGATATATTTGTTGAAGATTTTGTTTTTCTTTTTCATTTTTATGTTAGTTAAAAATAAATATCAATCTTTTGTTTAAAAAATTGAAGTAAATATTTCGGAAATATATGAGTTTATTAATTTTCCTGCAGTTAAGAACTTATATATATTTTAAATTTAGTTGAAAATTTAAATTTTAACAGACAAAATATATTTTTAATATGTAATATTTATAAAATTAGTTCAATAAATAATTCGAATTTATTATATTTTAAAAATAAATGAAGTTTTTTATAGCATAACTAACATGCCAACCTCCAGTCTCCGTATATGTAAACCTGCATAGTAGTAATATAATTTTTTGTATTTTTATGTATTAATCTTGCTGAAGATTAACAAAATCAATAACAAACTACAAAAACGAAAAAAATGTATGTATGCAAATATTCCATACATATTTTTTACAACACGCAAGCAGTTACTGAACAATATTCGTAAAACGATTGATTTATATAATGGGTTATTTTATGGCGTTTTTTAAATACCAAATATAAACTAATGTAATGAACTATTGCATCGCTTCTTCATATTGCAACATCTGATTTTCTCAGGCATCAGGCGGACAAACCGACACTACCCTAGCTGATTGGAGTCTGCCAGCAGACTGCTTCTTAGCGGCGCAAGCATTTATATACGTATGCATTGCTTGTAAAGCTCTGAGAAACTCATAAAACGATTCTATTCAAGAAACAACACGATGTTGCGTTCGAGCATGGCAGACTCAAGGCTGATTTATAAGGTTGTCGCAGGGCTGATCGCAGTCTCTTCTCAGTACCCATAATTGTCAAAACCAGCCAATTTTGCAAATGACTACGAAAGAAAAACGAATGATAAAAGAAAGCACTTGCAGATTTTCTATAAGCTGTCAACTTCGATTTGACAATTATGGGTACTCGCTCTCTCCCTTGCGACAACCTTATAAATCAACCTTGGGCAGAATTATAGGGTAGGGCCGACTCGGAGAGGAATGAAGTACAAAGCAGAATAAAGCGGGCTAGGTGTCGAAATCAGCTGCTCATCTCGAGTTTCTTTATGTTCATGTTTCGCAGTCTTTTTAGGTTAAAATTTGTACAGGTTTTTTTTGTCAAGACTTCTTTTACATTTAATAGTTGTTAATACACTGACGGCCTGTCAGCTGAATTGTTTAAAACCGGCGGCGATGAATTGATAAGGCGCATGCATCAGCTCATCAGCAAAATATGGCTAGCAGAAAGCATGCTCGACGATTGGAACCTCAGTGTACTGTGCCCTATACTTAAGAAAGGAGACCCAACAATCTGCGCCAGTTATAGAGGTATCAGTCTTATTTCCATCGCATATAAGGTTCTCTCAAGCGTACTGTGTGAAAGATTAAAGCCGATTACAAAAACACTGATTGGACCTTATCAGTGTTGCTTTCGACCTGGTAAGTCCACCATAGACCAGATTTTCACGCTACGACAAATCCTGGAGAAAACCCACGCAAATCAAATTGACACACACCATCTCTTTGTCGATTTTAAAGCTGCGTTCGATAGCCCGAGAAGGGATTGCCTATACGCAACAATGTCTGAGTTCGGTATACCTGCAAAGTTGATTAGACTTTGCAGAATGACGTTGAGCAACACACACGCAGCTCCGTCAAGGTAGGAAATGACCTCTCCGAAACCTTCAATACCGAAAAGGGTTTCAGGCAAGGCGATCCACTGTCTTGCGATCTCTTCAACATCATCATGGAGGGGATCGTACGAAAGGCCGGTGTGCATCGTAATGGCACCTTTTTCTACAAAGGCGTCCAGCTCCTTGCGTACGCTGATGATATTGATATTGTCGGCAGAACCAAGAGAGATGTTACCGCTGCTTTCGCCGCTATCGAAAAGGAATCAGCCAAAGTGGGTTTGACGATAAATGAGGGCAAAACAAGGTATATGCTGTCTACAAACAAGGGAGCGCGGCGTTTAGACTCCCACGTTTCATCCGGCAGCTATAACTTTGAAGTAGTCAAGGAGTTTGTATACCTTGGCACCGCCATTAATACTAACAACGAAATCAGCCTGGAGATAAAGCGAAGAACAATAATTGCTAATAGGTGCTACTACGGGCTCAGTAAGCAACTAAGTTCCAGAGCCCTCTCTCGATTGACAAACCTAACACTCTACAAGACGCTCGTTCTACCTGTGCTTCTTTGTGGCGCTGGGACATGGGTAGTTTCGCAAAATGACGCAGCTGCTCTGGGGATGTCCGAGAGAAAAGTTCTTCGCAAAATCTTCGGTCCTGTTCGAATCGGCGATGACTATCGCATCCGAATGAACCACGAGCTGTATGAGCTCTACGATGACATTGACGTAGTTCGGCGTATAACTGTGCAACGACTACGCTGGCTGGGTCATGTCCATCGTATGGACGACGAAGCTCCAGCGAAAAAGGTGCTCGAGGCGAGGGTCGCTGGTCAGCGACGAAGAGGGAGACCATGCCTCCGATGGATGGACCAGGCTGAGGAAGCCCTAACCGCACTTGGTGTATCCGATTGGAGAAGGCGCGCGCAAAGCAGAGGCGCCTGGCGAGAGCTGATGAGGTCGGTCAAAATCCGGACACGGGTTGTTACGGCCACCTAAGTAAGTAAGTAAATATTACACTGTTTTAATTATATTTTCGCTCAAATTATCACAAACATAAAATATTTTGTTCATTTGCAATTCCTAGGAAATTCGTCGTTTTGACAACTAACTAATCTTTTCATTATCCACTATTCGTTGCCGCGTGAGGACACTGAGCCAACCGGCCCTACCTTATAATTCTGCCATCCGTTCGAGATTTCGGCACGAACTAAAGCAACAAGCATATCATCAATGCATATTTTCTCAAACAAAAATGTGAATTTTTCTTCTTTTCTTTTGCTATCTTTTGTGGCTTTATTAAAGAAGTGACAAAATCCAAAGTGAGCTATTCCTTTTATGCACAAAATAATTGATATTTTGGCATACATTTTATCTTTGTACAATGAATATTAAAGGCTGTATAAGGCCCAAGTGTCCCCCAAAAAACGTGGCATGGCCTTAAAAAAATTTGTGAAAATACCCCCATACGAACTGCGCTGTAAGACTTAATTCTACGTCAAAAAAAAGTTGCTTAAGACCTAGAATTAACATTAGAGCAAAAGTTTGAAAATTACATAAATTTAAACTCAAACTAATAATTAATTTTAGAAAGATAGAATTTTTTCTTCCATCGTAAAAATCGAAGACACGAAAAAAGTTGTTGTAAACAAAACACTGTCACTTTACCAAATGTCAACGAGAGACGCTGATATTTGGCAGCCTTGTCATATACACATGTGGCAACCTACTAATTTTCGAATCGGACAGTTAAGTCCGGTTCACAGTGTGAATGAACCTTTCTTTTTGAACAAGGAAGTATATCTCGCCGCGTCATAATATGCAACAAGGATTTTGTGCTCAGAGTGAGAGTCAAGGTTACAGTAGACAAGCTCAGAATAGGTATTTAACGAAATAATGAGTTGAATAACTTAATTTTTGAATTGAATTTAAAGCTTATTTAGGAAATATCTTATATTTACACACTGTTACCAACATGGTGCTTTTTCCCCACCAGATTTGGTGCATTTTGAAAATTTGAAAGCGAGAAAAATCAGGTTTGGTGCCTGGTGTGTTTTTTGGTGTTTTTTTTTTTTTTTAATTTCGGTGGCACCAAATGCGCCTTTTGCTTGGTCACTATGTTATTTTCTGTGGTCAATTGTTGTCAATTTTATTAAAAACAGAGACCGTACCAATTATGCATTTTATAATAAAAAGCAAAACATAATAATTATATTTTGACTTTTAAAATTTTGAGCAAAAAATTATAGTTATTCCTGTTGTTTAACCGACTTCAAAAAGGAGGAGGTTCTCAAGCTCGTCGGTTTATGTTGTTTTTTTTTTTTTTTTTAAATGTATGTATGTACATCGATAACTCCTAAACCATATGCCTGATTGCCATAATTTTTGGGAATCAGATAGATATCATAAGCATGGAGGTGCCCGTAAAAAAGTGGGCGGTATTCGAGAACTGGGCGTGGCAGTAATAGATCTCGCAATACTAGATACTACTGTATCTCGAATAATATTGACACTAGGTTACTGCAATTTAGTGAAGGGGTAGGCACAATTATTACAAATTACGGGCAAGAAAATGGGCGTAATTCGACAAATGGGCGTGGCAATATTAGAAAAACAGTGTATCTTGAAAAATTTTGATTACAAATTATTGTCAATAAAGTGGGCGGTATTCGCCAAATGGGCGTGGCAATATTATAAAAACACTGTATCTCGAATAATATGGACACTAGAGTACTGAATTTTAGTGGAAGGCACAATTATTAAAAATTGCCGTCAAGATAATGGGCGTTATTTGACAAATGGGCGTGGCAATATTAGAAAAAGAGTATATCTCGAAAAATATTGATACAATGGTACTGCAATTTGGTATAGGGGTAGGCATTATTAGTAAAAATTACGGTAAAGAAAGTGGGCGGATTTCGACTACTGGGCGTGGCAATATTAGAAAAACAGTGTATTTCGAATAATATTGAGACTAGGGCACTTAAAATAATTGTAGTACAGGGGTAGACAGAATTATTAAAAACTACGGTCAATAAAGTAAGCGTTATTTGACAAGTGTACGTGGCAATACTAGATCTCTCAATACTAAATACTACTGTATCTCGAATAATATGGACACTAGAGTACTGAAATTGAATGTAGGGGTAGGCACAATTATTACAAATTACAGTCAAGAAAATGGGCGTTATTTGACAAATGGGCGTGGCAATATTAGAAAAAGAGTATATCTCGAATAATATTGATACTATGGTACTGCAATTTGGTATAGGGGTAGGCATTATTAATAAAAATTACGGTGAAGAAAGTGGGCGGCTTTCGACGACTGGGCGTGACAATATTACAAAAAATATTGTATCTCGAATAATATTGACACTAGGGCACTGAAATTTATTGTAGTACAGGGGTAGGCAGAATTATTAAAAATGATGGTCAATAAAGTAGGCGTTATTCGATAAATGGGTGTGGCAATACTAGATAAACACTATCGCAATTAATATTGACGCTGGGGTACTGAAATAAAGTACAGGGGTAGGCACAATTATTGGAAATAACGCTCAAGAAAGTGGGCGCTTATTTAACAAAGGGGTGTGGCAATATTAGAAAAACACTAAATCTCGAATAATATTGACACTAGGGTAATAAAACTCGTTACATGAATGGGTATAATAATTTCAAAACATGTGACATCTAATTTAAATTTAAGAGGCAGATATTTGAAATAACCAACAAACTTTCGGAATTTAATAGAATACATTTTTTCGGAACAATTGTATTTATGTTGTTTATACACTTTTTTCGAAAATTTATCATTTTCTCTAAAAAGGAAGAAATAAAAATTTAAAAAAAAAACAACCTACTACAAAATCACTACAAAGTAAAAAATAATTTTAAAAATACTTTCCTTTTAATTTCTTGGTCATATTTGATAATTTATTTAAACATATTATTATATATGAAATCTTATTACCTTAATTTTTTTCTTATTTGTTTTATCATAAATATATTTATTTCTTGATGAATACAAATGCTTTGAAGTTGGCGCTTTTGATTAAAAGTCTGATTATATTAGCGCAGACCTTAAAAGCATTTGTATTCATCAAGAAATGAATATATTTATGATAATAAAACAAATAAGAAAAAAATTAAGATAATAAGATTTCAGATATAATAATATGTTTAAATAAATTATCAAATATGACCAAGAAATTAAAAGGAAAAGTATTTTTAAAATTATTTTTTACTTTGTAGTGATTTTGTAGTCGGTTGTTTTTTTTTTTATTTTTAAAAGCAAAAATAAAAAGCAAAATCTGACCGATATTTTTTGAGCACTAAATAACTGTTAAGTTTTGATTTTTATTTTTTAAGGCAAAAATAAAAAGCAAAATGTGGATTACGATTAAACCAAAGTTTTACTAATTTTAACTAATTTAAAGGCAGAAAATGCACCCTCCACGTATGATGATGATGATGATGATGACGCATGATGTACTGTAAGCTTAGATCCACTTTTTATTTTTGCCTTAAAAAATAAAAATCAAAACTTACCAGTTATTTAGGGCTCAAAAAAATATCGGACAGATTTTGCCTTTTATTTTTGCCTTAAAAAATAAAAATCAAAACTTACCAGTTATTCAGTGCTCAAAAAAATATCGGTCAGATTTTTTTTTTAAAGCAAAAATAAAAAGCAGATATAGTTTTTTTTTTTGCTCAAAATTTTAAAAGTCAAAATTTTAAAAATCAATACGAAAACATGTTCTACAATGTGAGAGGAGTCTAATGGTACCTTCAAAACGGCGGTACAACAATTTTTTCACACTGCTTTTTTGGTTTTAAAATCTAAAAATAACTATTATTTGCAGTCTCTTATTAAAAATGACAACACGTTGGCCTTTAACAATGTTGAAAAAATAATAACTAAAATCAAATTGAGCTGTACAGGAAGTGTAGAATAGTTTTATTTAGATGATATTTCTGGTGATTAAGTTTTATACCGTCATAAAAATGACGTAGTGAAAACCAATCATTAGCTTAAAAACATACACTTAGTATTTTTTTTTGTTTTCTAAAAAGAATAAATTTTTCGGCATAAATCGATATTAGTATTTTGATCATCTATTTCAATATTTTCTGCCGCTTAAGCTTCCTGTGATAAAGAAAAGGTAAAATAATTCATTTTTTATTTGAAAACTTATAAAAATTTATTTTTGTTAAGTTTTAAGGTTTGCATAAACTTGTGAAAGAACAAATTTTTAAAAAATTTTAACAATAACCAATTCAAAATATAATTAAATTACAAATATACGAAAACATATGCCATTTTAGACTTAAGTTTCGTTTAATAAGTTTCATGTAAGTTTTTTAAGTGAATCCTGTGAAATGAATTATTTCTTAAAATTTAATTTTGACGTATAATTACGTCTTACAGCGCGGTTTGTATCGAGATATTTTCACAAATTTTTTCAAGGCCATGCAACGTTTTTTGGGGGACACTTTAGGGCCTTATACAGCCTTTAATATTCATCTTACAAAGATAAAATTTATGCCAAAATATCAGCTATTTTGTGCATAAAAGGAATAGCTAACTTTGGGTTTTGTCACTTCTTTAATAAAGCCACAAAAGAAAATAAGAAAAATTCACTTTTTTGTATGAGAAAAAGTGCATTGATGATTCTGTTGCTGCTGGCGTTCCTATATTTGTTGCTTTAGTTCGTGCCGAAATCTCGAACGCAATATCATTTTGCTTCTTGAATAGAATCGTTTTATGAATTTCTCAGAGCTGTACAAGCAATGCATACGTATATAAATGCTTGCGCCGATAAGAAGCTTTCAGTCTGCTGGCAGACTCCAATCAGTCAGGGTGGCGTCGCTTTGTCCGCCTAATGCCTGAGAAAATAAGACGTCGCAATATGAAGAAGCGATGCATAGGTTATTATATTAGTTTATATTTGGTATTAAAAAAAAAGCAGCGCTACTACATATAAAACATTATATAAATCAAGAATCGTAACTGTTTGTGTTGTTGTCTATATCAATATATATATAAAATTGTAAAAAAAATCTGTACATGAAATATTTTATTAAAATTTTTTTTTGCGATGGACCTTTTGAATGACGCTGAGTCCAAAAATCGCTTTTTGAAAATTTTTGTCTGTCTGTCTGTTAAAGCATCACGCGAAAACCACTGGATGGATTTAAATTAAACTTGACATCTAGGTTCCTTATATACCTAGTCATCATATAGGCTACTTTTTATCCAGTAAAAAAGGCTGGACCCGGTAGGGGGCTCTGCAATTTGTATGTAGAGGTTTTCGGATACGGTGAGTTTTTATGACTTATCTACTCTGTTCTATCTTGAACACCTGAGGGCACTGTAGTACAAATATTTTGAAAAACCTACAAAAACTCCTTAACCGCTTATCCGATTTGCATAAAAATTGGTATATAAGGGTTTTCTGATATGGTGAGTGTTTTGGACTTATCCTTTTTGTACTATCTTGAACACCAGAGGGCGCTGTAGTACAAATATTTTAAAAAATGTCGAAAAACTCCTAAGCCGTTTATCCGATCTACATGAAAATTGGTATATAGAGGTTTTCCTATACTGTGAGTTTAAATGACTTATCTATTCTGTTGTTTCTTGAACACCAGAGGGCGTTGTAGCACAAATATTTTAAAAAACGTCAAAAAATTCCTAAGCCGTTTATCCGATTTGCATGAAAGTTGGTATATAGAGGTTTTCGGAAACGGTGAGTTTTTATGGCTATATACTCTATTCTCTTTTAAGCACCAGAGGGCGCTGTAGTAGAAATATTTTAAGAAAAGTCGAAAAAGTCTAAAACCGTTCAATTTATTTGCATGGAAATTTGTATGTAGAGGTTTTCGGATATGGTAAGTTTTTATGACTTATCTACTCTGTTCTATCTTGAACAACAGAGGTTGCTGTGGTACAAATATTTTAAAAAAGTCGAAAAAGTCCAAACTTGTTCATCCTATTTGCATGAAAACTTGTAATTAGAGATTTTCGGATACGGTGAGTTTTTATGACTTATCTACTCTGTTTTTTCTTGCAAACCAGAGGGCGCTGTTGTTCAAATAATTTAAAAAAGTTGAAAAACTCCTAAGCCGCTTATCCGAATACATGTTTATAATATACATATATACATATATAAACATATATATGTACATATGCATGGTCGTAGCGAGGGTAGGGCGATTTCGAGTATGGAAAGGGCTTTGGCACTATTTTTTTTTTGTTCTGTCTCGAAAGCCAGACGGCGCTGTTGTACAAATACTGCAAGAAAGCTCCAAACTCCTCGTCCGATAAATATGATTTTTGTAAGAAGTTTTCGGGTGCGGTGAGTTTCTTGCGCTATGTTTTTTGCTATAGCTATATTTTCTTTATGTGTATTTATATTCAACATTCTTATTTTCGCATATCAGGACAGCTGATGCCGAATTCTGTTGTATTTGAGTTCGTTGAGCACATGCGCAAGTCAGTTGCGTCGTACGTTGGCGTTGTTTTCACATTTCAATTTCTATTTTCTGAAATATTTTTTTTTATTTATTTTTATAACAAACATAAAAATTAACAAGATTATGAAATTCATCACCAAATATATCAAACAAAAAATTCTACGTCAACTCTTACGATACCATCGAAACTGTTTCTTTTTTTAATATACGGGGAGGTTCTGCATTTCCCTTTCGAGTTTAAATTAAATCAAATCACTATAATTTAATGTTTGAACTTGCATCGTTATACGAATCGAAAAAAAATTAAATTAAAACGAAAAAAGTTATACGAAAGGCGGAATTCATAGTGATTTGATTTCACTTTTACTCGAAAGTGAAATGCAGAACCAGCCGATAGTTTGGTATTTGGCACATTCCAGAAAAAACCAAGGTGTTCAATAAAATGAAAAAAAGAAAAAAGATACAAAACTGATGATAAAAAAATGGTCTTCTGGATGAGCGTGCTTGATATAAAGCTTCATTACAATGTTGGAACATGAAATTAAAAAAAAAAATTTAGCGTCACGTACGATATTTTAAAATTTTTTAAATAGTACTCATACAATTTTTCTTACTTTTCCTTACGCAGAAGTGACCAATAGTATTTCTTCAATAGAAAATAAGCTTCTCGCTAACGAAAAATTTTTTGTGGCTTAGTTATGAAAAAACGAAAGTCAATCTCTGTATTTCACTTGAGTACAAAAAAGGACGTGACGCTCTTTAAATTAAATAAATAAATACATATTCACTTTTTTGAAAGTGAATTAGGGATGGGTAGTTCCGGACATGTATAGTTCATGGAACTATGTTCACTCCCGGACATAGTTCCAATCGTTCCATCTGTATGATTTAAGCATGTCCAAACAGTTCCGATTGAAATAAAATTTTTTCTAATGAGCAACATAAGCCGACATCTCTTTCGCACTTACCGCACACATATTACTGCTTAGACGAATTGTTTGAGTGATGGCAAGCAAAACGATAATGCTTGTGAGAGAGAATGAATGAAATAATAGACTATATGATATATCGTCATTCTTGTTGTATGCATTGTTCTGTTTGTTTTTGCTTGTAACATAAGAAAGAGAACAATCATGAAATGATATTTAAAATGCTTTTGTTACATTTCCTCTAATACAGAGAACTGTCGAAACTGATAGTTCCGCGGACATGCTTATTATGTTATAAAGTAAGCATGTCCGCGGAACTGTTTTATTTTATAACATAATAAGGATGTCCGCGGAACTGTTCGCAAAACTGTCCGCGGAACTATTACATAATTTTTATATATTTTCTTATGCTACAATTTTGTTACTTAATATTTGAACTATATGAATTTTTTTAGCAAATTTTTAAAGTTTCTCTTTTAAATAATTTACGAATATTTTCCTTTATTTTTTTAATTTTGAAATGAAAACACTGATAAAAAACAAAAAATGATGTTTAAGTTTATTTATGTTTATTCAATTTGGTTTAAGGTCAGAGCGTTGTGTTAAAATTATACTTAGAGTATTAAAAATTTCCTCTACAGTTCAACAAACAACCAGCTCAAACAGATAAATAAAGGAACTAGATAGTTCTGCGGACATGTTTCCATTTATTAGTTCCGCTCTATAAAAGACACGTTTAACAAACAAGCAGCTCAAGCAGATCAAATAAACAAAGGAACTAGATAGTTCCGCGGACATGTTTAAATGAACTAGTTCCGCTCTCTAATGCCGTGGTTATGCTAGCCAAACATGATTGCCGAACATTTGGTGTTCATTTTCGTTTATTTATTCTCTTCGCTGAAATGTTTGTTTGGTGGTTATGCTTCTGTTTGCTGCACAGTTGCATAAATGTTATAATATTCCAAAACACAAATTAAACAACAACCCTAATTTTTATGTATACACTTTTTAATACACTTTTTTACACTTCGATCAAACTGCGACTCCAAGTAAATACCATTTCTACATAAAATATATGAAATTAAATACAACACAACAATAAGAATTGATGAAAATTAATCTGCAATTTGATTTAAGACTATTTTTTGTAGTAAACTTGTGAAGGCACAAAATTGTTAGTGTTTATTTGGAGCGACAATAAATACTGAAAATTTTTGCTCAACACATGTTGTTGGACTTTTTCTCAATGTCTGTTCTTTGTTTTTAAGGCTGCTTGTTATTTAAAATAAGTTGCTTTATAACTTATTTAAATTTTTACTACTTTTTGCTACTTTTTTGATGCTTTTATGGAAAATGACTGCAGGCAACACCGGAAAGTTCGGCATGTTTGCTGTTTCAATCAGCAATCAAAAATGTTCGGTCTGAGAGCGAGAGAATGAATTTGAGAAAAAGTTCATTTCTCACTTTACACGAGAAACAATAACAACAAAAAATGTTCGGCAATCTTGTTTGGCTAGCATAACCACGGCATAAAGGAAACGTTCCATGTCCGTTCCGTCTCCGGAACTGTTAAGCACAACCCTAAAGTGAATCGGTCCATCAAATGTATTTATACTCCCACCATTTCTTGTACATCCACGATTTAATGAGTAAAAATGCAAAAAACGACAAAATGGAATGTGCCATTTGTAACTTTCCACAAATGTATGCAATATATTGCTTGGTGTATAATTGGTGTTATAACATTTAACATTTTTGAATGTCTTAAAATCTGGTGCATTTTTGAGGAAAAAACAACAACAACAACAAAAACAATACAACACATTGTTGGCAGCACTGCATTTACAGAACATATAATAATGTACACAAAAAAAAAAACCATCCCTTAGTTTTGAACGCAATCAAAATTAAGTAGTTTGTACATTGGTTTTCTTTTTTTAATTTAAATGTCCATACACAGTTCTCAATATAGAACCACTGAGCATACAATAGATAGAGGACTCAGAGCAGATGCGATATATTAGGCGCGAACGGACGTGTTTTTTTAGTCGCTCATGTGCAAAAAGATCTGTTAAATTATCCAATTTAAAAAACTTAAGTGTCTTACAACATTAAAAACCGTGTTAATAAAATATACAATTTGGCAGTTCTATAAGTGAATAAGATCAAAAATATATAAAATTATTCTAAAATAAAACTAATAGTGAAAAAGTGCAAACGAATTAAATCCACTCTTAAAAAATGCAGCGATCACCACCACCCACAGCAAAATATCATTGCGCCACTTGCGCTAAGCCGCAGCCAGCCACCGATGATTTTGAGAAGTGCCAAGCTTGCTGTTCGCAATATCACTACGCTCCATGCGCCAACGTCTCCGAGCAGACCTACGCGAGCATGAACAGCGACCGACCTGCCGATTGGAAATAATAAAACTGCCGGCAGCGAACCAGAACAGCTAGCTCATCGTCGCAAAGCGCAGCGAAACAACAACAACGCCAGCAAGCCCAAAAGCAAAGCCGTGATCAAGGTTGATTTATAAGGTTGTCGCAAGGGAGAGAGCGAGTACCCATAATTGTCAAATCGAAGTTGACAGCTCATAGAAAATCTGCAAGTGCTCTCTTTTATCATCCGTTTTTCTTTCGTAGTCATTCGCAAAATTGCCTGGTTTTGACAATTATGGGTACTGAGAAGAGAGTGCGATCAGCCCTGCGACAACCTTATAAATCAACCTTGGCCGTGATGAAGAGGATGAAGATCGAGATGATGTTCAAGCAAAGAGGCATTAGCCCAACTACGCTCTTTCATTAAAGAGCGTACAGTCCGACACGCAGGATCTTAAATCCGACATGAAAGAGTTGAAGCAGCTGATAGCAGAGATGAGCAACCGCTTAGTATGCTCTTACGCAGAGGTTAAGAGCGAAATTGCAGCTTCGTCTGCCAACCCAGCGTCTACACCAGACAATTTGTCTTAACAATCCCAATACACTCACACATTTTTTGCTAACACACTCATATTTTCTCAGTCGGCAGCTCAATTGTCTCAATTGTTAGGCAGACAATTGAGCTGACAATGATTTCACGTATGCTGACAATTTTTGACTTTTCCTAGAAAAAAATGCTGAGAAATGTTAAAAAACTTGAAAAAAGCATTTCGAAACAGAAACGCAGTGAGAAAGTTGAAAGTTAAGTTTTCCGCACAAAATTTAATTTTTTCGTTGGCCAACGATCTCCCGGTGCATTAGTTAAATTTTTCTTAAACATTTTTGTAAATATCCTGCAAGTGCCACCACCAGCAACAGAAGCAAGTGCAACGCAAATTTCTTGCTTCTTTCGCTGGCCAACGTCCTCCAAGTGCCGTCACCACCAGCACAAATCAGTGCAGCGCAAATTTCTTGCTTCTTTCGCTGGCCAACGTTCTCCAATTGCCACCTCCAACAGCATAAGTAAGTTATGCTAACAAGTGTTTTATTAAATAACAATTTAATAGTGCAGCGTAATTTTTGTTAACTTCCTCGTCCAAGTCCAACGTCCTCCAAGTGCCACCACCAGCAACAGAAGCAACTGCAACGAAAGGAGCAAGAAAAATGCGTTGCACTTACTGTGTTGCTGGTGGTGGCACTTGGAGGATGTCAACAAAACTTAACGTTGCACTTGCTGTGTTGCTAGTGGTGGCTCTTGGAGGACGTTGGCCTGCGAAAGGAGCAACAAATTTGCGTTGCACTTGCTGTGTTGCTGGTGGTGGCACTTCTAGGATGTTAACAAAAATTAAAGTTGCACTTGCTGTGTTGCTAGTGGTGGCTCTTGGAGGACGTTGGCCTGCGAAAGGAGCAACAAATTTTCGTTGCACTTGCTGTGTTGCTGGTGGTGGCACTTTGAGGATGTTAACAAAAATTAACGCTGCGCTTACTTGTGCTGCTTGTGGTGGCACTTGGAGATCGTTGGCCAGCGAAAAAAATTAAACTTTGTGCGTAAAACTATACTTTTTAATCTCACAACTTTCTTTTTTATCTTTCACAAACAAAAACTACGCTTTTTTATTATTTTCTATTCTTTTTCCGCTTTCAAATGAAACGTTCAATAACGAAACAAATGTCATTTCTTGTCTTGCAATTGTCTGCCCACCTACGTCATAATCAGACAATTTCCTTGCAGCTGACAATAATTTGACAACTAATATAGATTATGAAATACTTATGACAATTGTCTGGTGTAGACGCAGCGTAAAATAAACCAAACAGTCTCTCAACTTGCCGCTCAGGTTAAAGATTTAACCGCCAAAAACGAAGAAAAAGACGTGCGCATGGTATAACTATTTACAAGGTAGAAGTGACAGTTCTGTTGGCGATTTGGAGTTGTCAAAAACACATTGAAAAGAGAAAACGAAGAAACAGCAAAACAGATGAAAAGTTAAACTTTGTATTGATTTGACAACTCCCGATCGTCGCTCGTGAGAAAAAAGGTAGTTGTTAAGGCTACCTTGTAAATCATTGTATCATGAACGTGCGTATAACAGCCATGGAGCGCAAAATCAACATGTTGGAGCAGAAGGCACTCGAACATAATATTGAAATAACCAACGTTTCCATAAAAGACAACGAAAGCGCCAAACAAGCTCTGCTCAACATTGCCGACAAAAACAACATAGGCCTACTGGAGTGCGACATTGTTGATACATACCAGAGATCTGCAACGAGTCACAGTTTCGCATCAATGCGCCACTTACTCAAAACTGAGCATGAATGAGTATAAGTAGTTTCCAAAGCCGTATTCAGATGTGATTGATTCAAATCAAAGTGAATCACGCTATTGAATAATGAGCCACTTACTCAAAACTGAGTATACATGAGTATAAGTAGTTTCCAAAGCATTATTCGGATGTGATTGATTTAAAACAAAGTGAATCAAATTTTTGAATCATGAGCCACTTACTCAAAAATGATTATAAATAAGTATAAGTAGTTTCGAAAGTAGTATTCATATTTGGTTCATTCAAAACAGCTCAAAGCTCATTAATATTAGATTTTTTTTATGTTTTGATTTAGAGTATTCGTAACATATTGAACTACTTAGAGTATTAGAATCACCATTGATACTTATTCTTTTATAACAGTGTTTATAACCTTTTTTTTATAACAGTGTTGCACCTACCAAAATGTATTTTAAAGAGTTTTAAACATGATTTAACAGTGTTAAGGGGTCACTGACTTCGATTCTGACCAAAATGTATTTTAAAGAGTTTTAAACATGATTTAACAGTGTTAAGGGGTCACTGACTTCGATTCTGATGTCAGAATTTTAAAATTTAAGTTGGTTAATGGTGTTGCCACCTAAAATTTTTTATTTTCACGAATTCGGTGCTGGAGCAAACACTAGGTAAAAATGGGTCGCTGAATCAGAATTCTTTGTCAGATTTCGAAAATTGTGTAATTTTTTTATAATAGTATTGCCATCTACTAAAATGTATTTTTAAGAGTTTTTAACATGGTTTAACAGTGTTTAGGGGTCGCTGACTTCGAATCTGATGTCAGAATTTTAAAATTTAAGATGGTTAGTAGTGTTGCCACCTAAAATTTTTTTATTTTCACGAATTCGGTGCTGGAGCAAACACTAGGTAAAAATGGGTCGCTGAATCCGAATCTGTGGCCAGAATTTCAAAATTGTGTAATTTTTTTTATAACAGTGATGCCACCTACCAAAATGTATTTTAAAGAGTTTTAAACATGATTTAACAGTGTTAAGGGGTCACTGACTTCGATTCTGGTGTCAGAATTTTAAAATTTAAGATGGTTAATAGTGTTGCCACCTAAAAATTTTTTATTTTCACGAATTCGGTGCTGGAGCAAACACTAGGTAAATATAGGTTGCTGAGTCCGAATCTGTTGCCAGAATTTCAAAATTGTGTAATTTTTTTTATAACAGTGTTGCCACCTACCAAAATGAATTTTAAAGAGTTTTAAACATGATTTAGCAGTGTTAAGGGGTCACTGACTTCGATTCTGATGTCATAATTTTAAAATTTAAGATGGTTAATAGTGTTGCCACTAAAATTTTTGTATTTTCAAGAATTCGGTGATGGAGCAAACACTAGGTAAAAATGGGTCGCTGAGTTCGAATCCGTTACCAGAATTTCGAAAAATGTGTAATTTTTTTAAATCTTTATAAAAAATGGTTATCAAAACCAAAAGATAAAAAAAGTGAAAAAGAAATAAAACTTTTAGAAATATCTTAAATAAAAAATTAAAATACGCAAAAAACTATTTCTATAAAAATCAATTCTACAAAAACAAAAATGACATTAAAAAAACATGGCAAATCAATAATGAAAATATAGGTAAAAAAAGCAATACACTGGACGATTTATTGATTAAAAATTTCAAAAACGATGATTTGAAGACAATAACAAATAAATTTGAAACGAACATAGATCAAAATGTATCAAAACACGATACATAAATGCGATGTTAAAACGTTGCATAATACAAACTTAAACATAAACATTTCAATTTACATGGAAAACGCGAGTGAAATCGAAGTTATGAATATTCTCTACGGTCTGAATACTCAGAAAAGTCGAGGGCACGACGATCCGCCCAAAAGACTTGAAGAACAATGCAGTAGTGATGGCGCCAGTAAGAAGGCTAATTAACATGAGCATCGAACAGAACAAAATGCCGCAAGCTCTTAAACTCTCAACCATACGACCTATATACAAAAACCGAGACAAAACAGATGTTGGTAACTATCTACCAATATCGATATTGCCAGTGCTAGAAAAAATAATTGAGGAAATAGTGCTTCGCAGGCTCAAATCTTTTATTGAAAAGTACAAAGTAGTCTCAAATAACCAGTATGGCTTTCAAAAAGGAAAAAATATTAACAAGCTTATCGGTAACTTTGCAAGCGATTTGAACAAAAACCTAAGCAAAAACTATCATAGTCTAGTACTCTTCGTCGACTTCAGTAAAGCTTTTGACACACTCTCGCACAAAAAACTCTTGGAAGCAGTCGAACGCGCCGGTCTTCGAGGTGAGTGCCTTAAATGGCTTGAATATTATTTCTCTTTTCGCTCTTACCGAGTAAAAATTAATTAATATCTAAGCGCGCCAGTACACATTAAGCACGGCGTTCCACAAAGCTCTAAACTCGGCCTGCTTCTTTATATAATATATGCGAATGAAATGTTGAGAGCACTCCAAAACAGCACAGTCTATGCCTACGCCGACGACACTGCTATCGTGGTTGCTCATAAAGATCCCGTAATCGTAACAAAAATAATGCAAAATGAGCTTGATGTTATTACAAGATGGTCTCACGATAATGGTCTATCGATAAATGCGTCAAAAACAAAAATTATGCACATTCATTTGGTACACATGCCACGCTTCCAAATACAAGTAAAATTCCATAGTACATTATGCCTACACAATCACCAAACTAGAAGCCCTTCAGATGACAACTGTCAACCAATAATCGAAGCAGTGGAAGAATTTAAATATCTAGGCGTGGTCGTAGACACGCACTTAAAATGGCACGCTCACATCACTCAACTTCGAGCAAAACTACGCAGAACATCGTATATGATGCACCACCTAAGCTACGCATGTAACTACTCGGTACTAAGGCAGGCTTACTTCGCGCTATACGAATCTTATAACCGACACGGAATCACCGCTTATGGGTCGTCAACCCACTGCTTCGACTTACAAAAAAACGGCATTCTCAAAATATTGGCCAAGAATAAAAATTATCGCAGTCAAGACAGCAGCATTCCAGTTTGCAAGCAGCTCCATGTCTTAACGATTGATGAACTTTTCAAGAGCAGTCTACTTAGTGAGTTCTTCGATGATAGACGCTTCAGAAATCCAATTCAGCACGAGTATATCACACGGCACCGAACAGACGGGAGACTTAAAATTGCATTTTTATAATAATCACGGAAAACGCACTCTCGAGGTTACGATACCCAAACTCCTAAATCAGCTGCCACCATATATAGCGAACAATCTTTAAGTTCAGAAACATCAGAGGAATAAAATTATTTAATTTCACTATATCCAAAATTAATGCTAATTCTCACTTTTAAGCTAACCAGTAAATATGAAATTGCAAATGTATTCCCATTGCTTTAAATTACATATATTATTTTTCCGAATGTAATTACCTAAGGTAAATTTTTAATTCTTATTAATCTTATTAATAACTACATTTAAATATTTTTTATATTTTATTATCTTCTGAAATGTTCTTTTCATTATTTTTTAATTTAATTTTAATTTACTATTTCAAATTTTCTCGCAGACAAGCCTTAAAGGCTTCGCGAGATACGATGTTATTGTAAACAAAAATTGTAAAATAAAAAATTCAAATAAATAAATAATAATAATAAATAATAAAAAAAAAAATTGCCATAAAATGCGTGACTATTGACATATTATTCAATGGCTCCCACATTCTCATTTATTTTTTGTTCGCTCTTCTCATTTCAACGATCGTCACTTCGTGTTTTCATAACTACCACTACTGAGCATACGATAGCTGCCATACATTTTGTTGTTGCGAGCAACAGCTGTTCTATTTTTAGCTTGTTTAACTTTTTGTTGTTGTAAGCAAATCGTGTGCATACGGATAAGGAAATTGTCAATTTTTATATTTTCCTAGTCCGTGCAAAAAAAATTAATCAATGATTGGAAAAAATAAAACGTAAACTTAATATTTAATTCAATAGTTAAAAGTCTGTACTCAAGTATTTTATTAGAATTGTTATAGAATATTTGAAATTATTTTAATATTTATTAGTATTCAGATTTTTTATTTTATATTTGAGTTTTATACGGATGGAGTTTTTAACTAGTAAGAGGAGTTTTAATTAACTAGTAAGAAATTATTTTCGACTGAGAAAGTCGATTTGCTAAAGTCACTTTGTACGGGAGCTAGGCGTGGTTTTCACCTTATTTTGGTTAATTTCATACTCAGAGCTCATTTGCAAAATTTCAAGTCCATATATTATTTTTTTGAAATTAGAAGAATTTTTATCTTTTTGACAGTCACTTTGTATGGGAGGTAGGCGTGTTTTTCATTCAATTTGGTTGAATTTCATACTCGGAGCATATTTTTAATATCAAAGCTCATATGGAAAATTTCAAGTCCATATATTAATTTTTGTGGAACTCTAAGGAATTTTTTCAAACTTCAGATGACGATATAATGGATATGTCATCTTTAAGAAATTTTTCGCATATGTTACAATTAAATTTGTTCGATGATTGAAACAATACAAAGCCAGCAAAATAGCGAAGTGAATTTTCACTTGAAATTGTGTTAGAAGTACTCGTTCTTGGCATTTCACTTATTTCATATTCATTAATTGCAATACTATTCAAGAAACATTCAATTTCGTCATCTTGGATTGTGTTTAAATCATCATTTTTATTTGTGACAATTAATTCAGTGCTGTTTTTTTCATCATTAATAACACTTATTATATTATGCAGCATGTGGTCGTCATCAGGTTCACAGTTACTAGAAGAAATACTGGAGTTTATAATTTTCATGCATAACATTTTAGCAATTATTAAATAAAATTCAAAAAGAGTTCAAAGAAAGCAGGAAAATTCTCTGAAAAGCCCCTATAGCTCCTCTTACATGACTGTTTTATGCACCTTTCACCACTTTTTCGTTTATCAGTCAGTTTTTTTTTATCATATTCCATTTTATCGTTGTCAAAAGAGAAAGCCAAGCCGTTAACAAATTATTTTCAAACTAATCCTCAAACCAAATATAATGAATATAAAAATCTTGTCGAGTAAAAATGCAAAAGTCTTCAAGGTTTCTTTTTAAACCAACCCAAAGATTAAAATCGTAGTCCTAAGACAGCCAATAGTCGTCAAAGAAATAATTTTTAATCATACGTCAAATCCAAATAAGTTTATTTTATATCAATATTCCTAATACAAGCAAAATGTCATATATAAGTAATGGTTTCGAACAAATAAAATATATATACGTATAAAACGCTGATATAAATTCGCAATCATTAAATAACGCATCCAATTTGCAAGGCATTTAACATAAGAATGAATAAGGCTTGGTTAGTTCATGAACGAACTAGTTCAATTGAACGATTCCCACTCATGAACTATGTGAACTAGTTCAGTGTTTCTCGTTCTTTTAGTTAATTTTAGTGCAACTGATTTTGCAGCGAGTAGGAACAAAACGAACGAGAACAAAAAGAACTAAATTTACCAAGCTATCGTTTGAGTCCCTGGTTTAAGACATTATTTTTGTGTCTGCACAAGTAACAATGGTGGAGTTGATGGCTGTCACATTTTTAGATTTCTATCTTTTGTTGACATTATTTGTAATATAAATGAAATACAGTGAATGAAATTAAATATAGTTTGTATGTTTTTCAAAAATTAATTAAATGTGGCAATAAGAAACCCTTTCAAGTGCTTCATTTAAAAAAAGATTGATTTTAAGAGGTAAGATTGTAAGAGGCAATGATATGACTGGAATGATTTTTTGAGCGATGTTAGTAGCAAATCTTTACGAATAATATTGAATTAATTTGATTAAAAAAAAATCAATCTTAGCTTATTTTATTTTATTTTAGTCAATTAACATACATTTATTTTATTAGATAGTTTAAAAATAACAAAAACAGAATTAAGAATAAAAATTGAATTTGAATTTGAATACAACCCAGTTTGTTTCATTTTATATACTCGTATCTGTACATGAACGAGTAAACGAAACGAACTAAAGGGTCTAACGAACTAAAAGAACGAACGAACAAACGAACTAAAAGAACGAACAAACTAAAAGAACTAACGAAATAAAAGAACGAACTAATTAAAACAAGAAACGACCAAAAAGGAGGTGTTCATACGTCAGTCAAATGATTGAATCAATCAAAATTTGTTGTTGCTTTCCTATGTAAAAAAAAAATGAACTTTATCTCAGAGCGAAAATGAACTACAAAATCTTCTCTCGTCAGTCAAAATTTTGATTGAGCTCCAGACCTGCATCAATCAGTCAAAGGGTTGCATTATTTTACTTGTCTGCTTTTAAGTAGCCAATTATATCAAGAAAAGTAGTTAATTGAAAACATAGGTAGTTTTTTGAAGTGAAAAAGAGGTGTAGTTTCTTTAGTTCCTGCCATAATTTCATTAATTCTTTTGTTTTTTTATGACTTGCTTGCGATGGTCATTCAAATAGGTATAATTTCCGGCGTATTGATTTCCTAATGTGATCAGTTTTAATCCTAAAAGATCAACTATATTTCCGCTATTGTTTTCCATTTTGTAAAATTGTTATGCACACAAAACAACTGAATAAAAGAAACACCCAAATAAAGTAGTGCACACAGCACGATATGAATTCACAAAATAGTAGGTAGCAGAAAAGTACCAAATGCCTGCGTCGGAGCTTCAATCAAAAAATCGTGTGTGAGCAAGCGTCAATCAATATTTTCAGAGAGAGTTAAAGAGAGTAAAAAATCGCGATATACTTCAATCATTTGACTGATGTATGAACACCTACAAAGAACGAATGAACTAAATGAACGAACTAGTTCATTACATACGATTGAACTAAAAAGAGCGATCTTTGTAGTGAACTAAAATGACCAAGCCTAGAATGAATGCTACAAGACAAAAAAATAAAAGCAAAAAACCAATAAAAAACAATGCGTACAATAACAGAGCGCATGCGTGTGTCCCACAGAAAAATCATGAATTGACGAATATCCAAAGCCTCACGCTAGCAATAACAAAATATACAACATTGCGTGGTTGCCACCAAAACACGAGTAACGGTCGTATAAGCGATAAGAACGATCGTAACATAAATGAGTGTGGGAGCCATTGCATTAATTTTTTTTGGGTTGACATTTTTATATAGTTTGAGTTCTCTATCTATCGTATGCTCAGTGATAAAAGCTTATAATAAAAAATACCCATAATTACCATGCATTGACTTTGAGAAGTGTCACAATACAATTTGCGGTTTTGCTTGCGGTTAATTGTGCGATTTTTTTTAATTTATACACAAAACAATATAAAAAAAAATAAATAACTGTAGGCCTTTGCTGTTTGGCTTGAATAATTTGTTTAATAAATTTGAATAAAAAATTTTTTTACTTTTACCTATGCTGTGAGCGATTTGAATCGCTCTACAAAAAGCCACTGAAAGTTAACGAAACTGTGGCAATTCCAATTATGGGTATTCTCATATATTTATATGGGCTCGCTTTTATATTGACAGATCAGTCTGCCAGCATGTGGCTATATAGTCAGGCCTTGAATTTTATTTTTCAAAATCAGCCAATCAGAATGAAAAAAAAATATATTTGTTAAACTTTTTTTTTCTCAAGACATTCAAGAACGCCGAAACACGTGAACTTGATTTGCGGTTGTAGAATATGGTGGCATACTCATATTTTCCCAATCAGGTCAAATTCTCGAGAAATTCTCGATTGAAATTTATACAATTTTAGACGCTAAAAAGGCATCGAAATATATTTTAAAATACAATTATTTATTCTTTGTTAGTCGAAACATAACTCCAACAATGACAATCGTTAATTTTCAGGCGTAAACAATTGATTTATTTAAATTTGTATATTTTTTTGAATTTTAAGACCTCATATAATTTCAATTTCAATTTCAAAAACTGAAAAAAATGTCAAAAAAATAAGAAATCAAAACGGAAATTATTTTGTTTATCTTTGTTTATTTAATTCGAAATTAAAAAAAAACTTCGATAAAATCGTGCGTTTAAGTTAAAATTTATTAATGATTTGCTGTTATGCATTGCTGTTTTAGTTGCTGGCCTGTGCTACTTGTGGGTCAAGAAAGAAGCAGTCCGCTGCAGGTATGAGATGAAGAAGTTACAGACAGCTCTGGTCCAAGTCATCGGACCGTAATTTCTTTTCTTTCACAGAAGCGTGTCGGTTGGCCCTAATTTCTGCCTTAAGTTGTCCCTGCTCTGCTTTTTTCCGTTTTTGTTCATGAGGTTTGAAAATAGGTAAAAAAATATGAACAATATTGAAGACCAAGAATGATAGAAAAGAAGATCAAAGCGCATTGCGCATTTTATTAACTTTTTTTTGTGTTTTCTATCAAATGTTTAAGCGTGATGTCACCACAGAATGCTATTTTTAAAAATTTGTTTTTCTACACAATTTTGAAGTCTAATTTTCTTGTGTGACGCAAATACGCAGAAAAAATTAATTTTGAGCTATGATAGACGCAATCTGTGTTGCATTATTTTTGACTAAAGACTAACAAAAAGATTATTCAAAACAATATAATTTTCGCTCAGTGTATGAGAGCGCTCCAATACGAAGAAAAACTAAAAATAAAATAAAATGTGACTGTGTTAAAATGCCCAGCCCTGATCTACCCTATAGGAACAAACTAACTTGTTTTTAAAAACAACTAGTTAAAAAACTAGTTTAAAATAAACCAGTATATCAACTACTTTGAATTATATTAAGGCGGCAACTACTCTGATGTTGGCATGTTTTAATTGAAAATTTTTATTAGATTACAAGCTTATATATATTTAACCATGTTATTTCATCAAATATTATTAACTTTTGGCCATCAGTAATAGTTTTCAATTGGTTATTTTAAAGCAATTAAAAAAATAATTTAAATGTAACTAATTTAACAAGTAGTTGAAAATATATGCAGACGACAGTCAATTGACTTATTTAGCGGACATCACCATACAAAATAAGTTAGTTCGTTCTATGGAAAAAAGTCAGAATTTCAACTAGTTGTGGTTGACAAAAAACTACTTTATCAACTACTTTTAAATTAGTTGATTTTCCTACAGGGTATATAAGTTAACACAAGATTCTGTCGAAATCGCTTAGAAGACAAAATCTGTGCTACATTCAAAAGTACGTGACTTTTGATAAATTTGCCAGCTGCATGGTTTTTAACGTGGGAGGATCCACTATGTAGAAAACCAGCAGCAACAACAACAATAACAATAGCCAAAATATGAGGCAAAGAGAGCACCAACGACAGCAACAATATCAACAGTAGTAACAACAACAGCAACAACAACAACTACATCAACTACATCATCATCTTCAATGTGCCCAGAATAGGTATAACTTAGGGTAACTTTCAATTAGTAGTTTAGTTTTTAAGTGAATGTTTAATAAAGAAGTGGCACATAGTGCCTAAAATAAAAATTCGTTTTTAAACTTTAACTGGCGCCCAACGAAAACTGAAGTTCTTATAAAGAATAAACTTAAAACTGACAACAAATTAATTAAATGTGCTCTAAAGAAGCTAAGGATAAACAATTAATAAAAGAAAAACTGAAAGAAAATTAATGTGCTAAAATACCATAAGGCAAATAAAAACAAACTGAAAGAAAATTTAATGTGCTTTGAAAGAACTAAGGACAAACAATCAATTAAAATACAATAAGACAAATAAACAACGAAGGAGAACTTTACGAGAGTTACACGATCGACATAGCAAAGGAAGAAGAACACAGCAAACAAAGTAAAAAAAGAAAATCAAAAGATAAGGAAATAAACTGTTAATATGATTATGTTTATGTAAGTACTCAGTGATCTGTTTTTTTTTTTCTTCTTTGTGAGGTTACATATTGAATTAAATTATTTAAAGTTTTTTGTAAGAATAAACTATAAAAAATAGAAATTATAAAAAAATAAAATTTTAAAATTATTATTTTTCTTTTTTAAAAAAAAATGTCCGACGAACAACTAAGAATAATAATTTCTGCTGCTGTTACCACAGCAACAGAAAGAACTAGGTTGGCATTTGAACGGACAATAGAACAACTGACGGAACGAATCAGGACTTTAGAAACACCAGCTAGGGTAGAACAATATAAACCAGTTGAGATAAATCCGGCTGTGAAATGCGAAGAATCTCTCGATATCGTAAAATCACTACCTGAATTCAATGGCGACAGGACACGCTATGTTAGTTGGAGACAAGCTGCCTTTGCAGCTTATAAGCTTTTTGATAAATATGAAAGTAGCTCGAGGCACTATCAAGCGGTAGCAATTATGCGAAATAAAATTGTAGGCCCGGCTGATCAGGTATTATCATCATTCAACACAATCCTTAATTTCAACGCAATTATTGCGCGTTTAGACTTTACATACGCTGACAAAAGACCCATTTATTTAATTGAACAAGAGATGTCGACTCTCCGTCAAGGAAAGCTTTCAATTGTAGAATTTTATGATGAAGTGGAAAAAAAATTAACACTTATTGTAAATAAAACTATAATGTCACACGAGGGTAATAATGATCTCATTTTGTCATTATGCCAGAAGTATAGGCAAGATGCTCTCAGGGTATTCATATCAGGATTACGTAGGCCCATGAGCGACATAATGTTTTCGTCACAGCCTGTGGATATGCCCAGCGCTTTGGCGTTAGCGCAAGAATTGGAGGCTAACCATGCCCGATACTCATTCGCGAATTCTTTTAGCAATAGAAATGAAGTTAATCAGACAGGACATAATAACAGAAGATCCTTTGCGCCGCAATATTCTCCTCACTATAGGCAAGTTAACGGACACCCTCAGAATAATCCTACCCCCATGGATGTTGATCCTTCTACTTCAAATTTGAGACAGAGAAATAGTTTCAATCCAAACTGGAGGATCGCACAGGACTCCTCCGAAACTCGTCAATCATATCAGAGGCCGTTGCCTAATAATAATCAAAGAGAGGCATTTAAAAGACAGCGTGACAGCGATAGGCAGACTCTCCCTAAAATTCAAAGAATAAACCATATAAATCAAAATACCGATGAAGAACATTTTAGTAATGACAAAGCCCAAAGCGAGTTTTTTGAAGAAATTAATTTTTTAGGAGAAAATCGCTCCTGCCATATGTAAGCCGGGAGCTGGCAGGGCGATCAATAAAGCTTTTAATTGATACAGGTGCGGGAAAAAATTTTATGAAACATAATACAAATCTAAAAGGATTAAAGGAAATCGATAAACCATTTAGAGTACAATCAATTCATGGCACCGCCGAGATATATGAAAAATGTTGTGTTAATATTTTCGGAAGAAATACACATTTTTATATCCTTTCTGAATTAAAAACATTTGATGGCATAATAGGGTTTGATTTTATGAAGGAAATCGAAGCTAAATTGGACTTAAAAACAGGAATATTGCATTACAAGGGTGGTCAAGAGAAGTTGCAATATTACAACTGTAAGGATGTTAATAACGTAGTATTACGTGAAAATCCTACAGTTAAACCCAATGAGAGCGACATGATTTCACTAATCTTAGAGAAACACTCAAAGGTCTTTGCTAATCCAAATGAAGCATTGCCATTTAATACTAACGTGGTTGCTACAATAAGAACTGTCAACAATGAGCCAGTGTATTCCAAATCGTATCCTTACCCAATTGCTGCTTCCAAATTTATAAATGAAGAAATTGCTAATTTATTGCGAGATGGCATTATTCGCCCTTCTAAATCACCATACAACAATCCTATATGGGTTGTGGATAAAAAAGGGGTTGATGAGAATGGGCAAAAGAAAATGCGAATGGTGATCGATTTTAGAAAGCTGAATAGCAAAACAATTTGTGACAAATATCCCATCCCCGATACTTCTGTTATTTTGACAAATATGGGAAAGTCAGCTTTATTTACAACTTTAGATTTAAAATCTGGATTTCACCAGATTAAGTTAGCGGAAAAAGATAGGGAAAAGACAGCTTTTTCCATAAATAATGGGAAGTATGAATTTTGTAGACTTCCCTTTGGACTTAAGAATGCCCCTGGCATTTTTCAGAGAACAATTGATGATGTTCTCAGAGATGAAATCGGAAAATGCTGCCATGTTTACATCGATGATGTAATAATTTTTTCAAGTAATGAGGAACAACACTACAGGGACATAAAACGAATTTTAACAAAGTTGTTTCAGGCAAATATGAGAGTTTCAATGGAAAAGTCGAAATTTTTTGAAGAAGAGGTTGAATTTTTGGGGTTTATTGTTTCAAAGGAAGGAATCAAAACATGTCCTGAGAAGATCAATGATATAATAAATTATAGAACTCCTTGTACTCTTCGTGGTTTACGATCGTTCTTAGGACTATCAGGATACTATAGAAGGTTTGTTAAAGACTACGCTTCTATAGTAAAACCTCTTACAAAATATTTGAGAGGAGAAAATGGCCACATAGGGGCTAATAAATCGAAAAATATTAAAATTAAATTAGATAGTGACGCAATACTGGCTTTTGAGAAAGTTAAAAGAATTTTATCCTCCGAAGAAGTTCTTCTTTTATATCCTGATTACGGTAAACCTTTTGATCTAACAACTGATGCATCGGCTCACGCTCTGGGTGCAGTATTATCGCAGGGAGGTAGACCAATAACAATGATTTCCAGAACATTGTCATCTGCTGAAGAAAATTATGCATCAAACGAGAGAGAACTTTTAGCAATTGTATGGGCACTTCAAAAGCTGCGAAATTATTTATACGGTGTGAGGCAGCTGAACATTTTCACAGACCATCAGCCCTTAACTTTTGCTGTTTCAGACAAAAATCCAAATACAAAAATAAAGCGTTGGCGAGCATTTGTTGAGGAGTTTTCGCCCCAATTTTTTTACAAGCCTGGAAAGGATAATCTCGTTGCCGATGCGTTATCTCGACAACACATTAATGCAATAGAGCATTCAGAAAATTCAATATCCAATACGATGCATAGCGAAGAATCTTTATCGGAAGTAATTCCAATAGTAGCAAACCCTGTGAACTCATTTAGAAATCAGATTATTTTAGAAAAAGGTAAAAGTTCGACAAAAGTTACGAAGATAGTATTTAAATCGAAGATAAGACACCATATTACATTCAAAAACTTACAGGATCTAATGGACTTAATTGGGGAATGTATTAATCCTGATGTTGTAAATGGTATATTGTGTGATTTGCCGATTTTAGGGCAAATCCAAGATGAAGTCGTTAGGAAATTTCCATCTGTAAAATTTCGTTATACTACGAAACAAGTTAATGATATTTTCAATGAAGATGATCAGAATGAAATACTTGCAATGGAACATAATAGAGCGCATCGTTCTGATCGAGAAAATATTAAGCAAGTTTTGAATGATTATTATTTTCCAGATATGCGAAAAAAATTGAAAGAGATAGCTTTAAATTGTAAAATTTGTAAGGAAGCCAAATATCAGCGGCATCCGGTTAATCCAGAAATAGGGAAAACTCCGATACCATCTCGTCCTGGTGAAATGATACAGATTGATATATATTCCACCGATAAGCATCACTTTTTAACTTGCGTGGACAAATTCTCAAAATTTGCTATAGTTATTCCTATTGAAAGTAAAGCCATTGTTGACGTTAAACGAGCGTTATTACAAATTCTTAATTGTTTCAATAAAACAGAAAATGTTACATTCGATAATGAAAAATCATTAAATTCCCAAACAGTAAAGTTTCTTCTTAGAGACCATTTCGGTGCAAACATCTTCACAACTCCTCCTTTCCATAGTACAACCAATGGACAGGTGGAGAGGTTTCATAGTACCCTTACAGAAATTGCAAGATGTACTAAGCTTGATCAAGCAATAAGTGATACAAATGAGTTAATACTTCTTGCAACGTCAAAATACAATAGATCGATTCATTTTGTTACCGGTTGGAAGCCAATCGAATTAATATTTTCTATGCCTACTGCCCTTAAAACAGAAATTAAATCCAAAATCATTAAAGCACAGGAAATAGAGCTAAAAAGAAATAATAAAAACAAAAGGACTAGAAATTTCAAACCAGGAGACAAAGTCTACGTTAAGACCAATAAGAGAATAGGTAATAAGTTTACTAAGGTATTTATAGAAAAAACGGTTCAGAAGGATTTAGGCTCCACTGTTTTAATTGACAACAGGAAGGTTCACAAGTGCAACCTTAGGTAATAAGGTTTATTTTAATTAATAATAATCCGTTGAGGTAGAACGTATTTTTTATTTTTTTTTTATTTTGTTATTTTTCAGATTACTATTCATGTTAGTAAGTGCTCAGGGATCGAACAGTAAAATAACTGATTTTTCAAAATCAAATTTCATACCAATTACCGATGGAAAAGTAGCAATTTGGGAAAGCTATGACTATATTGTACATTGTACAAATTTAACAACTTATAGTAATGTTGTAAGTGAGACCACAGACATACTCCACCTTTTTCCACAATCACATATGCGGAAACTCCTTCAATCGGACGTTGATCAGATTTTCCGACTACTTGATACCCTACAAATCCACCATAGACATGCCCGTAGTATAAATATAATTGGCACTGCACTTAAGTACATCGCCGGCACCCCTGATTTTGACGATTTTAATGAGGTAAAAATTAAGGAAAATCAACTCATTGAAGCCAATGAGCGACAGTATTCCATCAACACCCAAATACAGGAACAGGTAAATAAACTTACTGAGACAGTAAATAAGATTTTGAAAAACACCAAGGAAACTGAAATTGACACTGGACACTTATTTGAGTTACTGATGGCTAGGAACAGAGCAGTTATTACGGACTTGGTCAATGTAATTTACTCTATAATATTAGGCAAAATAAATATAGTTAATCCTGTTATCTTAGACTCTAAAGAAATTTCGCAAATAATGATCACTGAGTACGTAAATGTTAGTATAAGTGATATAATAAGTAATTCTAAGCTTAAGATTTTACAAAATGAATATGTAATTTATTTTATAATAAAATTTCCAAGAATTAAAAAATTATGTAGTTTAGTTAGGGTATTTCCGGTGGCACAAGGTAACAAAACAATTTTTTTGGAAACTGATACGGTTGCGGATTGTGGAGATTCAATAATTCCAGTAAAAAATACAGCTGCACTAACAGCCAGTTTCTGCGAAATAGCAACGGATACCGTATGCGTGCATCAGCTTTTCAACAATCATAAAGCATCATGTAAAACAATATTTAATCAACTTCCCCCACTTGTTGAAGTAGACAGTGGCCTTATCATCATTAATGACCAAACTGTAGAAGTTTTGGAAGCGAACAATTCTTCAGTTACTGTATCTGGCACCTTTCTTATAACTTTTGAAAAAATGGTACGCATAAATAGCAGAGTTTTCTTAAATAACAAAACAACTGCAATGCTTCAACCTGGAGTCCCATCGACCCAGTTTGTTAACTTTACGGAGCATTTGGAAATTTTAAGTTTGCCTTACTTACATAGAGTTCATCTTAATAATCGCAATCACTTAGAGAAGCTGCATGAGGTCATTCAAACGCGTTCAATTCAAGCAACAACGATACTAACTATCATAGTGATAATTATTGTTATAATTTTTCTATACCGAAGATGGCAAACTCACAAGAAAAAAACCAATGAAGTTAAAAGGGTAGCACAATTTATTAAAGCGGCCGCGGACGGCCTAGACTTAGAAGGGGGGCAGTTAACACAAGATTCTGTCGAAATCGCTTAGAAGACAAAATCTGTGCTACATTCAAAAGTACGTGACTTTTGATAAATTTGCCAGCTGCATGGTTTTTAACGTGGGAGGATCCACTATGTAGAAAACCAGCAGCAACAACAACAATAACAATAGCCAAAATATGAGGCAAAGAGAGCACCAACGACAGCAACAATATCAACAGTAGTAACAACAACAGCAACAACAACAACTACATCAACTACATCATCATCTTCAATGTGCCCAGAATAGGTATAACTTAGGGTAACTTTCAATTAGTAGTTTAGTTTTTAAGTGAATGTTTAATAAAGAAGTGGCACATAGTGCCTAAAATAAAAATTCGTTTTTAAACTTTAACTTATACATAAAAATGAATGTATTTATGTATGTGGGCGGGTATGTCAGATAGAAACTGTTAAACCAATTTTTATGAAATTTTCAGGAAAACTGTATCAAAGTCTCGAGAGAGTCTTGAGCATACCATCTTCCATTGGAGTTATAGGTCGCACAGCCTCGAAATTCGCTATTTGAATAAGGGAAAATCATTTCATTATTATCTTTAGCCGATACCTTCCATTTTTAATAAAACAAAAACATTCATTGATCATCATGGTAAAATAATTACTGTATAACGAGGGCTTATATTCAATAATGTGTATCTACAAAAACACAAGTTTTCAGGAGAGCGAAGAAACTGTTTTATTCGCTAATTCGCAACTAATTTGATGAACCCATCTTCTACAATATTAACAAAAGGTGACTAATAAAACGCCACAACTAAAAAGTTTTTTATATTTCGCATTATTTAAGCTGCTATGGCAGATAGACAGTATTGCATTGAAAATTAAATCTTTCTGTATGATAAAATGTGCAGATAGACACGTTTGCACTATATAAAAAATACGCGTTTTTAAGAAGAAATTTATGCTTAAATCATTTTTAACCATTTTTTATTTAAGGACGTTGTTTTTTTTAACAGTTTTGAATTTTATATGAAAATTAAGTACAAATATTTGAACCAAGAGATAAAATATTAATTAATTGATGCATTTGAGCACATTGCACAATTTTTACTTCGCCTGGCTAAGATTATCGTAAAAGTAGTGATACTAGAATTACATCCTTTAGATCCTGTAAATGTTTTAATTTATTTGGCTGAATTAGGAGTCGACCGGTTTGCAAGAATTTGGTTCTCTGTGACTTGAATATTATTTAATTCTAGTATATAGTTTAGTGTAAGCATGATCAAAATTAACTTTAAACTTAATGCAACCACTTGGTAAATATAAAAGAGATTGAATTTGGGATGCTGTCTGATAATTTTTGGCACGACCAGGTCTAATACTCGAAAATCTAATAAGGTTAGTATCTTTATAGTTAAAAAAAAAATTGTAGCTCAAATATAAAGCATTAAATGTCTTTTTAATAAGTTTGTGTTATTTTTGACTGTTTTTCGGGTATCTTTGGTTACCCTGACATAGTCGTTTGGCAAATATATCGCACACTAAATACAAAACAGTCACAACTCAAAATTTTTAAATTTCTGGGTGAAGCTACAAAACAATTTTATTTTTGAAGGAACTACATTACAAAGCAATGAGACAAAACTTTTTTTTAAACTATAGAGAAAGAAGATGTGTACAATATGTATTTGATATGTTACAGTCATATGATTACAGTCATATGAGTTACAGTCACTACGAATAGTTTCACATTAAAAAGTAAAAATTGGTAAATTTTGAGTTATAACTGTTTTGTATTTCGTGTGCGATATGGTCTGGTTTTTCAATTTTGCCTCAATCTTTGCATGAGCACTGTCACACTCCATCTGTGTTTCTCTACATTTCTCTTTCTCTAAGTAATTTTGTTCTATGATTTTGTTGTTTTCTATTGCGAAAATTGACAAAGTATTCGATAAAAAATGGTAACGGTTCTGGTATCCGCAACCATCGGAGTAAACTGTTATTGATAGAGTATTTAATATTTTTGATATAAATTAAGACTTCAATTTAAAGAAGGATCCTTAGCGATTCGCAAATAAAACAGTTAAGCGAAAGTGATATTAAGCGATTTGCTGGGAGGATTCGAAAATTAATTTTTGACACTTTTTCACAAGTTTCAAAAGTTATGCTTCACTTTAACGGTTTTTCAAAGCCTGCCTTATATTCCAACCATATTCCATCTTCGATGGAATCCAACCACGATCGCCGAATTGAGCGAAAGATTTTTTAAAATTTTTCAAGAATTTTTTATTTTGCAACTGCAAAAATAATGTAAGCAATGATAAATGATGAATATTTATTTTAGATGGAAGCAATCAAAAAATTAAAAAAAAAAAGGAATATTTATGTTTAAAGGGTAATTAAATTGATTTGCTCTGTCCAGGAATAAAAAGGGGCAGTCATAACCTTACTAACGATATCTTCAAAACAAGGATAGCATAAAAAAAAATTAAAGTTATTTAAATTTTAGTGAAAATAACATATGAAAATATGAAAAAATTGCATTAAAATCAGCATTATCTTTAGTTCAACGGTAAAGATTATAAATTTTTTGATGCAGTTTTGAAGAAGTTTTCCAGATCTATTATTTCTGACTGTTTGTTTTTTTTTTAACAACCACACCAGCCGAAATTTTTACGAAATCACTGTTTTTTGAAGATTATTTAAGAATGGTTTAGCTCACTGGCAGTTATCGTGGCAGCCAAAATATGTTGGGAATCGACATAAAATAGATCAAGGTTAACTTTTAGTCGGTGACAATGGAAAATTCTTTTTTTGAGGCATCCTAATATACATACCTCACAATTTTATGATGTAGACAGTTTTGCATTCGTAAAAAAGTATCTTTGTAGATAGAAATATGACAAAATGCAGGATATATAGGACTAAAAGTGGTGTTTTTTTTGCTAAAATTTTTACTGTAGATGCAGCTGGGGTCAGATATGAATTTTCTGTTCGGCCGTCACCTCTCTGCAGACAATGGCCATGAAAAGCTTCTTGAGAACATAAGCCATTCGGAATCGGCATAAAGCATGTAAGGTCCAGTTCTCGATCATTTGTGTTTAAACATTTCAAAACACGCACAACACAATTGATCACAAGAAGCTGGGTCAAAGTTCTTTCAAGGGCTGAAATTGCCATTTCGTTTTTTTTTTTTTGGTATTATAAGAAATATTTAAACATTATTTTTTGGACTAATAAAGAATTTTATAAAAGATTTTGAGATTTTATTTAAAAATTTTTAACAAGTAAAGAGGAAACATTACTGATTTTTTTAATTGATTATTTGTGTTTTTTCTATATGTACGATGTGGGATTAAAAAAACAAAAAGGAAAATTGTCAATAAGGCTTTTAAAAAAGAAAAATAAATTTTGACAAATAAAGAGTTTAGAAAGGAAAAATAAATTTTTAAAATTAAAATTTTAAGATTTTAATGTGAATCTTTATGAATTTTTATGAAATTTGAATAACATTTTAATAAAATGCAAAATGTGACAATTCGTAATGTTAAACAGAAAAAATAATCTTCTTAAAATTAAAATTTAAGGTTTTTAATATGAATTTTTATGATTTTATGAATAAAGTGAAAAATGCGACAATTCGTAATGCTAAACAGAAAATGATTGTAATTTTTTTGTATGCACGATGTGGGATTAAAACAAAAATAAATTTTGACGAAGAGTTTAAAAAGCAAATATAAATTTTGACAAATAAAAAGGAAAATACGGGTCTCTTTTCGCTTTCTATTCTGTTTATCATTACGAATTGACGCATTTTTCATTTTATTAAAATTTCATAAAAATTTATTCAAATTAATTTTATTAAAATTTCATAAAAATTAATTTTATCAAAATATCATACTTAAACTCTTTATTTGTCGAAATTTATTTTTTCTTTTTTAAACTCTTTGCCAAACTTGATCTTTAAAAAAAAACACAATCAATATATTCTCAATTTTTCTTTTGTTTTTCTGTCTTTTCTTTTTTTCTGATGGGTTATTAGATGGTTTCTGATAATTTGAAGAACGACTCGCGACTCACTTGTAACCCTTCCGTTACAACCTTCCATCTTACTGGTTGGAAACCGCTGCTCTGGTGTAATTGTTTACTGAGATAAACCTATTTCTACGAAAACTGCACAAGACGGCACATCGGATATCCATAAAACATATCTAGTTCATTGAAATCATATTTGAAGGGTTAATATATACCCACTTCTCTTATTTTTTTTTTAAAACAATGCGAAACTTAACTATAGACTGAATCTTTAATTTGTGCCGTTTAAAAAACCAATTTTCCCCCACCCAAAAAAAATTTTTTTTTTTATGTTAAGAAAAACAACACCGTTATTTGTCATCACCTCATTTTGACAATAAGTGCCCACTTTGATAACTCTGTCAGTTCTATTTATACTACCTGTATTTCTTCCTTCAATTTTTATTGATAAAAATGTCTGTCAGTTGGGATTTCAATCTGGGATCGCCCGGTTCCTAAAGCTATCATAGAACGGTCCACACGCGCTATGGGGGTCGGTAATACAGTACTGTGTTATGACACTGTGCTGACACTCAGCTGCCATATGTACTAGCAAACTACGTTGAGGCACAAAGAGACACAATAGCATACAAAGAAGAAGCAGCGCTTAGACGCCCTTTTGCGCGTATAGCATTTTGTGTGATATAGCGCTTTTGTGTGTTGTGTATACAGTGCTGTGCTAAGTTAATTTGTGAGCACCGATCGGGTATCGTTGTTGTGCACTCCAACACTTTACCTATTGTGAGTCTTGGAATAGAAATGATTTACTTCAATTATCAATTTTTGTAACCAAATCAATAGTGATGGTTGTAAGCGCTCTATTTGTTCGATACTTTTATAAGCGATACTGAAGATATTTTTTAATTGTTGCACAATTGTTTTATCACATTGTGCTGGCACTGGTCAGCGTGTGCCAACTCACCAAAACCAGTGCCATTACCCACCATTAAACATTACGATTTTATAAACGTATAAGCGAACAATGGCACAAAAAAGGTTGTGAAAGATTCTTATTAAGAGATAATGTTATCTTGTTCCTTAGACAATAACTTCTTAAAGAACATAGATGAATAGATAGATAGTTCAAAGATATAGATATTCTGTCCTGTTCTTAGTAGATTTAAAAATCAGTTTATATACTAAAAGAGCGTTTTGAGCCAAACCTTTTTAAATGCACCACTAATACGGGCGGCAGTTTTGAAATGTCCAACTTTTTGACAGCATCGCGCTTTCGCTGACAATTCGGACAATTCCAGCCGTGTATAAGTTCGCCACTGAAGTACATGTCCATACATTGGCTCAAATGCGAAGCATTTGATGGCAATTCTAGGCTTAAATTCGAGAAACTTTCGTATGTGGCCGATTCTTTATTGCATTCAACGCATTTAACGGTACTTTTTATTTGACCATAGAACAGATGCAAGATTAAGCTTTCCTTTGCCTTTGTAAACTCCAACCAGGCTCGCTCGGAAGCTGTTATATTATCGCGTGTCTTTTCCGGCACAAGCAATGTCTGTAAATCGGAATGCAGCCAGTCCATTAGTATGGTAAGAAATTCATGGGAATCTTGCTGCTCAATGCCACGAAAGATTTGTTGATATTGACCCATGACGTACTAAAGGAGAGAAAAATTTAAAATAACTAACAGCTATTTTAAGCAACGTTGCACAGTGCTTCGCTCTCATACGAAGTTGGAAATAAATAGATGGAGTGCTCTTATGATAATGAAATTTTGTATACTTAGTAAGTTTAAGCTAGCTAAGAAAAATACCAAAAATTATATTATAAATACCAATATTAAATTTTCACATAATTTTGTATGGGAGGTCTAAAACCTATATTACTGAGGTAGATACGGTAGATAGATATGAGGTAGATACAAAAGATGATCAATCATTATTTAGGGGTATTTTCAAAATCTAGTTTTTTTTAAAAAAGGGCGAGAAAAAGCGGAATTTTTTACATATTTATCTTTTGACACAGCTACTAATGCAATAACGTTAAATTTCAGTAATACAAATTTTGAAATTGAAGCTACGAGTACTATGTTTTATCACAACTTTTTAATGGACTATATTTACTTCAAACTCCTTTTCTATTTTGAATTTTATGTTAATTTTGTGTATCTTTTGCTTATGTGTCTTTAATTTATTCATTTAGAGGTATATTCAAAATGGATTTTTGCAAAAAAGGCGGAACAAAGCGGAATTTATGCCTTCATAGCCCTTAAAAAAAAGATCTAAGGTAATCAATTAAAGAACAATCGCCGTCAATAATATTCATGGTATTAGTAAATGTCTATCCACATTTGCAAAATTTGTCGTTTCTGGTAGTTTTTTTGTTTTTTGAAAATTTGCCAAAATTGTATTTTTTTATTAAATTAAAAAATTTTAGAAAACAAAAATGGAAGTCTTTTCTTTTAAAAATTTTTTTATTTTCATTTTCGATTAAAAATTTATTTTTAGAAGTATTTTTTCTGTATCAAGAACACATCGGACTCTATCTTGCATATTACTTAGAAATTAGACAAGTTTTACATGATGCCTACATTTCCAATTTTTAAGCAAAAATATTTTGGATTTAGCTTAATGGGAGTTATTTTTCGAATTATACCAAATTTGTACAATTCTGAGAGCACAAATTTTTTTATTTATTTCCACTGCTCAAAGCACTGTGCATTGTGTTGCAAAAAAAAGAAAAAAACATTGTTCATTTAAACAAGTAACATACACGCAAATCCTTGCTGGCCACACACTTGAACTTTCCATTCCATAAAACTTTAATGAGTGCCGCCACTTCCTCGACAATGTGACCTTTGGTCTTATTGCTGCGACTGATATAATTTCTATATTTGTCTGTTAGGCAGTATTCTGTGAGTTGCTGCGTATTGCTCAAACACTGGATAATGCTGTTCATGTAGCACGTGTTGCCTAGGTTCTTCAAGCCAGTTAAACCGCGACCCTTAAATAGCAGAAAGGAAGTTTTTAAAATATCTTTGCTTGAAACAAGTGTTATAATAATAAAAAAAAAAATGTGCTTGACTACTTCTAAGTTATAAATTATGCTAAAGATATTTTGATTACATACTCGTTTTAACGGATACAATGAGCTATAGACGAACCGTTGCGTGGTTGGTAAATTAAACTTAACACCTGCGACAACGAGCATCTTGAAACTAGGATTTCTTTTAATAATAATTGTAAATAGTTAACTTTTAATTGTTGCAATATCAACATGCTTTGAGGAAGGACAGCGTCAGACAAAATTTCAATTACCGATACCTGTACTAAGGTAATGAAGAAAATGTGCAATGTAAGAAAGCAAAAGTTTGAAGAATGTTGTGGTGTGTTTGAATTGAAACAGTTAAGAATGATTCCAAACTAGTCTAAGAGTTTCGTGCATTGGTTTTGACAGAAACATAGCAGACGGGTCACATTAACAAACCATAGGCATAAAAAGTACACAAAACGTGACTGCGAATATTATTGATTTTTTGTGTATTTTCATTTAATGCTAAATAAGATGTTAAGCAAATTGTTGTACGCTTTTTATTTGAGTTGCAGTTTTTTTGGTTTGGGGTTAGTTTCAGATTTAGTGAAAGCACATGGTAGTCAAATACTTCGTAGTCAATAAATCGTCAGAAATACTTAATAATTAAAGATCTAGTACGGGTTATATTTAAAAAAATTTTTAAAAGTATTGTTAATTTACTGTCGGCCTTCTGTTGTTTTGTGTTGAAATTAAATGGGCTAAGGCCGTGTAAAAAAGAACAAAAACTTTTTTAAATGTTTTTGGCTTTTATTATTTTTCTTTTTCCAATATTTCGGCACACTTTGTGAGAATAAAGCTCGCAACATTAATAGAACGACACTTAAGAGAACTAAAATTAACAGATAGAGACGCGTACATAATTAATATAACAAAGGAGGCGAGGGAATTTTTAAATCAAAACAAAAACATAATTATTGTGGAAGCTGACAAAGGCGGCAAAACGGTTGCCATGTACAGAACAGATTATGAGCAAAAAATGCAAGCAATATTAAGAGACGGATGGACGTACAAAACATTAAGAAGAGATCCAACTTTAACTCTTCAACAAAAAAACAATAACTTTGTTCAGACACTGTTTAAAAAAGAAATAATAAGCAAACAAGGGAAAATGAAAATGAGAACATACACGGCAACTATACCCAGAATTTACGGACTGCCGAAAACACATAAAAACGACACACCTCTGCGACCTATTTGCTCATCTATTAACTCTCTATCATATGCACTCTCAAAATACTTGGTCAGCATATTAAAATCGTTGACGGTGGACTCCAAATACAACATAAAAGACGCTATCGAATTTAAAAACAAGATTAACAATACACACATACTCGATGACGAGAAGATGGCCTCATTTGACGTGGTTTCTCTCTTTCCCAGCATACCGGTGGAGTTCGCACTCAGGACAATCGAACGACAGTGGGACAAAATCGAAATAAAAACGAAAATTCCAAAAAAACTTTTTATGGAAATTCTGAGATTCTGCATTAAAGAAAACAACTATTTCACTTACAATAACAAAATTTATAGCCAATTAAAAGGAATGCCAATGGGTTCACCAATATCGCCAATAATAGCGGATATTGTTATGGAGGAAATTCTGGACACATTCATGAACAATCCTAGACTACTCACCAAGTACGTAGACGACATTTTTGCAGTGATCAAAACGGAACAAATAGACAACACATTAAACATATTGAACAAGTGCAACTACTACATAAAATTCACCATAGAAGAGGAACAAGATGGCAGGTTGCCTTATCTGGACGCTATAGTTATCAACACTAACAACACAATGAAAACAGACTGGTATCAGAAACCTACAGCATCGGGTAGACTTATAAATTTTCATTCTAAACACCCCAAAAAAACTATTTTCAATACCGCTAAAAACTTCATCCATAGAGTTTTCAAGATAAGCGACAAAAGTTTTCACAAAAACAACATTTCACGCATCAGGGAAATACTGGCCTCCAATGATTTTCCACCACATACCGTTACACGACTGATAAAAACATTCTTGAACAACAACAGTGAGCAAAGTAACACTGAACGAGCGACTGAACCAAAAAGGTATAAAGGTATTACGTATGTACCGGGTTTCACTGAAAATTTTAAAAAAACGGACATATATAACAAAAACAATTACTTGCTTGCACCTAAAACAAACAACACTTTAAAAATTCTTCACAGCAAGACTAAAAGCAAAGTTGAAAATATGGACAAATGCAATCTGGTTTACGAAATAAAATGCAAAGGTGACGGGTCCAATATATGCAACAAAGTATATGTTGGAACTACAAAATTAAAATTGAAAACAAGACTATCATCACACAAAACAGACTTAAAATCAAATCATGAACATAAAACGGCGCTTGCGTCCCACTGTATACAAAACAATCATGCACCGGACTTCCCAACAACAAAAATTCTGCAACAAGAGACTAACTACGCGAGAAGATATACACTGGAGATGCTACACATACTAAGCACGCCAACGGCAATACGATTGAACTACAAAACGGACACCGACAATTGCTCGCATATTTATAAATACTTGACAAAACACAAACTAAATGGACGATGAAGGTGGCAAACAGCTGTTCGACGATGCTCGACCACTTTTAAAATATAATTGTTTTTTAAACTTTAATTTGTTCAAGTATTTTAATTAGTTATTTAAACAAATATTTTTCAAAATGTTTTAAAATCAAATTTTCCGTCTTTTACGGTAACAAAATTGTTTGTGGTATATTCTATAACTTTGTGATTAATTGTGATGTGTTTTTTCTAGCCCTGATTTTAAAAGTAGTTAACTAACTTTAACTAACTCCACGTTTTTTCAGTTATGATAGAAGGGTATTTATAACACGGTCCGATAGAATCAAACTTTTTGTTTCACCCATGAGAAATTCCAATACTGATAAAAATACACGTTAAAAAAAAGATATACGTGTCTCGTTATTTTCAAGCAGGACGTCAGAATTTTTTTAAATCGTTTTTAAGTTTTTCATGATCACTGCTAACGCTTTTAAATATAAAAGAGTGAACCGATTTTCATGAATGAAAGCAGTTTAGAAAGGTTGTTATATATAACAGGAGGAACAGGGGGCGAACCTTCACATGACAACGTGTCTGACCTCTTCAACCTAGCGATGCCAGCATTATCCATGTCGAAATTGTCCCAAGTCGACTCAAATCTCCACGTGGTGTTCCCTGGGCAACGGCAAACTGGCATCCGTCAGTTTGACGGCTTATTTGAGCGGCGGGTCTCCTAGCCTTAAATAGGTTGTGCGCCGGGTTTGAAGCCCACCACGTAAAAAAACCATTTCAATGAAAAGTTACAAAACAAATATTAGAAAAATGATCCCCAAATCTGATGACGACCACTGTAAAAGAAAAACAGATAATGATTGTCCGAACTCTTAATTGGGAAGGTGCCTCTATCCAACTGATTGATATCTTGGAAAGATACAAAGCTGATATCACTGCAATCCAAGAAATGCGATGGAAGGGACAGGGTTGATCTCGGCAAGCATCCTGTGATATCTACTACAGCGGTCATGCGGAGAAGCACGAGTTTGGGTGCGGATTTGTAGTTGGCAAGAGATTACGGCATCACGTCCTGCGATTCACTACTGTGAACGAACGACTTTCCATAATTCGCATCAAGGCTAAATTCTATCATATAAGCCTAATATGTGCGCATGCTCCAACAGAGGACAAGGATCAAAGATGAGATCAAAGATACTTTCATTTAGCTCAAAGATAAGCTCATTTTAAGCAGCAATATTAACTCTTCTTCTTCCCTCGCAAACAAAAATAAAGCGAAATGTCAATTTCTAAATGTCAATTTTGCGGGCTCATAGAATACCAAAAATTATAATTTTTTATTGCAAAGTTTATCAATTTTTGTACACTTTACTTTTTGATCGCTCGCTTTATTAAATTTTTGCAATTTTGTTATGATTATAATTGCATTATTATTATAATTTTTCAATATTAAGAAAGAATAAGTAGAAATCATAAGCGCAAAACAGTATTCACGACTGTTTAAAAACTTATGTTGCTTCGACTTACGAAAGTTCAACAACTGCTGCTGCTTCGACTTTCGACTTTTTCAACAGTTTCAGTCAATCAAAACGACGACTTCCGAAGCATTTTGCAAACTATTCAAACTAGTTTTTTTGCTTCTGCTTAAGCCCGTATGATACTTAATTTTTTTTTTTTGTCCAATTTTAAAATCTGAAAACAAGTGGCGCGTGGGCAGGACAGACATATTTTGTAAGAAAAGGATAATAGTAGTAAATTTTTCATTTCTGGTGTTTTTAAGAGCAGCTGCATTTAATAAATTAATTTTAGCAGTAAATATTTGATCGAAACTTAACGACGAACGAATTGAAAGAAGCGGCAAAAACAATGCATTGAAAATGCAGTCTGTCCCACATATTTTTTCCAATTCGTACTATATGCGTACTTACTCACACCAATTGAATCTATGCATTCTTACTAATTCAACTGCTCTAGCTTAATTTTCAATGATAAAAAAATAAGCAATTTAATGAGTATCAGTAGGTATAATATGGGCATTCTGGCACAAGGAGCCAAAGGAGCGCTTGCTTATCTCGTTTTTGCGGTTTTGGTGTGTGCTTGCGGTTGTGGTTTTGGTGTGTGCTTGCGGTTGCGGTTTTGGTGTGTGCTTGCGGTTGTGGTTTAGGTGTGTTCTTGCGGTTTTGTCCGTCTATGGTTTAGTTTATCTACGCCTCTGCCCCATCCCTCAGTCCCCCACCCCTCAGTACCCCAGTCGCCATCCCTCAGTCACCCGTCCCTCAGTACCCCATCCCTCAGTCCCCCCCTCCCTCTGGCCCTATCCCTCTGCCCCTGTCCTCCCGACCGTTCGTTTGCGGTTTTTGATAAGCAGTTGTATTAAATTTAAAATGTTTGTTTTTCAATGCTTGCCTTCTGCGGTTTTTTGATAAGCAGTTGGATAGCAGTTGTATTAAATTTAAAATGTTTGTTTTTCAATGCTTGCCTTCTGCGGTTTTTTGATAAGCAGTTGGATGTAATATACAAATTCTTGTCCGTTTGCGGTTTTTGATAAGCAGTTGTATATAATATATAATTTTAAACAATTTCGTATAAAAAGGGAGAGGATTTAGTCAAGTGCAATCATTGCTCACTAAATCAATAAACAGACAAACACAGGATAATCAACTAATAAAATGGACTCATTTAAATGCGACCAGTGTGAGTTAAGCTTTAATAAAAAGTTTAATCTAAACCGTCATGTGAGAGTTAAACATCAAAGTCAACAATCACAACATTTCAAATGCGATATTTGCATGAAGTTCTTTAATCGTAATGATAATTTAGTGAACCATATAAGGCAAAAACATAAATCATCTTCTTCAACACCAAATGCAACATCAACTATCTCAACATCAACAGCACCATCAACATCAACATCAACTGCATCTACAACAACATCAAATAATGTTCCAAATCTTCAGACGATTGCAGCAAATACTATTCCAAATGTCTATTGCAGCGCATGCAAAAAAGATATAATTTTAAAGAATTGGTCTTACCACATCAGGACTAACGCTCATAAAAAGAATAGCGGTGAAATAGTAAACGAGCATTTAACTAGAATTTCATCTGTATTTAATGAACGTATAGAATCATTTATATACAAAAATACCAATGAAGGTTTATTGATTCCCGAAGTGTTTCTAGATAACGCTAAAAAAATAGTTATACAAGCTCTTCAAGATATGTTGCAGAAACACACCAGCATTAAATTTAATATAGAATTGTTTTGTGAATATGTGAAAATGTGTGATAAGGAGATGACAATTGATATCAAATCTCATCAAACAAAAATGGTGATGATTCAACAATCAACAGACTTAAACTCAATTTTTGATGAAAATCGTAACAATTTAATAACAAAAATGTCAGAGTTTCAAGAACGTGACAGCGGTTGGACTCTCATCAGAATTTTGCACTTGGAGATTAATATTAATCAATATAAACCAATAAAAGGTTCGCAATATATTAAATTACCAAAAATGTTATTAGATAAAAAGGCTTGTATAAATGTTCAAAATAATGATGAGTATTGCTTTAAATGGGCAATGATATCAGCCTTGTATCCTTTCATTACTAATCCACAAAGATGTTTGACTTATAATGTAGAAGATATAAAATCGTCTATAATACATTTGGAGAATGGTAAAACTCTTAACTTTGAAGGGCTTATCTTTCCGTTGAGAGTCAATGATATTAAAATTTTCGAGGAAAATAATCCGGAAATAAGCATCAATGTCTTTGGATATGATGAAGAGCTCAAGAGTATAGTTGGTCCCTACTATTTTACAAACCAGGAGAAGAGTACTCATATAAATCTACTTCTGCTCCAAGAAATTGATAAATTTCATTATGTTTGGATCAAGAACATTTCAAGGTAAATATTTTATTAATATCATGTATATAATATTGAGAGCATTTTTAATAATTTTCTTTGTTTTTATTTTCAGACTAATAAGAAACCAAGTGACTGAACATCATGCTGCATTGTTTTTATGTAATATTTGTCTGCAGCATTTAGAATCCAGCTACAAGTTGCAGCGTCATCGACAAGAGTGTAGCAGAATCGTCACAAAAGTTCCGGATGAAGAAAATAGTAAGGTTGCATTTAAAAATTTTAAACATAAGTTAGACATTCCTTTTGTAGTATATGCAGATTTTGAATGTTTTCTAACACCAGAAAACATTCAAAACTCAGGTTCAATAAGAACGGTTCAGAGTCACATTCCACACGCATATAGTTATTATATAAAGTGTAGTTTTAATAATTCTTTAGATAAGTTTAGAATGTATACAGGTGAAGATGCACCTATTAATTTTATTACAACTTTAGTTTCCGATGCTAAGGAAATTTATAATAATTACTTAAGTAAAGTTAAACCAATGAATTTTCTCACACCATTAGAGTTAGATATTCAAAATAATAGTACTGATTGCCATATTTGTGAAAAACCTTTTGAAGACGATGAGTATAGAGTAGCAGATCATTGTCATTTAACTGGAAAATATCGCGGACCGGCTCATAATGATTGTAATTTAAATTTTAAAATTCCTAAATTCATCCCAATCTTGTTCCACAATCTTTCTTCATATGATTGTCACTTATTTGTTAAAGAACTTTCAACGATTCCTGGTAGAATAAACGTAGTACCAATAAATAAGGAAATATATGTTTCCATTTCTAAACATATACATTTCGATGATGGTGATAGCGTTGAACTAAGGTTTTTAGATTCCTTTAGATTTATGGCTTCCAGTCTATCAAACTTAGTCAATAATTTATCAAACAGAGATTTTTATATTTTACGGTCTACGTTTAACGATGATGTCGAATTCAATCTCTTGAAGCAAAAAGGTATATTTCCTTATGATTATTTTGATTCAAAGGAAAAACTTCAAGAGGAATGTTTACCTCCGAGGGAAAAGTTTTTTAATAAATTAATCAATGAAGAATGTAGTGTTGCTGACTATGAACATGCACAAAAAGTATGGACAACTTTTAATTGTACAACACTACATGATTACTTAGAACTTTACCTAAAAACAGATGTTCTACTGCTTACTGATGTTTTCGAAAATTTTAGAAAAGTATGTAAATCAATTTACAATCTTGATCCTTGTCAATATTATACAGCTCCCGGACTATCTTGGGGAGCAATGTTAAAGTACACTAAAATTGAATTAGACCTTCTAACAGACATAGATATGATTAAATTCATTCAAAAAGGAATAAGGGGAGGTATTGTACAATGTTCCAATAGACATGTTAAGGTAAATAATAAATATATAGATGATTTTGATGTTACAAAACCCTCAAGTTATCTCATGTATTTAGATGCCAATAATTTGTATGGTTGGGCAATGTCTCAATATTTACCTGAAGGAAAATTTGAATGGCTTGATGACGTATCAACATTTCAGTTACATGAGCATGCTAATGATTCTGATGAAGGATATATTTTAGAAGTTGATTTAGAGATTCCTTCTGCAAAGCATGACAAATATAATGACTTACCGTTTTGTTCAGAAAATAAAAAAAGTCCGATCGGTAAACATCAAAAACTTATAGTCGATTTGAATAATAAATCAAATTATATCATTCATTATGTAAACTTACAACAATGCTTACAAAATGGAATAAAACTTAAAAAAATTCATAGAATATTAAAATTTAAACAATCACCATGGTTAAAAAAATATATAGATTTAAATACTTTACATAGAACGCAAGCTAAAAATGATTTTGAAAAGAACTTTTTCAAGTTATTAAATAATGCTGTCTATGGTAAGACCATGGAGAATGTAGATAAGAGGAAAGATGTTAAAATTGTTTGCGAGTGGGAAAGTAGAGGAAAAAGATTGGGAGCTAGAAGCTTAATTGCTAAACCAAATTTTCATAGCTCTACAAGATTTACTGAAAATATGGTAGCAATACAACTTAATAGAATACATACCCTATATGATAAACCAATTTATATAGGATTTGTAGTTCTTGAACTCTCTAAATGGAAAATGTATGATTTTCATTATGATTACATGCTTCCAAAATTTAGAGAGAACTTAAGTTTATGCTATATGGATACTGACTCTTTCATCTATTCAATTAAGACTGAAGACTTCTATAATGATATTAAACCAGACATTAATTTAAAATTTGACACATCCGACTACAAGCCCAACAATCCTTTTGGGATAGAACGACAAAATAAAAAGGTGTTAGGTTTCATGAAAGATGAAAATAATGGAAAAATAATGAGGGAATTCATTGGTTTAAGGTCAAAAATGTATTCTATTAGTGTTGAGGGCGATAATGATATCAAAAAAGCTAAAGGGGTAAAAAAATCAGCTTTGATGTCTCTCAGCATTGATGACTATAGAAAATGTTTATTTGATAAGAAAATTTATTATGATAAAATGTTAACTTTTAGATCTAAGATTCATAAGATTTATACACAAGAAATTGAAAAAATTGTTTTAAGTTATTTTGATGATAAACGTTATATATTAGAAAATGGTGTTAATACCCTTGCATGGGGACACCATCGATTATTAAATAAAAATGTATTAAGAGGCTGAAAACTAAAAATAAATAGCAAAAAAAAAAAATATAAACAAACGAATTTCATATATTTAAAATAATTGTTTATTAATTAAAAGGTTATATCTTCAGAATAAATTCGCAATCTTCTGAAAGATAGTTCACAAAAAAATATATTAGAATCAATTACATTACATTCATTATCTATGGTTACTACATCTACTTTAGTAACGATTAGTTTTTTATACTGATCAATGAATAAAATTTTTGTTTCCGACATTGTGTCTCTCTGGACGCCATTTCCATCGTCCATAATCCTCACATTTTCTTCACAAAGCTCTTCAATATTTGGTTGAAGAGCCAATCTAAACACATCTGCAAATCGGGGATGTTCCCATAGATATTTAAAATGACAATAGTTATCGATATGAGAGTCCGTCGTTGCCAACCGAAAAGAAGGTTCCGGGGTGATGATCATGTAGTTCTCAGGATTACAATCAAATTCCTCATCCAATTCCATATTGTTAATTTCCATGTTTTTTTTTTTTTTTTTTGTTTTTTGTATGTTAACTAGGTTGAAACTGTGTTGTTTTTAAAAATTAGACTGCTTTATATAGTAAAAATTTTAACAAAATTCTATCAACAAAAACCGCAGAAGACAATTTGTTAGTTTACTAAGCATTAATAAAATAAAAATGTTTATACAACTGCTTATCAAAAACCGCAGAGCACAGTTCATTATTTTCCCAAACATTAATAAAACAAAAATTTTTATTCATTATTTTCCCAAGCATTTTTTTCCTTAAAAAATTTAAAACCGCAGAAGACAATTTGTTAGTTTGCTAAGCATTGATAAAATAAAAATGTTTATACAACTGCTTATCAAAAACCGCAGAGCACAGTTCATTATTTTCCCAAGCATTATTTTCCTTAAAAATTTTTATATGTTATTTAATAACAATTTATTGAAATAAAAAATGTTATATATAAAATTAAGATAAATCTTTTATTTTTTGTATTAGCATAAAGTGAACATACTATGTAAAATTATATTTTTGAAATAAAAATTTTAAACATAATTGACCACAAATAACTGTATTGTATTTTTGTTTTTGTTTATAGTTGTAATATATAGGCGGTTTTAAGTAATTGATGACCTCTTTGGGTGGTTGCAAGTCTCCAAAGCTGTCAAAATATTCCTTATATTTTTTATTTTTATAGTAAGCTACCCAATGAGTACCGGGACCGTTAACATCATCTAAGTTAAGTATACCACATTCTTGAGCGTAAGGTTTTTTCGGTAAAGAATCTCTCATAAAAATCCCTCTAAAATGTTCAAGACATTTACAATATTTTATTAAATCGACATCGGTTAATGGTCTTTTGGGTAGCTTTTTCAAAAATTTTTTGGATGAGGACGTAAAAACAAACCATAACCTTGTTTATATGGTTTGAGAAATAGACCTTTACCCATAGCTATCGACTCCATATATCTATTGTGGCGAGTAGCTTCAGATAATTGTTCCTTCCCATTTTTTATATCATTTAAGACTTTTGCAACAGCTGATCCTCCAGAAGCTATACCACCAAGAGCACCTAGTGCTGTTAAAATGGGTATTAATGGTAAGACTCCACCAATTTTTGGAACTGGGATTACTCGTGGTATGTTAACTTGTGATTTTTTCCGTTTAAAACTTGATTGTATAGCTTTATGGGCTATTCTATATGCATCATTGAATGAATTTGGTTTCTTCTTTATTAACATTTTAACACCCTTTTTAACTGCTAACGAAAAGAGCTTCTTTCCATTCACTCTAGGTTTTTTATACTTTTTGCGCTTAGATTGCCTTCTTTTCGATTTACTTTTTTCCTTATTTCTCTTAATACCCATTCCAAATTTCACTTTTGCTTTCATTGCATTTGTAACGAGCCAAGCGTTGGCACGTTCCTTCAAATTACTATCTTTGGATGTAACTCTTTGCCAAGCTTTTTCAGATAAAATTTTATCAGCCTGATGTCGTGTGTTTATATCTTTTGATTGTGAATATGCAATATCGTGTTCTCTACAAGCAGCATCTAATGGATTAATGCCTTTATCACCTCTTTCCAAACGTTTTTGAAGTTTTGTTCCTGGTCCACAAAATTGATATCCTGGTAAATGAAGTTCAACTGGTAATGAATTTATTAAGTTGTTTATGAAACCATATCCTCTTTTCAACTGTTTCTGATGTGCACTATCCTTGTATATTATACCCATTTTCAAAATAAAATTAACATTTTGGTTGTGTTTGTAAAAGGAGAATGATGATTGTATTATATATGATTGATTTATATACCAATTAATATAGTAATCAAAATGCGATTAATTAAACAACGTATTCAGCTTAATGTTAATAATGCTGACTTTTTAAGTAATGATAAAAAAAACAAAATTGTTCACAGTCCTCTTTTACCAAATTCAATACGTGCTTTATTGGTTGGACCATCAAATTGTGGTAAAACTAACGTTATGATTAGTCTAATTGTAAATCCAAATGGTTTAAAGTTTAAAAACATATACATATATTCAAAATCTTTATATCAACCAAAATATGAATATTTGAAGAAACTGATTGCACCGATAAAAGGAATAAATCTCTACACTTTCTCAGAAAACGAAGATGTTATAAGTCCGGATAAAGCTCAACCAAATTCAATTTTCATTTTTGATGATGTTATTTGCGACAAACAAAGCACTATACGAAAATATTTTTGTATGGGTCGTCATAAGCAAATTGATTGTTTTTATTTGTGTCAAACCTATACAAAAATTCCTAAGCATTTAATACGTGATAATGCAAACATGATAATGCAAATTTCAAACAAGATGAAATGAATTTAAAGCATATTTTTAATGATCATGTTATTGGAGACATGGATTTCAAAATGTTTATAAGGATTTGTAATGAATGTTGGAAAGAAAAGTATGGTTTTGTTGTGATAAATAAAGATGATACTATAAACAAGGGTCGATATCGAAAAGGTTTTGATAATTTCATACATATATAAAAATCACATCACCACCTGTTACACCTCAGATCAGTATCAGATATATACCAGATCGGTATCAGATATACACCAGATCTGATTTTAGACAGCACACAGAAACAATAATCATGAAAAATACAAACCTCAATGTTTTAACAAACCTTGCCAACACTCGGAAAATCTTAAAGGAAAAACTAAAGGAAATAAAATTAGGTGAAAAAGATCGAGTTGAGTTGCTTGAAAATACATTTCAACCCATTTCAAAACCATTGAATGAAATAATTGGAAAGCTTAATAAAGATGAACACAATGAATATAACAAAGAAAAAAAACACACTAACGTTCTTGCTAAACCCAAAAAAGAGAATATTGATGAAATGCTTTGGAATGCTATTGATGATGACCTACCACAACAATCCACTCAAAATGTACACTTGAATGTTGATCCACAATATCTATCAACACTTGACACAACAATGAATGATAAGAACATTTTAAAAAAGCGTAGTTCATTGAACAAAAATAAACTAAGGCATAACAAGCCATATTTGCATACAAACAAGATAAAACCCAACATTGAAAATGAATTAGCAAAGTCTTTAAAATATTATCAACGTTCGAACACCAAGCAGCCTGACATTCAAACAGTACAAATTGATAAAGACTTAAAAAATGAGAATTATGCTGATGTAGAAAACAAAGGCTATGTTAATTACAATGTGAAGTCAGAATCTGACTTCGATAAAACAGAGTCTGAATCTGACTTTGAAAATGAAACAAAACAAAGGGTTAAAAAACAAATTATTACAAAACGAAAAAACAAAGGATTACAACAAAATTTTAAACAGCGATTAAGAAATCTTCACAATAATAAGAAACGTTCGTTGAAACAAGAGAAATATGGTAATAAAATCTCCAAGTTGAGTACTAAAGTCAACATTCATGATATTGATAATGACTTAGTACCTGTTAGGTATGAAAAAACAAAAAATATTGTTAGCTCTAACAAAAGAGAAGCAAGAGATAAGAAATTAAAAATAAAAAAAGATGTAAAATTTAAAAAACAATTAAAAAATAAAATTAAAAAAATTTATCGTCCTGTTATATCAAACGAAATTCTCAACTCAAAAAATAGTAATAACAATAATAGTAATAATGAGAAAATTAACAATTTGATTGAAAATGAAGTACAAAAAGAAAACAAAGTAAGAAGAGACATTGAAAATGATGGAGAACTATGGTCAAAATATAAACATTTTAAACGTAAAGCTAAGGATCAATTAAACACAGATTACAAACACCTTAAGCAATTACAAAATAATAGTGATACGGATATCGAAATAGAACGAGAAAATATAATTAAAGAAAATATTGATAATGATCGAGAACTATGGACAAAGCATAAACATTTTAAGCGTAAGGCTAATGATCAAATAAATATAGATTACAAACACCTTAAGCAATTACAAAATACCCGAAAAAAAAATTCTCTGCAACATAACATTCAAATACTTAAAGATAGTAAAAAATTGGATAAAGTCTATGGATTTAATATAGATTCATTGGGGAGATGGAGATATGGAAAAGAACTTTTAAAAATCCCTAATGAAAATAAAATTTCTGTTGGAAAATATAAATGGCAGATGACACCTGGTCTATTTGAATTAGTTTTTCACACAAATCCCATTCATTTCACTAAACGGGATTTACAAAATTATAAAGATATTCTTTTATCTACAAATGCTCACAAGCGTAATTATAACTCAACTGATCAAATTAAAGGTACTAAATCTTATAAATATCAACGTATAATAAGAAAGATATTTAATTTACCAAACGCACTTATACGTGGACAAGGTCTTAAAGTCTTAAAATCTATTGACAAAAAATCGAATTATGTGTATTGGGATGATCCCAATGAATTAGTTGAAAGATTACGATTACTTATATCATCATCAACTGCTGGACATAATAACCATAACAACGAAATAATATCCATCATTGAAGAGTTGAAAGAAGCTAATATAATTATATAGCTAAAAAATGTATTCAAATATTGATAAATTTGGTCATTCTTCATCGAGAGATAACAATAGTAAAGCAAATATCAAAGCCAATATCAAAGCAATTTTACAAAATACAATCGGTTGGAGTTTAGATGGAAATAAAAACCTAAATTTACAGATGAAAAGAGTTATCAACTTAGGTTTACCAAATGATGATAATGATGCCATTTCACGTATATTTTTCTTTGAGAATCTAAATAAGATAACAAGCATCTATGAAAAGAAAATTATAGATATAAACACTACCATGGAGAATCTTAACAATATAACAAATAGATTAGAAAATAAAATAAGAGATTTAAACATTGCACTGAAGGATGACATAAGAAATGATGTAGATTTAATTGAGGCGGCAATTGATAATAGAATAAAATCTGTATATAAGGAAAACTTTGAAGAACTTAATGATTATTTAAAGACTATTGAAGACTTCTTATTTAAATATGTAGTCGGAAAAAATCAGCCTGATGCAGATGAGGTTAAAAAATTAAAAATAAAATATCCAAAAATAAAAGGTTTACAATAACGAGATACATAACATACTATATATGATAATGAATAATAAACGAGATATAGTTGAAGAACTGCATAAACAAGCACGGAAAAATTTTAAAAGAAGACATGTAATTATAAAAGGAATTGATGATTTATGGCAAGCAGATTTAGTGGAAATGATTCCATATAGTGATGTTAATAGGAATTATCGTTATCTTCTAACTGTTATTGACACATTTTCAAAGAAGGCATGGGCGGAGTCTATTAAAAATAAAACTGGAGAAAACGTTACAACCGCAATGAAAAATATTTTCAACAGAAGTAACCGTATACCAAAAAATCTCCAAACGGATGATGGAAAAGAATTTTACAATGCACATTTTAAGAGATTAATGGCATTGAAAGGTATCAATCATTATTCAACATTTTCAACTTTAAAAGCATCGATAGTGGAACGCTTCAATAGAACTTTAAAGGGAATGATGTGGAAGGAGTTTAGCTTTAATGGGACATACAAATGGATTGATAACTATAAAAATCTAGTTAACCAATATAATAATACATTTCATAGAACTATTAAGATGACGCCCAATGAAGTAAATTCTTCAAATGAAAAATTTATACTGAAAACTGTTTATAATAATCCTAAAATTTTTCATAAACCAAAATTTAAGTTAAATGATAATGTTAGAATAAGTAAATATAAACATACATTTGAAAAAGGTTATACACCAAATTGGACAACTGAAATATTTAAAATCAAAACTATTCAAAATACAAACCCTACTACATACATACTTGAAGATTATCAAGGAAATGAAATCAAAGGAGGTTTCTATGAATATGAATTAATAAAAACCAAATTTCCACAAACATATTTAGTTGAAAAAATTTTAAGAAAACGTAATAATAGAGCTTTTGTTAAATGGTTAGGTTTCTCTTCAGATCATAATTCTTGGATTGATGCAAATGATTTAATATAAATGTAATAATGTATAAGAAAAATATTTTAGTTAACTACTTAATGATTGTTCAACAACATGTCGTTTACTTTAACAATAAATGGAAATTCATCACAACTTGTTGCAAATTATTTTCCACCTATAGAACTTAAGCAAGATTATGTTTGTGGTTTGATTAGCTTCGACTCTTATCATTCTATTCCAAATGTGGATGAAGAAAACAATTTGTTTCATATTGGTGACAAGACTATTGTGATACCAATAGGAACGTATGAATTCACAGATTTATCTGAGAAAATTGTTGATGAATATGAATCATATAACTCTGGATTATTAGATATAAAAGCAAACTATAACACATTGCAAACAGAAATTTATAGTTCCAAGGATCCAATTTTCTTCAATAGAAGTTGTTCAATTGGATCATTACTAGGATTCAGTAACAGAATATTGAAACCTGATGTTAAAAATTATTCTGATAATCCGGTAGATATTTCTAAAATAAATACAATATCAATTGAGTGTAATATTATCAATGGATCATATATAAATGGAATAAATGTGCATACAATTCATCAGTTCTCCCTTCGAGTTAGTCCAGGATACAAAATTACAGAAATACCAGTTAATGTTATATATTTACCAGTTAACACAAAACAAATCAGCACTCTTGTTCTTAAAGTTGTAGATCAAGGTGGTAACCTAATTAATTTTCGCGGTGAAAAAATATCAATAAGATTACATTTAAAGCCTATATAAAGAATGATAGTTTTTAATAAAAAGCAATTACATAACAACCACTTCACTAGTCCACTAACAACAACAACAACAACAACAAAAACAACAAAAGAAGAATCAAATCTAAATAAAAAACCAATTATTAAAAGGTCAAGACATAGAATTTATTTAACTAAATCGAATAAAGAATTTTTAGAAAGCATTGGATTACAATTAAAAAACCAATATGAGTGACGTAATAAATGTTCTATACAAACCATTTTTCGACGAGAGTATAGTGAAAAAAGAATATCACAGCTATACATCATATTTACAATCATTTAAAAATGATGATGAAATACGTATACCAATACAAAACCAGGACTTGTATGTATTACCAAGTGAGAGTCTTTTGTATATTGAGGGATTTGTATCCAACAGCGATAATTCTATATCAAAAACTGTTAAACTCTTGAACAACTGTATAGCATATTTATTTGATGAAATTCGATATGAGATGAATGGGGTAGAAATTGATCGTACAAGACAATTGGGAATTGCATCAGATATGAAAAATTATGTATCACTTAATGCATTTGAAAGTATAAATCTTCAAAACGCTGGATGGTGTCCATTTGAAAAAGATAATATTCTACTTAAAACGGGACATTTTAATTTTTGTGTTCCGTTAAAGAATTTACTTGGATTTGCAGAAGATTTTGACAAATTAATTGTGAATTGTAAACATGAATTGATTTTGATACGATCTAAAGATGACAAGAACATTATGAGTTCAACTACTAAAACAGACAATCTTATATTAAAGCTCTTGAATATCACATGGAAAGTACCACACATTCATCTTTCAGATGATTACCGATTAAAAATGTTAAAAACAATAAATAGTAAACTACCACTTAATATATCGTTTAGAAGTTGGGATGTTTATTATAATCCTTCTCTTGTTGAAAGTACAAATATTTTATGGAATGTGAAACTGGCAGGTGAAAATGAAAGACCTCGATTTATACTTTTAGGATTTAAAAACAACAATAAGTTCATACATTGTAACTTATCAGATGTAAAAGTTCATCTTAACTCTGATGTATATCCCTATGACGACCTCAACATTAGATTTGATCATAATCGTTACGCTTTACTCTATGATATGTATCAAAAATTTCAACAAGGATACTATGGACGTTCTCCACAACCACTTTTATCACCAGAAAATTTTGCTAGCATTGCACCAATAATTGTTCTAGATGTCTCTCATCAAAATGAGAGTGTAAAAGGAGGACCAATAGATATTAGAATTGAATTAAAATTTCGAACAAATGTCCCTCCAAGTACATCAGCTTATTGTATGCTCATTCACGATAAAGTCTTTGAATATACACCACTCACAAATGCTATTAAAAAAATAATTTAATAAAAAATACATACATGTGGTCTATATATAAGTGATCTGAAGACTATTTCCATTTATTTAACACAATGTCTGCAACTGTTGATGTTCAAGGTTTTAAAATCTACGATAATCGTTTTGTTTTTAAGGAGATAGCAGTTGTATTAAGTGAAGATGAATTCCACTGTTTCCACATAAAAGCTCCATTCGAATTCAAGGATTTATGTGAAGATGATCAACGTCAATCCAATTGGTTAAAATTAAATCATCATAATCTATTATGGGACTATGGAAGCGACTCATTTAAAAACACCCAAAGATATTTAAAACCTCTATTGAAAAATAAAAAAGTATACGTAAAGGGGACAGAGAAACAAAAGTGGATTGAAGAATTTTTAAAACAGCATGTTTTCAATATCGAAGATATTCCACAATGTGATGAAATTAACTTATCAATGTTGTATAATATGTATCCAAGAACATGTCAATGTCAATACCACTTCAACAACAACAACAACAAAACAAGGAAACAACGTCAAATACGATGTGCTTTAAAATCAGCATTACTTTTAAATGAATACATGTTATATAATAATCTGTATGATAAATAAATAAAAACTTGATATATAAAACCAACCAGATTAGATATTATCATCATTTTATACTGAAATTTAGGAACGTGTATATCTCTAAGAACAAAACATAAAATGAAATTTATTATATTTTTAACATTAATATTCTTTTTAAGAAATGTGTACAGTGTACCATTTTGGAAATTGGAAAACACTTCCATCCCTATTATAAATGAAAACTCTAAAAGTATTGAATTTAATTTAACTCTACCTGATAATAATGTCTTGAAAATTAATATATCATTATTGTTGTTGAAAGAAACGGAACCAATATATTTTAATGAACTATCAAGTACTGAGATAGAAAGAGAATTGTCTACAACAACAACACCAACAACAACAACAACAACAACAACAACTGTTAAATTTGAGAGTACAACTCAAGGAATATCCTCTAGACTTTTTAGTGTGGATGAAGCCATAGAAGCCTTTCGTAAGGATTTAATTACTAAAGAAAATGAAATTGGTGGAATTATTGATTCTAAGGCAGTATTTTATCGACATTTTAACCTTGAATATGAAAATGTAGATATTCCAATTCGTTGTACTTATGATAGTAGATTTGAAGAGAGAAGATTGAGCATTAAATGCCTTGAATATCGGGAAACAGAAACTGAAATGATTCTAAGCAATGGTGAAATTGAAAGAATTCGAATTCAAGATCCAAATTATGAACCATTAAATGTAGGAATCATTGATGTAAAAGACTATATACAGACTTTAAACATGATTATTACTTAAATAGTTGTGGTTAGGGAAAGATTCAACATAGAAACATGAGCTCAAGAAAATTTTTATTCATTATATTTATTGCTTACGTAATATTACAAATACGTCACATTACATGCTATCAAATTGGAAATTATTTACATGAACGACGTGAAAATACTACAACTTTTTACAATATTGAATATGGAAAACAAGTTAGTTTTGTCATACAGATCCCGAATACTTCTCTTCAGATAAAAGTAAACATAACCCTTCAATTGGAAAATGTTAAATATGATAATATTAATACGATCACTCCATCACCGACCACAACATTGAGAGATCCATACAGAGTACCTACTTATGATGATGATTCAGACTATCAAAAGAATGTAGATCGTTATCATAGAAATACTCCAACTCCTACTAGGAAATTTTCTGTTGAAGATGCAATTGAGGCTTTCAGGAGAAATCTTATAGAGAAAGAAATGCAAATTGGTGGCATTTATGAGAGTTCAGGAGTTTTTCATCGTCACTTTAATTTGAAATATGAAACATTTGAAATACGTATTAAATGTTCCTACTATAGCAAATATGAATTACTCACACTTAATATATATTGCTTTGAATATAATGATGAAATAAATCAAAATGATAATGAAACTAGACAAGAATTATATCAACGTTCAAATTATGCTATAAAACCAACAATCATTGATGTTAACGCTTATTATCAAACTCTTCATATGAATATACAGTAGTTTTAAAATAAAAATGTCTATTATCAAGGATATCTATAGTTTTTTAAAAAAATTTTCACATATCATACCGGAGGATGAAAAGGATAGGCTTATTAACATTCAAACGAAAATAGAATATAAAAACAATTTGAAAAAAATAAATTCGCGATTTGGCGAACATTTTGAAGACTGCCCGTGGTCAGATAATAATTGTAGATCTGGACCAGACACTTGTGGATGTTCATCATTTGCTCGCATGGAAGATGAAGCGAACAAAATTATTCAACTTTATACAAATATATATAATTTAAGTCGTTGTAAAAATTGTTCGTTTCATATATAAAAATAAAATTAACCGCAAAATAATAACAACATGAACTGAAAAGTATTTTCGTTATAAATAGTTACATCATAATGAAAGAACCTATTAGTTTAAAATCAAAAGTCACCTTACTTACAACTAAAAACTAACTAAAAATGAATAAGGATGCATTTTGGGGTGCTGACAAGGATGTGGATTTTTTGAGTGATCTTCAAACATATTATGAAAATTTGGATAAAGTGTTGGAGGAAACTAATAATGATGATGTTAATAAGAATGAAGAAGACCAACAAAACCACGATTTTGAGAGTGATTTTTTAAAATGTTATGAAGAAATACCAATTGATGATATTAAAGAACCTGCATTAAAAAAACTAAAAAAATCAATAAAACGTAAAAAAAGCCTTAAAAAACAACAACAACAAGAACAGCATAAAGACGCCCAGAAAAGCGTTGAAGAATATAATCAGCAAGAAGTTGAACCCGCTAGTTGCAGTAAACGGATTAAAAATGAAGACTTAAATATTATGAATTTCTTTAGAAGTGATGTATATACAATAACTGGACAAAGTTATCAGAAACAGTCAATTTTTGAAATAAATTTCAAAATTAATGAAGAAGTGACTAGACTAAAAGACATAATTCAACAATGGTGTAATGACGAAGTGTTAAATGATGAAACTGTTGACTTGATGCATGAAGCTACCTCTAAAATGGATATTGGAAGCGATATCGAATGGTTTTTTGAAGATAAATTCCTAAAGCAACTGATGGGAATTATTTATAAATATGAAAAAGTGGACACGCTAAAGAATATTATATGTAATAAAAAATCATTATATGGATTTGTTCAATTTATTGATAATAAATTTCATATTTTTAAGCGTAGTAATATTTTACATTTAAAATAAAAACATTAAAATATTTAATTTGTTTTTTTATTTACAACATTTTAAATTTATTGTTTTTCATCAGCGTTATAAAACTCAAAATCAATTTTGTTGTTGTTTCCAACCATCAATTTTTTAAATGTAAACGATCCTTTGTTCATCACCTCTAGAGTTTTATCCTTTAATTCATTGTAGCATTGTGGTAGAAAGACTACATTTTTTTCCAGTTCCAACATGATTTTCGTTCCAAAGATGGTGTTTTTCCGTTCCGCTTTCAGAATTCGTATTTGTTCATTTAGAGGGACATCAGACAGCCTTAAACAATGCTTTGCGAATCCTGTTTTTTGCTTCAATTTAATGTTGTTCAGGTCCTTTAATATTTCACTCATTTTAAGTGTTTATAATTTTTCTTTTCACGACTTTATTAACGTTTGCTTCAACATCAAAAAACTTCAAAAACTGAGTGTGATATGTTTATAAGTTTTCTGACTTTTTATAGTGTTTTTTCCATTAGAGCGCGACTTTTAAAAATCATTTCTAAATCATTAACATTATCGCGGTTTGTGGTTTTAATAAAGAAGAGTTTAAAAAATAAAATTAGTTTATAGTATACCTCTCACTTGAAACAAACAACTATGGTTTCTTCATTGGAATTAGAAAATTTCTTAATTAAATATGAAAAATTCATAGATCCCGATCATGTCAAAGCTTTTCAGGACATGATTACAGAAATGAGATCATCTCTTCATTTTAAATATTCGATTCATGGTTTACATAGGGTAGACTGTTGTTATGCTGAAAATTCAGATAAGGAAATGTATGACATTTGTAATTGTGTAACTTTGTGGTCACGATATCAAACTACAAGAAAAGTCTATAATTTATATGCAGCTATCTTCAAAGAACCACGATGGACTTCCTATTAGTGATAAGACATTAAGATTGTATTGTAACATGTATTCTAAATGTTTAATAAAAATTATTCAAAAAATATTTTATAACTGTTTTTTATATTTTATACAAATGCTTATCTAAAAAACCGCAGAAGTCATATCATTATTTTCCCACGCGTTGACAAACAAGAATTTGTATATTACATCCAACTGTTTATCCAAAAAACCGCAAACGGACAAGAATTTGTATATTACATCCAACTGCTTATCAAAAAACCGCAGAAGGCAAGCATTGAAAAACAAACATTTTAAATTTAATACAACTGCTTATCAAAAACCGCAAACGGACAAGAATTTGTATATTACATCCAACTGCTTATCAAAAAACCGCAGAAGGCAAGCATTGAAAAACAAACATTTTAAATTTAATACAACTGCTATCCAACTGCTTATCAAAAAACCGCAGAAGGCAAGCATTGAAAAACAAACATTTTAAATTTAATACAACTGCTTATCAAAAACCGCAAACGAACGGTCGGGAGGACAGGGGCAGAGGGATAGGGCCAGAGGGAGGGGGGGACTGAGGGATGGGGTACTGAGGGACGGGTGACTGAGGGATGGCGACTGGGGTACTGAGGGGTGGGGGACTGAGGGATGGGGCAGAGGCGTAGATAAACTAAACCATAGACGGACAAAACCGCAAGAACACACCTAAACCACAACCGCAAGCACACACCAAAACCGCAACCGCAAGCACACACCAAAACCACAACCGCAAGCACACACCAAAACCGCAAAAACGAGATAAGCAAGCGCTCCTTTGGCTCCTTGTGCCAGAATGCCCATATTATACCTACTAGTATCATACGGCTTAATGCATTTTCAATACAAATTCAACTAGCTATCGACGTTTCTTTTCGACGGCAGTAAAACAAAAATAAAAAAATCGAAATCTAGTTGAATTCAAAGATGTTAAATAATGATTAGATAATGCTAATGATTGCTAATTAACTTTCTTTTGTGAAATTCTCTAATTCATTAAACAATTAGAATTAGTTCAACTAATTCCCATTAGATAATTGAAATTTTTATTCCAATGGTAAAACTAATTGCAATTAGTTGCCATTAGCAAAAAAAATTGGTTTACCTTTACAATTAGAAATCTAATTGACTTGTGCTAATGCAATTAGATATTCAATTAGCTCGAATTAGAATCAATTATTATGATAAAAATAAATTTTTTCCAAAGAATTATTGAAGTGATCGAATAATGATGTAAGCCACTGTATGTGGAAACATGTGGTTATTCGATTACCGTAAGTCTATGATTCTTTATGATTCTCTTTTGAAATTGCCATTTGTGTTTACACGGGCAATTCTGTTTAGAGCAATTCTAGTACAAAACAACGCGTAGAAAATTGAGAATGAGAATAACAAAACGAATTGCCAGTACGGGCATGTTTCTTCCCTGTTCCATTCTTCTTACCTCTCTCTCCAACGAACTCAACAATTGCGGCAATTATAACTGCCAATGTAAAAGCGGACTAATTGTTATCAACTGGTAATTGTTTGAAATGTAAATAAATAAACGTGCTTTGCAATTTGTTTCAACTTCAAACTTTCAAGTGTTTGCATTGTTTAATATTCTAAATGAAAGTGGTATTTTTGTTAACTTAAAAACATATTTATTTGTCGCAATGTCGGAAGAAATATCATTTGCAAGTGAATTTTCTGATGATGATGAGGATTTTGATGTTACATACACGCCTTCATATGTACATAAGTAATATATATATGTGTGAAATTCGTATTGTGAATAGTTTTTTTTTGTTTTTGAAAATATCAAAATAATTGATTCTAATTCGAGCTAATTGAATATCTAATTGCATTAGCAGAATTCAATTAGATTCCTAATTGTAAAGGTAAACCGATTTTTTTTGCTAATGGCAACTAATTGCAATTAGTTTTACCATTGGAATAAAAATTTCAATTATCTAATGGGAATTAGTTGAACAAATTCTAATTGTTTGATGAATTAGACAATATAAACCAATTGCATCAATTGCTAATTCTAATTGGAATTTAACATGTATGGTTGAATTAGTATTGAAAATTCATTACTACTACACGTTTTACGCCATAACTTCTGAACCCTTCCAGAACACACATTAATTTTACATTGTTGAAAAGGTAATGGAACGTAAAAAAATCAAAATAATGAAAAAGAAAAAAAAATTCAAGCACCTGTTGCTGGCATAGTATTAAACTTTGAAATTAAGAATGGGTAACTTTACAGCAATTTTTTCAAAAGTTTTATATTTTTTTCTTAAAAAAAAAAGAAATAACCTTTCTAATGATACTTTATTTACGAAAATCAGATTTAAATTGATTGTGCTACGTGGTCTCAAAATAGACCCTATTTTGGCATTCGCATGGCTGTGGGTCCGCGAAAAAATTCTTTAAATCTCAAACTCTGGATTTGGTTTTCTAAACAATAAACCAATTTAAGAACAAAATTTGATCCAAATCAGAAATGTCTAGTGCATCTGATATTACACTTCAATGTGAAATGGGCGATATACTAATTCCTCAGCACGTGTTCATTCAGTATTGCAGCCGTCAATTATTAATTTTTTACTCAAAAAATTGCTTTATTGAATAAAAAAGGGCCAAGACAAAATTTAAAAGTGCAAAACAACAAAAAAATTTAAGGAACTCACATAAATTTCGCGGCAATCAACATTCTTTAAATAAAAAATCAAATAATAGTGCTTTTATATGCAAAATGAAGACGATTAGCGCATTTCTTTGGCTGAAAAAAAGTTACGCTCATTCAACAAAAGAGGAGCGGTCAGCGAAAAAGCCCAACAGCAGAAGTAACAGGCTTACGGAAATGCAGGTGTGATGCTTTATGGTCCCGGCATTGCGGATTAGTGAAATGTAATCAATAGTGTCAATAAAATTAATACAAATTCGAAAAATTCTGATCGCGATAAATCTTTTTGCATTGTGTTGACTCGGTTGATAAAGGACCGGATTATTGTTGGCCGGATTATTTGCACATAACTCCACAATCTCAGTAAGCAATCAGCCACTACCTTTCGTTGAAAGAACGTCTTCTGTAATGCAGGAGATATATTTTCGTACGAGAGCAGTCAAAAAAGTCCTTGCAAATCTTAACATAAACGAAGCCTCTGGTCCGGATGGCATATCACCACTTGTGCTTAAAGCGTGTGCTTCTAGCCTGGCTCGGCCTTTGCGTAACCTGTTCAGCATCTCCTACAGAACAGGAGTATTTCCATCTTGTTGAAAGGTCGCAAGGATCCAGCCGGTACCAAAAAAAGGGCGATGCCACGAACCCTGCAAACTACCGACCCATATCGACACGCTCGACGCTCGCCAAAGTTATGGGGAGCGTAATTAACTTCAACCTTATGAACTATCTGGAGCACAATGAATTGCTTAGTGACCGTCAATATGGTTTTCGTAGGCCCCGCTCTACTGGTGACCTTATGGCGTTCCTAACTGAAAAATTTAACCAATGCGTTCACTTATTCTAGAGTAACTAGAGTTTAATGCTAGCAAGACCCAGTGTTGTCTGTTAACAGACAAGCGAATCAATTGCCCCTTCAAGATCATATTTGGAGCTTCTGGACCGGATTCAAAGACGTGCGATATTTTTGATAGGTGATGGAAATATTTCATCTTCTCTCAACTGTTTTGAAATGCATCGTCGCAATGTTGGTTGCCTAAGCCTTCTGTATAGGTACTACCATGGAAAGTGTTCAAGGGAGATACATGGCCTGAAGCTACCAGCTGGTGTGTTCCCTAAGTCCATTCGGGCAGCTCTCCAAGCCCATCCCTTTACCATTGCAACTTTGTCCAATAGAACATCGCATTACCGAGATAATTCGTCCTTTGGTCGCTCAGTAAAATTGTGGAACGGTCTCCCTGCGAGCGTATTTCCCGGCAGTTTCAATCTGTGTAAATTTAAATGAAATCTTCACCGACACTACTCCATTTTTCCACCCTCCAACTAACTATCACCCGTCTTCCGAATCAACACAATGCTTTCGCATTTATAAGGGGCATCCCCTGAGTGCTGGTTAAGTCTAAAAAAAAAAAAATGTTTTGTAGGGCAATTTACCTCATTTAGGTAATTTAACTTTAGTTAAATTAAACCGAGATGAACTCACTAAAATTGGACGTTTAAGGTTGGATTAGGCAAAAAAAGAAACACATTATATGATAATTTAAGTCAATTTAAATTCAACGAATGCTAAAATATCTAGTTAAACCGAGTTTAAACGTCCAATTTTGGTGAGTTAAACTCGGTTTAATTTAACTAAAGTTTAAACTCGTACTGAAAAACTGGCCCTTAGAGCACAAAATAAAAAAAAAATAATTTTTTTACGGGGAAAAAAAAACCAAGAAATGCCTAATTTTTAAAATGTTTTTTTAATTTGTGATTTTTTTAATTGAGTGCAACTATTTACGGAAGTGAAAGGTTATGTCGAGCTGAGCAAAAAATCGTACGAGAGGGGGGGGCGGAGGGGTCTATTTTCACATTCTAAGGAGCTACAGGGTTAATTAATATTTGACAACTTTGATTCACGTTATTGTTTCTAGCAGGAAAACTAACCTACATAAAACTTATTTTGATAACTTATTGCAAAGACAATAAAATCACCTTACTAACGGTATATCAACAAACCGCAACAACTCAACCGTTACCGAGCTGTGCTCGTGTGAAGATGAAATCGATTAGTTGAAACTACCAAATTTCAATTTTGAGTGCAAATTTCTCAGATTTTCACGTAATTAATGACATTTTTTTCTATTATCAATTTTGTAATTTATTCAATTTTCTTTTAAATGACACCAAAAACATAAACATATCCCTAAAAATAAAAAAGATAGCTGCACTAAAAAAATATACTTATTAGAAAATAATGATAAATAATGACATTACAATTAGTTATGCAGTAGATAATATCATTGTTTTCTAAAAAGTATAATTTTTTTAGTACAGCCAACTTTTTTATTTTTTGAGATATGTTTATGTTTTTGGTGTTATTGAAAAGAAAATTTAATAAATTACAAAATTGATCACGAAAAAAATTTCATTTATTACGCGAAATTCCGACAAATTTGCACTCAAAGTGTAAATTTGGTAGTTCCAACTGACTGATTTCACTTTCACACGAGCACAGCTCGGTAATGGTTAAGTCGGTAGGGTTTGTTGATATACCGTTAGAAAGGCGATTTTATTGCCTTTGCAAATGAGCTATCAAAATAAGTTTCTTCTAGGTTAGTTTTCCAGCTAGAAACAATAACGTGAATCAAAGTCGTCAAACATTAATTAACTCTGTAGCGCCTAAGAACGTGAAAATAGACCCCCTCTCGTACAATTTTTTGCTCAGCTCGACATAACCTTTCACCTCCGTTAATAGTTGCACTCAATTGCTGGACACCCTGTATATAGCTTAAAATGCCACAGGTAAGCAATCTTTTTTTTAAAGTCTTTTTTAATGCCCTCTAACGGTAGCAAACGAAATTATAATATGAAAAAAAATTGTTTTGTAAATTAAGGAAGTTATATTAATATTCTAAAAATAAATAAATAAAGATAATTATCAAGATTCTCCAGAAAAGAAATATTGTAAACACTGTATTATTTTCGCCTTCTAAAGTGTAGGATTGGCTAGATTTTTTTGCTACGACATAACGCGATATTTAATACAAAATATGTCCACAAATTGATCTCAAAGAGAAAAATATGAAAAATTTTAGGAAATATTTAATTGTTTCATCATACAGATGAAGGATTGCGCATAAAATTATTTTTGAAAGAAGTTAATTTAGATTTAGTTTCTGGTAGAATACTGGGAACGACAAGAAATGGTACAAACATTGATGCGATGCTTTCACGATTCGTAAATCATGTAGTTTCCGATGTTCATGCATCATATTTTGGTTACCACAACCCTAATATTACAGTTTTTAATAATGACGTTACTATTAATGAAATTCATAAATTTACCTCATAATTTATGTAGTATAAGTAATATATTTTAATATTGGAAAAGTATACATTCCTTTTAGTTATACAAGAGATGCCTTTATTTACCCCCTTTACCTTTTATATGCACCTCAAATTCCATGCTAATCGATCTAAAGGAGTAAACTCCATTCGCGCGTCGGAGCTGACACACTTATTTTTTTTTTTTACATGGTGTAAAAATACAGGGTGTCCCGCAATTGAGTGCAACTATTTACGGAGCTGAAAGGTTATGTCGAGCTGAGCAAAAAATCGTATGGGAGAGAGGGTCTATTTTCACATTCATAGGAGCTACAGGGCTAATTAATATTTCACGACTTTGGATTATGTTATTGTTTCTAGCCGAAAAACTAACTTACATTAAACTTATGTAAGCTCATAATAAAGGCAATAAAATCACCTTTTTAACGGCATATCAGCAAACCCCACCAATTTAACCGTTACCGAGCTGTGATCGTGTGAAGATGAAATCAATCGGTTGCAACTACCAAATTTCAACTTTGAGTGCAAATTTCTCAGAATTTTGCGTAATAAATGAAATATTTTTTGGAATAATTTTGTAATTTATTCAATTTTCTTTTTAATGGCACCAAAAACATAAACATATCTTTAAAAATAAAAAAGTTGGATGTACTAAAATAATTATACTTATTAGAAAACAACAATTGTAATGTCATTATTTATCATTATTTTCTAATAAGTATAATTTTTTTAGTACAGCCAACTTTTTTATTTTTTAAGATATGTTTATGTTTTTGGTGTCATTCAAAAGAAAATTTAATAAATTACAAAATTGATCCTTAAAAAATTTCATTTATTACGCGAAATTCTGAGAAATTTGCACTCAAAATGAGCTATAAAAATAAGTTTTATGTATGTTAGTTTATCTGCTAGAAACAATAACGTAAGCCAAAGTCGTGAAGTAATAATTAACCCTGCAGCTCCTAATAATGTGAAAACAGACCCTCCCCTCCCATAAGATTTTTTGCTCAGCTCGACAAAACCTTTCAGCTCCGTAAATAGTTGCACTCAATTGCGGGACACCCTGTATGTACACTCACTTATACGTAATTATTAATTTTTTTTTTATGTCTTTGTCAGGAGTTTCACATCTATCTATCTCTGATTTTTTTCTTCAAAAATCGCAAAATACTTTCAAGTTAAATAATAAAAATGCCGTGTAAATATAGACTTTTTCCCGTCACATTTAGGATACTCCAGTGACGAACATGGTGAATGACTTCATAAGGATTGAGTAACTGTGAAAAATCGTTTCAAAGGAAAATACTGAAGACACATGCTAGCTGAATATTGTTGGCAGGCACAAATTCAGGAGGTAATAAACGAAATAACAGCCGTTCAAAATTTTCAACATCTTGGAATTTAAATATATTTTCGCAACCATACAAAATTTTAAGCAAAAATTTTTTAAAACAAAAACAACGTAAATAAAAATTTACGAAGAGTATGGAACTGATTTTTAATTTCAAAAGTTTGTTTTTTAATAACCTTTTTAATATGCTTTCATTCATAAAAATCGGTCAACTCTTTTATATTTTATGCGTTATTTTCTATTTAAAACGTGCTGGAGGAAAATGGCGAGACACGTATATCTTTTTTTAAGGTCTATTTTTATAATATACTAGCTTATACCCGGCGCTTATCACCCTGCTTATCCCCTAAAAAAGGGCGTAGCTTTAGTGAAGCCATGCTTTTATAGTAAGTTCGTTCCGAGTTTCATTGATGTGTGACTTATTTCGAAAGCTATACCGAAAGTTTTGGGTGCGGAAAAGTACCACGCCCCTCGTCCAACACCCATAAAATTTTACCTGTGGAACGGCATGTGTAAATTGAGGTCGAATACTGAATTCCGAGGCTGTGCGACCTATAATTCCCAAACTGTTTGATATCGAAAATTTTAGGTGTATAAAAGTGCCTTTTACGATCGGCACCAGACTTCACAGGAACCCTCTCAAGGCTTTGGTATAAAAATTGGCTTAGCGGTTTCGAAGTCTTTACGTGATATACACATATACCCACATACGTATTTGAATTAAGTCGCTTCACGCTCTTTAGGAAAAAAAATTGTTCAGTCCGGTTCTTCAAAATAATCCATGGCGTATGTCAGGCCCGTAGCCAGGATTTACCTTAGGGGGGATTTTGATAAAAAATCTATAAGTAAATACCAGTAATAACTGAAAGAAAGGATATGAAAATTTTTAAGCAAATCCCTTTTCTTTGGAGACTATTTGTGAATATGCCTGTTTTTAAATGACCATAAGATAGATGAGAAGAGTTTATTTAAATATTTTTTACAAATCAATTTTGAGTACTAAGTGTTTTGATTTTTGCCTATAGTTTGTTGAAAAATGGTCCAAATTGAGAATTTTTAATTTCTTTTAAAAAATATTATTCCGAAAATTAGCACAAACAGTAAAAATGTCTGTGACAAAATTTTACTAATTCAACAATATTAATGTGAACGGTAAAAATATTAATATTAAAATAAATACTCTGCTAGATTAATTTTTATAAAAAGAACCAGTAACTTTTTTTGAATATTTAAGAATGTAATCGGTTGTGGATATATATTTAAATTATTTGCATATTAAAAACACTAAAAACAAAATTTTTTAACTTCTAAATTGTTTTTTAATTTTTTAATATAATAAAAATAAACATTTTTAAAATGCTCAAGCTTAAAAAACTGTAATTGTTAATTTTTTTATGAAAATTTGGTAACATGATTAAAAAATCATCAAATCATTATAAAATTGGACTATAAAATGTTTTACAAAAATTTTTTAAAAATGAAAAAAAAACCCACTCAAATGAATGCTTTTTCAAAAGTTTTGGGTCTAATAAGCTTACCCAGCAAACCATAGTTGACGACTTTGTCGAAATTCCGACGAATTCATAACTATTTCGAGCTGTCTTAAAGAAATCGTTACAATTTCGTTACGCAAATATCGGAACAGTTTCACTTTTTATACGAATTTATAAAGAGTTTCGTTATGCAACTGTTTGTAAAACATATGGAAATGCAAACAGAGTAAACTTTCCTTTCTTTCGAACTGGATGAACGAAATCGTAACTTTTTCGTTAGGACTCGTTACGAAGTCGCGTTAACCGCTTCATACGATATTCTTTACGATTTCGTAACAAAATCGGATTCCGAAATCGGAAAGATTGCGAAATGTTTGTTACGATTTCGTTAAGAATATTTCGAAATCTTTCCGATTCCGAAATCCGATTTCGTTGCGAAATCGTAACGAAAATCGTATGAAGGGTTTGACACGACTTCGTAACGAAGTATCGTAATGGTTTCGTAACGAGTCCTAGCGAAAATGTTACGAAAAAGTTACGATTTCGTTCAGACAGTTCGAAAGAAAGGAAATTTTACTCTGTTAGCATTTTAATATGTCGTACAAGCTGTCGCATAACAAAATTTTATATAAATTAGTATAAAAAGTATTACTGTTCCGATATTTGCGTAATGAAATTGTAATGATTTCTTTAAGACAGCTCAAAATAGTGACGAATTAGTCGGAATTTCGACATAGTCGTCAACTATGGTTTGCTGGGTAGATATGGCATAAAAAATGTCAAGCTAATTTTCTTCAATTTACAAAATAATATTCGTTCTAGGTATAACTTTCATATATATATATTTTACTGGATATCAGGGACTTTTTGAGCATTGAATTTGATTTTTAATATACCAACTTCTTGGAGATGAATTCCAATATAATGATTATGACTCTTAAAAGCAAAATTATCTTTCACTTGGACAAAAAAATTTTTCAATAATTAAGTGAAGTTTTCAAGAAAATAAACATCATTATCACAGTTTATCTAAAAAAAAATTACATTTTTAATTAAATAGTCTCATTTGTGTTACTTCTTCATACTTTCTGGATCCCAAGGGGGGGTGGGGGAGGGGGTTGAACACCTAAAATTCCCCCCTTGTCTACGGGCCTGGCGTATGTTATGATGATCCCCAAAATATTTCGACTACAAATATTGGCTGGTATGGCATTTAAAAAAAAAACAAACGGTTAGAAATAAGAGTAATGAAAAAAATCTTGCGTCAAAAAATCTTAAATTTTTTTCCGTTGGACCAAAGATAATGCGGATTTTTATGGATTGTTTTAACTACTCATATTATTTTCACTAAAATTCAAACGAATTCTATCCTATACTACTTTAAGTCAAATAAATTGTAAAAAATGTGTAAATTTTTTGTAATTTCATTTAATTTAGTTCTTCACTTTACACTATATTTTATCATCAATAGATACTTTATTTTACTAAAAGTAACATGGCAAAACAAAAAAAAAAATTTTATTTGCATTTTAGTGAAAGTAATTTAAAAAAAAAGTTAAAAAATTAATGAAAATCTGCATTATCTCTCGTCCTACTGTAAAAATTTAAAATTTATTGGTGCAGATTGGACAGAAGAACTTTTTCATTACTATTATTTCTGACCGTTTGTTATTTTTAACTACCACACCAGTAAATATTTTTATAAAAAACTCGATTTTTAGAGCATATTTCAAACCATTGCGTGGCATACTGGTTGAGGTGCGTGTCTTGTATGCCATAGAACCCAGGTTCGAATTCCACCTGACAGAAAGTTTTTTCAATTGAATTAATTTTTCTGTTCGGCCGACATCTCTACGCAGACAATGGCAAACCTCAGAGAGTAAAGTTAAAACTGGCATGAAAAGCTTCTTGAGAACATAAGCCGTTCGGAGTCGGCATAAAACTTGTAGATCCAGTTCTCGATGATTTGTGTTCAAACATTTCACAACACGCACAACACAATTGATCATAAGAAGCTCGGTTAAAGTCTTTTCAAGGGTTGAAATGGCCATTTCGTTTTGTTTTTTTTTGTGGGTGGTACAAGTGGGAGTGGCAAATTTTATATATATATATATATTGACTGCCACTTAGAGCACCTGCATATCAAGTGTGTATGCAAAAACGTGTACAACTCAGGAATAAGCATGATTTCGATAAAGTGGGCGTAGATGTAGTGTGGCCATGCCCATTTTTTGTACATTGACCGACAGTAACCATACAAACTAAATTAGCAAGTCTTAGTCTTCTACGGCAAAAGCCGTCTGATATAAAGCATTTTTACTGATTTGTGGGCGGTAAAAGTGGGCGTGCAACGTTTATATTTACATAGTGACTGTCACTTGTATGCATAGCACCTGCATATCAAGATTCACTATCAAAACTTGAACATCTCAGGAATTAAAATTATTGCTGAAAAGTGGGCGTAGATATAGTGTGACCACGCCCATTTTTTGTACAGTCACCGAAAGTAAACATCTGAACAAAATTACCAAATTTAAGTTTTATATGATTAAAACCGTCTGATATATAGCATTTTTTTGGTTTGTGGGCGAAAGAGCCAATTTGGGTTGTATGGCAGGCCCAATCAACACCAAACTTCACAGGAACACTTCCAGAATGTTGCTTCAGTATCCTTAAAAATTTCATAAAGTTTGGTTCGGTGGTTTTGGAGTCTATACGTGATATACACACATATCCACATACCCACATACATACATCCATTTTTATTTATATAGAAGAAGATTGCAAATTCGCATGGGTGCACACCTCTGTTGGACCGTGTAATCGGGACAATGATCCACAAGCTTTGAATTGAGATATGATAAATTACACACATAACACCACCCAACGAAATTCAACTTTTGGCTACACACATGGGAAAATTTATTGTATTCTTAAATAAGAGCTTATCTTTCAGATTTTCATTCTACAGAAATTAATCTAATTATCTAAAATTTGACTTGCAATATATACTTTGAATTGTTATTTGACAAAATCGGATAGAAACTCCCCATAACTTCCATACAAAGTGACGTCATCAAAATAGAAAAATTTCATAGTGCCTGTTTACATTCGCCTTCATCTGCTGGTATAATATACGTGTAACAACTAAAAAAACGCAGCTTTTTTCAAAAATGTTTTTTAGATACAGCTTATTGTACAGCTTATTACATAAAAAGTACTTTATAAAAATAAATTTTTTTTAAAATAATTTTCAGGCTTTTATATAGAAGGCGCTGAAAATAACATTAAAAAAAACTCATCCAAAACGGTTCGATGGATATCTCCTTTCCCATATATCTGAAACAAAAAATCAAATGTCATTTTAAAGTGCCAACCATTAATTTGGCATCCCTCCTACGCACGACCCCCGGAGGGTTTTTTAAAAATTGTGGCGAAAGTTAAAGTAAAAAATAAGAAAGAGATAGATTTTAGCGCGCTTTTTGTCTATAAAAAAAAACAAAAAGTAGGTAATTGAATTTTGGGGGGATGGGGGGAGGGGGAATGAAAGGACAAAATTACAAACAAAATGCAAAAAATTCATTGAAATTGAACCAATAGATTTCGAGTTATCTATTGAACCGTTTTAAAAAAACTAGTTTCGAGGAAATCGCAGCTTTTGTTTTTCGAAATTTTCCATATATTTTTAAAATTATCGGTTGATAAACTTACTATTATTTAATCTGCAATGCCAGGTATCGTTTTAAAAACATGTGTGTATATTCTATAAACTATGAAGAACATATTAAGCAAAAAACAAAAAAAAAATTTTTTTAAAAAATTTACATGTACATTAAATGTCACAAAACCGAGAATATTAGATGACACCTAAGCGAAGTATTTGTTGGTTCCAATTTTGATTCCAAGAGCACTTGGTTTCTACAACCCCGATTGTTATATTTGAAAAAAGCCCACCGGCAACTTTTTCGTTGTCTTTGTCATTTGAAAATTGTAAAATAGCTTATTTTCGGTCCCTATCTATAATATTACCAACTTTCTTATGGGTGCAAAGATGTGCCGTATTGATGTCTGTAAATATGATTCACACTAAATTAAACAATTTTCGTTTGACTGCTAATGATCAACTTTAAAATAAGCTTTATTAAAAATGAATGTCATACCATTGAGCCTCCCCGCACAGGTGAAAAGTCACGATGTCGTTCCATACGAAATGATGCTATTGGCAATGACATTGGTGAGATTGCTGCTGTTTGTATTTGAGGCTTAACCGAACGATCAAATTGTGGAATTTTTGGTTGCGAAATCTCTTCATCCTCAATTATGGGTGGCTTCATGTGACGTTTGTTTTCACGCGCCAGTGCTAATTGCTGTTCCCGTTGCTGTCGCTCCCGCTCATGCTGTTCATCGAGTTTTTGACGTTCCTGCAACTTGGACTCAATGTGTTTAGCGGTTTCTTCTAAATTCACCACTTCTTTTGGCGATAGCTGATCTTGTTCCTGTTGTTGCAGTTCAAGGCGTTTATATTTGTCCAGCTCGTCACGCAAACGATTATTTTCCACTTTCTTTAAATAGAGAAAAAAAAAAACATTTAAATGAGTTTAAAAAATTAACAAATGTACATAAACTAACATAGTCCTCGGCAGTACTTTCCAACTGCATTAAATTGTAGAGTAACTCTTGCTCTGAATTTGTAAGATCAACATTTGTCTTACTTTTGGTTCTTTCAAATATTGTTTGCCATTTTTTGGCTGCTCGTTCCAGCTCAACATCATTCTCATGAGCACGCTCTAGCAGATCTTTTTGTTCTTTTAGAATTTCAACAATTGGTTTCTGCTTTTGTTGGTCATAAGTTTTTAACGCCGCTAATTTACTGGAACGATCAATGCTTGGAGGTCGCTCTATAGTGGTTAAGGTGGAGCTAGCTGAAACGTCAACAGCAGCACTACGCGAGGGACTCATTGCATTGGCTTTCCAGGAATTTGCTATATCATCTTTCATTGTTATATCGTGTATGGATGGATACTCAATGTCATCGATTAGTTCAATGCAATCCTCGACTGGTTGTGGCGCTTGTACGCTGGGATTTGTACAAAGTGTTGGATACATCATTATGAAGTATTCGTAGCCACCTTCGAGTATTTTAATGGGTGCACGATAGATAACATCCGGATCCCACTGAGATTTATATTAATATATATATATTCATGTTTGATTTTAGTTCTCTTTAACTTACATTTTGCAGTATGTTTTGGAGTATTGCTATTGGAGAATTTGGTGGTGGATTTTCATCCTTACAATTCCAATCCATAAGCACAACTTGATTCTTTACAGAGCGCGCTGACCACATTACTCTACCGGTGTTGTCCAGCTTATCCTGCAGTTTACCAGCAGACATTCTACAGTGCAAGAAAATAAATAGCATACATATATTTTGTCACAGAATTGGTTATCTTACCCTGCCATTATATGTTCTTCCGGTACATTGAAAGCCCATGCATAGGTCAAATGCGAAGAAGCATAATCTTTACTTGGCCTACAGTCCATTATCAGCACGTTGTTTTCTTGGGTTCGCTTAAACAACTCAGCACAACTGATAAGCGCCTGAGATATCAATGAAGCTTCTTGCTTTTCGATATCATCGGCAGCTTTAAGGCGATCAAATTTCTCGGCTGCACTCAGCTCGTTGTATGCACGTTGGCGGCCATTCGGTGAGAAAGGCATATTATCAGAGTGTTTGGTTACCGCTGTCAGTTTTGAATAGCGATTACTCAGCGATTTACTTAGCAGCTCTAGCTTATCCATGGTGCCCGTATGCGAGGAATTACCGCCAAGCATCTGTTTAACGGATTGCTTATGAAGCTGGTAGTCAGGTTTCTTGTGTATACATGAGAGTAAATTAAAATACTTCATGTAGAAAACGTAGGCCAACTCCTCGTCTCCATCGAGATAGTATTTCTCCGCTTCTCTGAACAGCTTGCGCGCTGACTCCAGAAGTCTTTAAGATGTTTGTAAAAAACAATGAAATTGCAAAACAATGAAAATTTTAAATTTTGTAGTCATGAATAAGGGTTTAGAGAACAATTCAAACCACTTACATTTGCATTTTTTTAGTGCGAACATCAGGAATTACCGTACGTTTGTCCAAATCTTCCAGCGTCTTTCCTAAATGCAGTTCCTTAACTTGCGTCATTTGTGTGTGCAGTCTTTAATCCCTTATTATGATGGTGGCAGGCAGACTGCAATATTTCTGACTACTTGTTCAGCCAGTTTCTTCAGGATTTACAAGAATTTTTTGTTTTCGTTTAAACTGCTTAACCAAAGAATTCACTTATCTTTTGATAATATTACATTTTTTCAATGTACTAAATCACTATATATCCCAGTTTTTGTTACATTTACTACATTAATTAACTAAAATACATAAAATAAAATTCACTCAGCTTTTGCCTGCGATTTGTGAAAAAATGACGTTTATGTTTTGTTCGATGAAGGTTGTCATCCGATGAAAAGTGCTGCCAAGTTAGAATGCTGCTGACACAAAATAAAGCTCGTTCACATCGATTAAGAATGAACGAATGACCATGTATGAAGCGATTTTCTTCAGTCACTTAGGTGATTCCACCGATTTGGATTTCGGATGATTTGTGGCTTACTTTTAGTTTGGGGTCGGACTCAAATATTTAAAAAATTTAAAAAATTCAGCAATTTTTAAAATTTGTGTGGAAGCTGGAACCAGGATTGAAAATCTGAATATGATCAAATTTACAAGGGAAAGTACGGTTTGAAATTAGCGTGGAACATACACAAACTTTAACCTTCATAGGTCCAAGTAGCATTATGAAATTGGTGTATTTATTAGAAAGCCAAAACAATTTGTATTAAAAATAACGGCGATTTTAAATAAAAATGTTTTATCCTGTGGTGCTTTATTCTTTTATTAAATTTTTTGTAAAACAATAACTTGTATACAAAAATATATACAAAATTTGTACTAAAAATCGCCGCAATTTTGAATAAAAAATTTTCGCCTACGGTGCTTGGATATTTCATCACATATATTGTAAAACCAATTAGTAAATATGTATATGAGAGATAAATATGAAAGATTGATAGATTAATAATATTACTACAGAAATAAAAACAGAAATATTTTCAGAACACCTTGCATGATTAGTATAATTTTTGGCATTTGGAGCCTCCTTTGTATTTCTAGAAGAGTACAACAGATTTCACTATTGATATCTCATTTAAAATACCACATTTAAACTTCATAATAAATAAAAATTATTCTTAAGCTACTTTCACATATCGTCGTATAATTCCACCGTGTGGGCCAGTGTTTGTTGGATCACCGTCAGTGCATATTCCAATTAATGCATCCAGTGATATATTTTTATCGTTGAAAAAATCATTTAATTTGGTTGTTTTGTATTCAGCGGTTTCATGTTCCAGTCTTACGTAACCAATCAATTCAGAATTGGGTTCTCTCAAAATAACAAGATGAGGTTCTTTTACCATCCTAGTATGATACTTCTCATCAACTTTAGCTGTCGTTAAAGTATCATCTTTTCTGCCATCGAATGAAAACGCTAACAAATTGGTATGATCTAACTGTTTGCGAACCACTTCTTGTCTGCATTTCTCTTTTTCTCTGCGAACTTTCGATTTATCCATGATGAGAGGTTTGCCATGCTTATCTTTCATTGTAAAATCTTGGAAAAGAGCGGTTCCCAATGCCGATGCTACTCTATCAGGCACACCAAATCTGTCACATACCAAGGCAAAGTTAAAACAATCGTATCTCTCTGTGTATTGTGAACTTGTGCTTCTATCCATATCTTCTTGAACCGGTGGCGGTGCGTATTTTGAATCATCGGAATGTTAGTATTGATGACATAGACGTTGCTCCTTGCTCTTCAGTTTCCATCACAACTGCATCCATTGTTAGTCTTCTCTCATTATGTTGATCGTGCATGAATTCTTTGAGGCGTTCGGGAACCCAGCCGCATGCACATGTAGCTGCCTTCAAATCGCATTAACATGTTCCAATGTAAAAAAATGTTTCCAGTGATTTTACATACTCTGTAAATTGTTGGGTTTTGTTTCTTCTCTTGATTTGCTCTTGATACTTGTCAAGCAATTTATTCAATTTATTAAATACACTTTTTTTCAGCATAATTTCCATACCAAGTTTTTCCCAAATTCCATTCAAATTATCTTGTACTTGAATAGTGAATGATTTATGGGAAAACTTTTTTTGTTCTGTTTTAGCACGTTCGCTTAAGTAAAAATAATATCTCAAGATATCCAGATGGGTTGGTAAATTAAGATCAGTCAAATCAGTAGACACACCAAAAACAGTAACATCGTGCTTGGGTATATGACTCATTGGGTTTTCGATAGTTGTTGATGTTGTTGTTGCTTCATCTTGCGGTGTAGAGGATGGTGGATTCATTGTAAACTTTTTGATTTGGAATGGTCAACTTCACTTATTATTTTTTTTCTAAATATTTTTTTATCTGAAATTAGCACTTCACACTTTGAGTTCTTCACAACGACTTAATGCATTCACAAGAACTGTTGCGTTATATATGGTCTACGAGGCGAGGTAATAAGAATGAAATGGTAATTTCAATTCTACCTGCTGGGTCTTGTGGTGGCTTAAAAACGCATACAAGCAATTTTAGGATCTGCAATTGTGTCACAGTGATACCTTAATTTTTTAAAAGGGTTGCGGTGCATTCCAGTTTCTAAAGAGAAAAAAAACTCCAAAAAGAAAAAAACATAGGCATTTCGCTGATTTTTTCATGTAAAGTGCCAAAACTGCCGATTTTTTGAAATGTTTGTATGGGGGGTGTGCCACTGGCATGGGTTTGTCGGGCCTCCAAAGTTAGTGGGGGTCGGTCATACATTTGGACTCGATTGGAGCACTCTAAATGGGTCAAAGTGGGATTATTCAAAATTTGCCCCTACCCAAAAGTTCGACCCAAATTGGGGGACATCAGAATTCGTTTTAGAGGTATGGTTCCTTCGGCAAAGTTTCTTATTTTGATCCCTAGAATACGATTTTCACAGAGCAATGGGCGATTTTTTTGCCTACCCACAAATCGACCCGGCCTACTATATAGGGTATTGTTGTTGTTAGTTGTTTTTTCTTCAGTTGATTTCTTCGGAAAGCAACATTGACCTTGAGCTCGATAAAATATAACCTTTAATAATTGAAAAGTTATTGGAGTTATATAAACACATAACTTAAAACTTATGAAAGAAGGTCGTAATTAATCTACAATTATTTTTTCAATTTGAAAATTTTTTAAGTTTTTGGAAGCACTGCTACCTCTCTAAGCAAAATTTATTTGCGAGTAGTATTTTGTGCATTATTTTCATTTTTGAGTTGCTGCGAATACTTAAATACTAAGAAAATTGCTGAAATACACGAAGGAATAAGAAGTAAGTAAATGTTTTGAAATTGCATTGAAACTTCCTTTTCAGAAATGTCAAAAAGGTTATCCGACAGAAATATGTTTTCAGAAATGCAGTTTTTAGATATTAACAACAGAAAAGATTTAATACATCTTATTGCTTCACCAAATACGTTATATGTATGATGTTATAAAATTTTATTTTATGTGCGCAGTATACATTTTTATTACTGAAATTATAAATTGTTATTGCATATATAAATATATTATACTTGCAAAAAAATTATAACGGTTGTTAGGCATTTAATAATTTTTTTGATTTTTTTTTTTTTGGAAAAAGGTAAATTTTCTCCGAAAGTGGTAAATTTTGTTCCAAATAGTGGTAAATTTCAGCTCGTTTCTCTGGCAATATTGGTCTATAGCACCATTGAGAACGTCAATGAAAAGAAAAGAAAAGAAAAGAAAAGTAATTTCCTTCTGGTTGATAGGGGCATCAAATTAATCAAGCTAAGCCTATGCTCATAGGATGGCAGGGTATTGTATTCGCGGGGATGTAGGTGTTCCTTAGAGCAAAAAGCAGGAACTGCTTTTTAATAAAGGGTGATTTTTTAAGAGCTTGATAACTTTTTTTTTAAAAAAAACGCATAAAATTTGCAAAATCTCATCGGTTCTTTATTTGAAACGTTAGATTGGTCCATGACATTTACTTTTTGAAGATAATTTCATTTAAATGTTGACCGCGGCTGCGTCTTAGGTGGTCCATTCGGAAAGTCCAATTTTGGGCAACTTTTTCGAGCATTTCGGCCGGAATAGCCCGAATTTCTTCGGAAATGTTGTCTTCCAAAGCTGGAATAGTTGCTGGCTTATTTCTGTAGACTTTAGACTTGACGTAGCCCCACAAAAAATAGTCTAAAGGCGTCAAATCGCATGATCTTGGTGGCCAAATTACCGGTCCATTTCTTGAGATTAATTGTTCTCCGAAGTTTTCCCTCAAAATGGCCATAGAATCGCGAGCTGTGTGGCATGTAGCGCCATCTTGTTGAAACCACATGTCAACCAAGTTCAGTTCTTCCATTTTTGGCAACAAAAAGTTGGCCATTTTGAGGGAAAACTTCGGAGAACAATTAATCTCAAGAAATGGACCGGTAAGTTGGCCACCAAGATCATGCGATTTGACGCCTTTAGACTATTTTTTGTGGGGCTACGTCAAGTCTAAAGTCTACAGAAATAAGCCAGCAACTATTCCAGCTTTGGAAGACAACATTTCCGAAGAAATTCGGGCTATTCCGGCCGAAATGCTCGAAAAAGTTGCCCAAAATTGGACTTTCCGAATGGACCACCTAAGACGCAGCCGCGGTCAACATTTAAATGAAATTATCTTCAAAAAGTAAATGTCATGGACCAATCTAACGTTTCAAATAAAGAACCGATGAGATTTTGCAAATTTTATGCGTTTTTTTTAAAAAAAAAGTTATCAAGCTCTTAAAAAATCACCCTTTAGATTCCAGTCCCTCACTGTGTATTTCGAAAGCAGGATTCCAAATAATGCATCCATATTCTAGAAGTGGGCGTACCAAAGAACAATATAACGTATTGGCACCCATACATTTTGTTTACTGGCTCTTGTTATAATTTTATCATAATGAATATTAAATCCCAATTTATTGCCAAAAACGACGCCAAGATCGGTGATATGATTAACATTTTTAAGTTATTTACCATGGAGTAAGTAAATGCTATGAGCGATGAGATTTTTTCGGGAGAAACTTATTGAATAGCATTTGTTCACGTTTAGAAATAGTTTATTCTGATTGCACCACTGCACTTAAGCAAGTAGTTTCAATTGTAAAAACGTTACATATGGTTCAGAAATTATTAAATTTTACATTTTTGAGCCATCTGCATATAATAGATGTGGGATATCAGACAAAGCATCGGATATGTCTGATATAAAAATATTGAAAAGAGGTGGCCCAAAATGACTTTCTTTTATGGCTCCTTGAAATTTAACAAATTGAGATCTACCGTGAAGATAAGACTTAAGTCAATGGAGAAGTGAGCCCGAGATACCAAACTTTCCCAGTTTGAAAACTAAGATATGATTAGCGCGATCGAAGGTTTCACTAAAGTCAGTGCATATTGCATCAACTCGATGTCCATCTCCATTTTGCTGAAGGTATCAGAAACCATAACCATAAGATTTGTGGTAGTTGATCTACCCTTACGGAAATCATGTTGCTGTTCATTGGGTAATGGGCTTATACAACCTGTCAGTGTTTCGCATATTATTTTATTATTTTTACAGCATTAAATTAGAAAATTTTTTTAGTCATAACATTAATAGGGAAGGCCATAACATACTCAAATAGAGGGCAATAGAGCCCAGGTTCGAGTACTATCTGACACAGAATGTTTTTCAATTGAATTGATTTTTCTGTTCGGCCGTCACCGCTCTGCAGACAATGGCAAACCTCAGAGAGTAAAAACATGAGCCGTTTGGAGTCGGCATAACGGCGTGTCCAGCGTAGACACGAGAAATGCGTTGAATGCGTTGCGGTGCGTTTAATGTGGGCAGATTACAAAATCAAATGTATGTTGGAGAATGTAGTCAACGTTGGAACGATTCAGGTCAAGGAAAGAAGAGAATAGGGACACAGAAAACAATCGTGTTTTTAACGGCTGGCTTCTGCACTTGTTAATTTTAGTGGTCTGAAACAATCGATAGATCTATCGATTCTGTCGATGGTTTTGTACTATCGCATCACAATAGTTGTTAATACTATCGATTGTTTTCGATAGTTTTTGTTTTTCTTAAGTTATGTTTAATTGTATATTGTCACTTTGCATACGCATTTGACTGTAACAAAACTTGGCAGCACCTTTAATAAAAGATAGTTTAGCAGCATGAAGCCTGAAATACAATAGTAAGATAGTGCGATGCGCTGAAGCTATGCGATTTTGTTACGAAACCTTACTCGCATTGTCCTCGCAATCAATGTACAATGAGAACAATTGAAGAAAAATATTCATTTATTTTTATAACAATGTGGGAAATGCACAAAGAAATAAAAATTTTAAATATCCTTGAACATAAGTATCACATAATTTATGTTCTTATTACAACATAAACATGTCCACTTATTTCAAAGTTAAAAGAAGTAACACATAACCTAGTGAAGCAGCAAAATTTTCACAACTTATAATCTGCCTTTTTTGTATTAAATTTTACTAAAAACAAACTCATTTATAAAATAAAAAATTACAAACAGCTATGTGCTCAAATTGTTAATTATTTTTCAATTGAATTTTCATGACAACTCATCATCGCATGCGTCGTTTTTAAAATTTTCGCAAGAATTCGCGAAGCATGGTAAATTGCTACATAAAAACTCTGCTTATGAAAATGCTTTGACAGAGATTTTTACGTTGTCTCGAAACGCACTCTCGCTCTATTGTACTTCGGGCTTGAAGCAACTAACAAGGTAGTAATGACAGCAGTGGTCATTTGCCTGTATATTGCACTGTTTATTTTTTTTTTGCTTCTTTTTTCGTTTTCTTTTTTGTACCATATTCACAACCTACAATCGCGAAAAGAACTGTCACTACCACCTTGGTAGCTGCTTCGTGGTTTAGTGCATGACACATTTAATTACCATATAGCCTAAACACATTGACGACAATTACTACGTAACTGTTTCTGTGTCACAAACAAAAAGACTTGAATACAACTGAAGGTTTGATTCTGTGCAGCAGCCTAATAGATTCAGTGCGAAAACGGCTGGCACCGTATGAAACACGTACGGTAACACGAATGGCAACTATTTTGGATCTCCGTTTTAGAAAAAGAGGGTTTGAATCGGCGAGTAATGCGGCACAAACAGCCATTAAGCTAGAGGAAGAAATTTCATTAATTTGCGCAAAAGTAAACGAATTAAAAAGTATTGCAATTGTTGACAGCAACTCTTGTAGATCTGAAAATCCCCCATCGCTATTTGGCTTTCTGGAGCATAAAATAAATTCAAAAAATAAATCTTCCAGATCCGACGCAATTATCACAATTCGACAAAACATAGAGAGGATGAACATGCTCACGATGCTGATCCTCTTCTATATTGAAAGGCTACTATTTCCAAATTTAATAAGACCCTTCCTCCTTTTAATAGTTCTACATTTAGGTGTCAGCAGATGGCTTTAAGCCGTTAAGGATGTGCATGTTAAAATATTTTTGTATACCGGCAAGTGCAACGGAATCTGAAAGAACTTTTGGTACAGCTGGACTGATTCTTTCAAACAGGAGAAGGCGACTAAAGCCGAAGAACGTAAATATGCAAATTTTCCTGCACAAAAATGGCTGCAATTTAAATAATTAAAAGGAAACAAAATATAAAAATATGTCTTCATTAAATTAGAATGTAAAAGAGTTTTGTAATTTTAATAAATGTATGCAAATTTATTTGATATAAGTCTCTTATTGATCCATTTACTGATTTTGTTAGAAATATTTTTTTACAAATACCAAGCTAAATTATAGCAAAATTGTAAGTTTAAGAGACTATCGAAAACTATTGATAGTTATCCATGTTTTATAAAAAGATATCGCTTACTATCGATAGTGTCAACTATCGATAGTTTCAGACCACTAGTTTATTTCTTTAGTTAACCCTGCGGACACTCTTGCAAGTTCTCACTTGCAAGTAGCTAATATATATTGTCTTCGCAAAAGTTCGAAATTAGCTGCAAGTTGCTTAAGTTAATTTAAAAATGTCGTCGAATGCAAAGGTTCTCCCTGCAATTGCAGTATTGCTTTAAATCAAAGATAACAAGATAGGAATCTTAAAAAACATAACCTCAAAGAGGTTTGCATGCATTTGTGAACTGAAAAATGCAACCCTGAACGCCACTCTTGTTCTTCTTCGGTCGCAAACTCTAAAAGAAATTACTTTGCAACCCCTTGAAATAATGCATATCATCTGGTTTTTATTACATAAATATTTAAGTTGGGCTGCAATAACAAGCTTGCAACCTAAACTGATCATTGCATCCCCTTATTTTGGTTAATATATGCTTTCAAAGTTTGCCAATTTCTTCAGTTGTTGTATTTGTCAATATTTTTGAAAAATTTAATTTTTGGCAAGCCCCCGTTAGTTTATACAAACCCCTGCTATTCAAGGTGAGATAAGAAGAAAGAACGCTCTTCTTCTTTTTCTGCATTTTTCTGTTGAAACTTCGTTTTCAAACAAGAAAAATAGTGCATGGATTGAGCACATTAATGTTTTAATCTTTAAGTTATGTTACAGGAATCTGTTTAACACCCAAATAATTATATGCATGCTTTTATTTTGCTTTTTATCGCCAAACAAAATTTGCATATTTTCACATAATAAATGGATTTTTATTTTCACCACTACCGATTTGTGAAAGTTTCATGCCATCAGAGTTGCCAACTCTGATTGTTTTCTTAAGAATTCTCTTGGATGGCATAAATATTGCGCTGGTACAAAATGGCATATGTTTATCTCTAAGCTTTATAAAATTGTATTGATCATGTATTTGCGTAAAATATAAAGTTGGATTTAATGGAAATACTTAAATCTGTGAATATTATTTCTATATTAAAATGCATATTTAGAGGAAGTAGAAGCAGTGTTCGTATTTGCTCTCATGAAGTTTCATGAATATGGGGTAATTTTTAGTTTAAAAAAACCTGCTCATATTCATTTTCGTGAAGAGCTGACTACATTGTTTTGTTCATGAACTGTAGAAGTAACCGCATAATCACAGAATGCTTTGGTATTGTATTTTTATTGCCACGCTGCTTAACATACATACACACAAACAATTTAAGACATTTCAATGTCTTGAAGTGAGGGTTAGGAAAAACTTTCGAGTGAATAGCATGATGACCTCCTCCTCATCAATATTATCCAATTCACGAACAGCTCACTTTGCTTCCTTCAGTCGTGAAGAAAAAAACATGAACGCTCTTTCATTATCTGTTTAGAGTGATTCATTTCTCTTTAACAGTTTTCGTTCATATATTGGGCTCCTCAAAAAAACTGACTTGAAGTGCGCTCTCTGCATTTTATTCATTTAATGTTTTTCGTTCGCAAGTTTTGGCAGTTTCAAATTCAATTTATTACAATTTTTTCACTAGCTCAAAACAGGTCCATAATAGGAAAAAAAAATTAACGAAAAACATTCATAGCTCCCCGGGGTGCACTATAGAGGGATAAAATGTATGACCAGGTCCTATTATTTTTTCACCACCAATATTTCTTCTCAACGTACACACCTTTCTCTGTCACCCCTCTTGGGGGTCCTCCTACAAAAACACAAAAGAGATAAATGTCGAAAATGGTTTATATCGTCCGTAACTGGACCCCTAGACGGGTCAAATGTATTAACAGGTCCTATAATTTTTTGGTCCACAATATTTCTTTTGAACATATAACATATCTACCCCCTATCTGCCACCCTTTTCTTGGTCCCAATGCGAAAACACAAAAAGTGTCGATTAGTATTCATATCTCTCCCGAATTGGCCCGTAGAGTAATGAAATGTATGAGCTGGTCCTATTATTTTTTGCCCCTCAACATTTCTTCTGAACACACCTACACCCCATCTGCAACCCATTATGTGCTTATAGATCAACAAAAATTTTGCATCAAATAAAAACAAGCGATTTAAAAATTCACGAGCGATAATAAATTCAGCACATCGCACATAGTGGCCGCTTGTACGGGAGATTTGGTCAAAACTGATTTTTTAAAAAATAGGATATTTAAAAAAATTATTGTGCATTTGTAATAAGGAGTATAACATAAATTATTACCCCCTAAAATATTACCCCTTTTTGGATATTTGAAGTCTATTTTTATGCAGTGCAAAAATTAAGCCACTTCAAAAGTATCTATTTTTAGTTTAGGAATGTGCTATAGGAAATTTTTTACTTTTCGTAAAAAATACAGTTTTATCATTATATTAAATTTTATTTATATAGATTTTACATTTCTGCTTGGGTTTTTAAAGTACAAAAGCAAGAAGACTTAAATTTCCTAAAAAAAATTTTAAAGCAATTTTTTTTTTAGTTTGCGCAAAGCGTTAGCTTAGTTTTTATATGATTAGTTAAATATGGCTTATTGTATAGTGGCTTTGTGTATGCGATGTATGTGGTGTTAGGGCACCACTTGAAAAACAATTTAAGAATTTTAATTTAATTTTTTCACATAATGTTTCATAATATCTGCTTCAAAATAAAAAATAGTAAAGCTTATCTGAAAAATATAATATTTTTTATTATGTGGGAAAACATAATATAAATAAATTAAATTATTAATTTATTATTTAATTATATAAACACATAAATTATTATGTGGGAAAAAAATGTTAAAAAACTATTAAAAATAAAAATGGAAATAGTAGCGATATAGTTTAAACTCAATTTAGGCAAAAAAGAAACACATCACATGATAGTTTAAGTCAACTTAACTTATACGAATGCTAAAATATCTAGTTAAGCGGAGTTTAAACGTCCAATTTTGGTGAGATAAGCTCGGTTAATTTTGACTCGAACTCAAAAACTGGCCCTAAGTATTTTATTGTATAATTTTTAGATGAAATATAATACGGCTTAGTCAGCAAACCTTTTAACTGTAATTTCCAACATTACGTACTTCATTTCTGAATTTTACTGGAATAACTGTTACATATATAAATATATTCCGAACACTATTTTGTCTCATAGAGAATAAGAACATATGAGCAATAATGGATATATACTTGGGCAAGTAATAACAAAATATATTATTCTACGTGATTTTATAATTTTCAGCATGTTTTTTGACGTCCCGTAGACCCAATTTATCTTCTATGATCATCGTTGAGGATTAATAAAAGATCAAAACATTATAATTTAGTGGCTAAAAGTTATGGATTCCACTACGGAACATACCGCCGAATACGCTCCTGTACAAATAATTTAAAGTCCGCATAATATGTTATAACATATTATCCAATCCATATCATCCAATGACCACCGCTTGTTGTTTTTACCCATTGCGACATACAAAACCGCAACTATACAATATTTAATAAAAACAAACCAAGCGAAGGCTTGACCTACTTACGATCGCTTGTTCAACTTCCTATATTTTGTAATATCGATTTCGACACATAAAATTGCAACAAAGTAATAATTAATAAACAAAGCAAGCACGAGTTTGACCTATTTATTATTCCTGTGCTTGCGCAACTTCTTTGGTTCTTTTCTTTAATACACACATACGTTGGTATGTAATGAATGCATCGATATAAAAAAAACAAGAAATATGTATTTACAATAAGCTAGTTGTAAGATTCTTTATTGGAAAATAAAAAGTCAGATTGATTCGAGAACTGAAACAATTCAGTTTATTAAACTCAAGTCTTTTTCTGCTAAACAGACCACTATAACACCTTATCAATATCTTAAGTTGTTTTTTTTTCATATTAAAAGCTAGCCTGAAAAAAGTTAAATTGGCAACTCTACTACTGACAATGAAATGGAAAAAAAATTTAGTTCATTCATAAATTTGAAGAGCTGATATTTTTAACCCGAATCTTACATGTAAAAATTGTTTACTTTTTGGAAGAAAATAATGTATTTTTTATGTATAAAAGTTAATTTAACATCAAGCTACAGTACAACAAAAAATATGTTTAGCCTATTTGATAATAATTAATGCACTTTACAGATAACTCTTACGTACCATAATTAGCAACTGACATATTCACCTCACTATTTTTGCAAATTGACAGTTGAGCAAAAACAAAGCCAGATGAGTGTTAAGAAATTCGTGGTGAACGAATTTTTCGTGTACGTGTGTTTTACTTTAGGTGAACAAGGATTCCCCACAGAAGTTTCCTATCTTGTTATCTTTGCTTTAAATGAAGAAGTTAGAACAAGGAAAACATGTAACTAATGTTGCTTTTTGTATAAAATTGCGGAAATCCGGAAAAATTCACAAAAGCACAACAAAAACATAATTTTATCCCCCTTTTTGACATTTCTCTGTCTCTGAAATTTCCTTGCAAATAGCGCTGCAAGTTCGAAAATGTGAGTGTGTTAGTAAAAATGTTTGAATGTATTGAGTTTTTCGGACTTACACGTGTGCCCGACGGGAAACTTTCTTTGGACTTAACCCTACATTACTAACACAGGGTGGACTACACCCATAAGTTTTAAAACATAAAAAAAAAATGTATTTACGTAATTTTGATATATTTTTATTAAAATTATATATTCATTGAATTGAACGAGTTTTATGCTTAGTAGAAAAATAAAATACATGAATTTAATAAAAACAGAACCTAAAACGGTAGCCAAACATGATTGCCGAACATTTGGTGTTCATTTTCGTTTATTTATTCTCTTCGCTGAAATGTTTGTTTGGTGGTTATGCTTCTGTTTGCTGCACAGTTGCATCAATGTTATAATATTCCAAAACACAAATTAAACAACAACCCTAATTTTTATGTATACACTTTTTAATACACTTTTTTACACTTCGATCAAACTGCGACTCCAAGTAAATACCATTCCTACATAAAATATATGAAATTAAATACAACACAACAATACGAATTCATGAAAATTAATCTGCAATTTGATTTAAGACTATTTTTTGTAGAAAACTTGTGAAGGCACAAAATTGTTAGTGTTTATTTGGAGCGACAATAAATACTGAAAATTTTTGCTCAACACATGTTGTTCGACTTTTTCTCAATGTCTGTTCTTTGTTTTTAAGGTTCCTTGTTATTTAAAATAAGTTGCTTTATAACTTATTTAAATGTTTACTACTTTTTGCTACTTTTTTGATGCTTCTATAGAAAATGACTGCAGGCAACACCGGAAAGTTCGGCATGTTTGCTGTTTCAATCAGCAATCAA